>BSBM01000936.1:5480000-5682500 GCA_027924585.1 Larix kaempferi | reverse complement strand
ATGAAGATAACTATCATCATCATCATCATCATCTTCATCATCCTCATCATCATCCGAGTCCTCACAATGATGATGATGATGATGAGGAGGAGGAGGAAGTTGATGATGATGATCATGTTGATGATGACGATGAAGATGCTGATGATGTGCTGCATATTCCTAATCATCATCATCATCATCATTGTACTCATATTCATCATCATCCACCACCATCATCATCATCATCATGATCATCATGATCATCACAATGAAGACGATGATGATGATGATGCTGTGCTGCATATTCGTCATCATCTTCAACAACATCTTCGTCATCGTCGTCATCATCGTCATCATCATCATGAAGATGATGATGATGATGATGATACAAAGATGATGACAAAGATGTCAATGATGATGATGATTATGAGGAAGATGGCGATGACGAAGATGACTACTATGATGATGAATACAGTGATGATCGTGACCATGATCATATGATGATGATGATGACGATGATGATGATGAAGATGGTGATGATGGTGACTAATGAAGATGATGATGACAAATATGATGATTTTGATGATGATCATATTCGTCATCATCATCATCTTAATCATCGTACTCATATTCATCATCATCCACCATCGTCATCATCATCATCATCATCATCCTCGTCCTCACAATGATGATGATGATGATGATGATGAATTTGATGATGATGATCATGGTGTTGATGATGATGAAGATGATCATCATCATCATCATTATCATCGGTTTATACATCATCACTTTATACAACATTAATATATCTACTATGTATTTAATTATTCTTGATGTAATACACATGTTTCTAATTGAAAATTAAATTAATGTTTTGAAATCAAAATACACAAATTTGTAAATATACCCTTAAACACCTAAACACCTAGAAGCACTTAAATGCACTTAGGTATTATGGGTTAGAAGAGGTCCTAAAGGCCTTTATGGGGGAGGGGCTCTAGGCATAACCTGACACATTTATATCTGTTGGGAAATAAATACAGTGAACGTTACCCACCAAAAATTACAACGTTCAGCAGGAATGCGCACGCGCATCTAGCGTGCACGCCCCTATTGAACATAAAATTTAGAAAATCACCCGTGTTCTTTCTGCCGCATTTTTTCCTCATTCATTGCGTTCTCCTCGCTAGTTTCACGCACAGTCCGACAAGCATTTACATGGTACATTGAATTCATATACCATTTGGTGCTTCCTTCACCATTTGGATAAAATACACAACATTTGGGGCTCTATTTGGCTCTTTGTATTGAATACACGCCTATTGGGCTCTATTTGGATCAATTGAGTGAATACACAACAGTTGGACTCTATTTGGCACCTTGGATTGAATTCTCAACTTGGACACACATGAAGTCTTCTTACATATAGTGGACACAACAAAAGAGCATTTGACATTTGAAGCAAAGAGCAATCATAATCCTTGAGGTATGGTGATAATTTTATCTTGTTAAATGTAATTTAGTCTTCATTCACTTGTTTGAATGGAATCTATTTTGGTTTTTCCTCATGAATTGTATGATAGATCTATTTTAGTCTTCTTAATATTCAACATAGAAAATAAGAACATCTTACCAAAAAAAAACTACAACATGCACCAAGAAATGCTTTCAACCTTTCATGAAGATAATAAAAAAAAATTACTTGCATCACCACCAATAAAATTTCATAATCACATTCCTCCATCTAGTAGACAAACATTTGTTGAATTCCTCATGGTTTCACTACAACAACTCACACAAACACCTAAACAATTGAAAACTCTTAGTCTTTTGGGGTTATTTTCCCTCATCCATATCGTGAAAATGAAGTGAGTATGAGCTTCTCCCTTGTAGGGAATTTGCTCCTACTAACATCCCATACCACCATCCAATACCATCCTACTGAGTTCCTAGAGGTGACGTTGTAACTTTATATGTAGGGCATTCCCAATAGCTTTTAAGATTATATGAAAACATTCTCACTAGATGTTGTTTTACATAATCAATTGCTACATCGAGCTTTAATAATCATGCACATTGACTTTTAATATCTTGTTTGTTGTTCATTCTTGCAGGGGTCATATTTTTGTTTTTCCATAAAAAGCATTGAATATGGGCAACAGACGTAATAATAAAAGAAAGTCTAGAAGGATGTAGCGGCCCCTTTAAAAGACCCACGAGATAAGAGAAAATGCCAGGTTGTACATGCAAAACCGTAGAAATAAAAATGTTAGTACCTTAGATCCATCAACAAGCAATGACAAAGTGGTTGAAGTCAATAAAATCTTTCCCGATGTCGAGTATGAAGGGATGGATGTTGAACAAGTTCTTAACTGGCAACCACCCAAAGAAGAGCACACACCTGGCGAACACACTCCATTGCAGGACCAATTTGTGAACAAAGGGCCACAACAAACCATTGATGAGACTCATACTTAATTTCCGACTCCCTTGCCTCGACTATCAACTGGACGAAGAAGAACTCCCAGACGTATTCATGTGGATGAAAGTTCATTTTCAGGACTTGAAGGTAAAATGCCCAAACATACTACTGATTTCCATTGTAACAAGATAATCAAAGTTTTTTTGAATCCAAAACCGATGCAGCAAAATGTCAATTGTTTCTTGCTTTGTTAAAATCACATTGCCTAGCTCATGTTAGGAGAAATTTGGGCATAAAGGTAGTTAGAATTTTAGAGGCCAACAATCATGTTGTTATAAATCTACAATATGCATTTAATTTGATTGGAAAAACTTCTCGTACAAAATATTTTAATGCGGCCCATCGTGTACTGTCGGAATCGATTGTAGACAAATCCACAAGGAAACGTCGCCTACTATCATAGACATGTAAAATATTTAAAGTAGATAGAAAGACTCTTCAAAAGTATTCTGCCATTAGAGAAAAACTTGAGACCCCAGGCCAGAGAGATTGTTGGGCCTTTGTTGGTAGGTTACCTCGTTCAAACATGAAGCTCATTGATGCTGTTAAAGAATTAGTGCAAAAGTTTTGGCATGATAATACTAGACCGTCATCGAATCAAAGAGATGTTTTAAAGTTGAGAAAAGGTGTTAGGGGGGGTGAACCCCATGTCAAGCACTTCCTTGACACGACACAAACAAAACTCTATGAGAGGTTGAAGAATGAGCACACACAATTGAACTTGGGCCAAAGGTCCTTCGAAAAATGCAAACCCTGGTATGTTAGAATTTGCATTGATCGCAATACATGTTGTTGTAGATACCATGTAGAATTTGAGTACTATTATGATACATATAGACATATATTTTGTGGTTTGCATACTAACATTATGTAGGATTTCCCTTCGTTACAACCACCGAATGCATCCATAGAATTTATACATAGCATAATGTGTCCTGAAGGACAAAAATATTATAAAAGATCATGTTTATATGGGACATGTTCCAGTTGCAGTGGATTTTCATTATTGAGCTGATGCATCCACGCAACCGTGGAGAACGAATTTTGGAGGATGTCAGTAGAAATGCAGAACTTCCAGTACATAACATATCAAGTATATAGTTCGAAGGAAAGCAAAAAAATTGCATTGGTGAAGTCACAGGTAATCTAAGTTTGCATACTTTCATACTATACATGTTGAATTTGTACATATATATTTAGATTGAAAATGTCACATTGTATTAATGCCCTTGGTTTTGTGGCACCAGGTACAAATTTGAAAATTCATGAAGGAATTCTACAAAAAGACCGAGCATTATGTACAACACGTCCATGTAGCACGATGGCAGGATGAATAGTATAGACAGTGTAGGAAAACCTTTCCCAAGGGCACAATATTGTCGGTTGTGGAATTTACAGAAAAATACACCCTACAGCCACAGAATGAGATTCAAAGTTAATACGACTATTTAGACCAAGTTAGCATAATGGTCCATATCACGTATAGGCACGTGCTAGAGAGAAGTAACGACATGAGGATAATATTGAAAGAGACCAACTTTTACATCCGTGACGACAAGTGCCACGACTTGCATTATGTGCATCATTGTTTCAAAATTTTCTATGATCAGTTGAAGGAGAGAGGTATACAGATGGATCAACATTGGATATGGTCAGATGGTTGTGCAGGCCAGTTCAAAAATGCACGTTTTTCCAATGGTTAAGTATTTTGCACAAGACTTATGATGTGCTGCATGTATGGAACTATTTTGAGATCGGGCATGGAAAGGGAGAGCATGATGGGGCTGGAGCATGTCTCAAAATGTCCCTACGAAGGGAGGGGATGAGGTGCATGGGAGGCCCTCATATTCGAAATGCCGAATCCACAGTTCGATGGTGCAAAAAAAAATGTCAGATCGAACCATAGAGCAAAACATACCAACAGGTAGAGGACATGTTGTCAGAAATTTTTGGAATGTAGTTGATATAGATCGTTTGCGTTCTTATAGTTGTAGTACTATGCAAGGCACTCATGGATTTCATTTGGTTCAAAACTCAAACAACCCCTTATTTGAAATATGGATGCGAAAACTTGCTTGCTTTTGTGGGTCTTGCAGCAGTTGTGAGTGGGATGAGTGCGAATGAATGAATTGGGTTGATGAATGGGATCATGTATCACTTGCATTGGACCCACGTGCAGTTGCTGAAACAATCCAGTTAGAGGAAGGCCAATCCTCTATTTGGAATGAATATGATCATCTATATGATCTTGTATAGGCAGGTAAACATTTCTACATGCATATCTCGGTTCCCTCCTTGTTTTGAATTATCCAAGTTATCAAACCACTACATGTTGGAATATGACCTTAAAATGCATTTTTGCAGGACACATCTACGCAGTTGTCGCCCCAAAAAATAGTGCAATTGGGACAAATTATTGGTTGGCACGATGCATCCAGGGGAAGAAAACCCTCTTTGCATCATTAACGGATAGTGAAGGCATTACCTTTCTGTTGGGCTCTAAAATTGACTTTTATAATGATATTATTTGCATTAATTTCTCATATTATCTACCATGATTTAATACATTTATGTTCAATAAGGCTATATTTTACCTTGTTTTATCTCGTAAATGTTAAGTGAGCCTAATATGTCATTTCGATGTATTAAACGCAATATTATACAATTAATGCATATTCCGACGTTCCATCCAGCCCTTCCTCCGACTTTGAGTTCCGCACTAGGTTTAATGGCATGTTTCCTATTTAGGTCCTTGGTTTGGTTTATCTTTGTCTTCTACTTCTTGTGATTCTGTAATAACTTTAACTTCTGATTCTTTAAAGTCATGTTGATCATGCAAGTGCAAATTAAAAATCATGATGATGAGTTTTGGAATATTTTTATTTTTTTTAATTTCAAATAAATAAATAACTAAAAGATATTATATTAGAATTTAAAGTCATATGGAAAAGTGTTAGTGATTTAAAGTTTCTACTTAAAAACAAAACATTATAATATATATTAAATTATTATAAAAACTTTAACATTCATATCATGCAAGGCACTCATGCATTTTAATTAATTATCATACTTAAAATAAAAGGCATAAAACAAGTAGGATTATGACATGGATGGTAATAATTTAAAACTATATGTCACATGGCCAATCTCCTTTAGTTCATTTTTGAAGTGGGTTCATATATGAATATCATTCTCATATATCATCTCTTTATAAGACCACTTGCTTTAAGATTTTTTTTAATATATATATTACCATCTCATGTTGTGATAACTAACGGATTGTATGTTTTGAACAGGCATGCGATATGGAGAATTAATATATTACCATCTCATGTTTTGATAATTAATGGATTTTATGTTATGTGTAGGACATAAAGGGATAACGGAGCACCGTGGAAATTAACTCACGCATGAGGAAATGAAGAACACACATCACACTACCAGAACCAACGAGAATCTAGAACCCAGCTCAACCAATAGAATTCAAGAACCGAGGCATCAATGTGGCCAACAACCCAACAGAAAATCTGCTTAGAATCCGGATTCGTGAAACAATTTTCCGTTACAGGTCATTCGGACCTTCATTGTTTGGGTACACAAGGTACTCCCAAAATACCGAACACCTAGAGAAACCACTTCACACAAACAGATCACAGATTGATACACCGATGTTTTGACGTGGTTTAAACCCTTGTGAGGGAAACACTTCGCGGCCCGGCCAAATAGCTTCTATGACACAATTTATTATGCAAAGAAAGAAAGTTACAAATGAGCTTCTCATAATCAATCAACTATACAATGAACCTCCATGCTCTTTAAATAGAGATCATGGACCAATCGATTGTTAAGCCACAAATCAAGGTTAGGTATGATCTAAGAGAAGTTGAGCCGTCGGATCACTCTAGTCGGGAACATATCATGACCGTTGGATTTAAGTATTTACAAATGCATACTAATGCATACTAAAGAAACACACTTTACCTGACGGATCTATTACACAATTTGATCTTAACTAACTCCTAAATGTCTAAATATCCTAACATCCCCCCTTAAGAACAACTTGGGATAGGATTGAAGGATTTACAAAAGTGACACTATTAGGAGAAGGAAGGAGGCATTAGAGCTTACCCCCCCTTAATGACAAGTTCCTGAACTCCTAACATAGATCGAAGTTTAGGAAATTTCGCTTATGGAAGAGACTTGGTGAAGATGTCTGCAACTTGATCATCTGTAGGACAAAAGAGCACTTCAAGAACAGGATCATGAACAAGATTTCTGATGAAGTGCATATGTAGCTCAATGTGTTTGTTGCGTTGATGTATGACTGGATCTTTGGAAAGCTTGATGGCACTTTGATTGTTGCACCAAAGTAGAGTAGGCTGCTGTTGCTCGAATCCGAACTCTAAAAGGATCTTTCGAAGCCATAAAGCTTCCTAACTGGAATTAACTACGGATTGATATTTTGCCTCTGCTGAAGAAAGAGAAAGAGATTATTGTTTCTTACAAGCCCAAGTGATGGGTCCAGATCCTAGACTAAAAACATAACCAAAACTTGCAGATGACTTTCGATCATCAGGATCGCCGGACAAATCTGAATTAGTGAAACCAACCAACAAAGGTTTCCCCCTGTACTGTAATGAATCCCAAACTGAACTGTACCTCGAATATATCGAAGTATTCTTTTAGCTGCTTTTAGTGACTTTCATGAGGTGTTTGCATATAACGAGCAACACGACCAATGGAAAAGGAAAGGTTAGGACGAGAATGAGTCAAGTATAAAAGACTACCAACAAGCTGATGATACAAGGTGGCATCTACTTTAGGGGAAGTACAAGTGGCAAAAAGTTTGACTCCAGACTGGAAGGGAGAAGGAGCTAGTGTACAATCTTCCATGTGAAAGTGACGAAGAAGGTCACAAGCATACGTAGACTGAGAAAGAAAGATTCCTTATTTGGTTTGCAGGACTTGGAGACCAAGGAAATAATGCAAATGTCCTAGGTCTGACATTTCAAAATTTTGCTTAAGACTGGATTTCACATGGGTTATAAGCTTAGGGTCACTACCACTAAGAATAAGGTCATCAACATATAGAACAAGTATGATGATATGGTTTCCTACTTTCTTGGTATAGACATTGGGGTCAGAATGGCATCTAGAAAAACCAGTGTCAAGGAGAAAGCTATCCATTTTGACATACCAAGCTCTAGGAGCTTGTTTAAGGCCATATAAGGATTTCTTAAGGAGATAGAAAAGACTAGAGTTATTCTGAACATATCCAGGAGGTTGTTCCATGTAAATTTCCTCATGTAAATCACCATGTAAGAAGGCATACTTGACATCCATTTGATGGACTTCCCAGTTATGTAAGGCTTCAAGGGAAATAACAAGGCGGATGGAGTTCATTTTTGCGACAGGAGAAAAGGTTTCATTGTAATCAATCCCTTCAAATTGGGAAAAAACTTTGGCAACTAACCTTGCCTTAAGTCTTTCAACACTTCCATCTCATGCATACTTAGTTCTGTAGACCCATTTACATCTGACAAGTTTTCTTCCTTTTGGAAAAGGTATAAGATCCCAAGTATCGTTCGCCATTAAGGAATGATATTCTTCATCCATAGCTGCATCCCAATCTGGATTTCCTGAAGCTTCTGCAAAGGTTTCTGGATCATGATTCTCGAAAACTTGAGCCAAAAGAGAAGAGGCTCGCTAAAACTGAGAATGTTAAATTTTCAGAATTTACTTCAATCTAATCTAGGATCTTAACTGAGAGAACAACATGTACAACAAATCTACAACATATCAACCATAGACACAATAATGCAAGCACACAAGAGACACAGAGTTTACTTGGGGAAAACCATAAAGGTGAAAACCCCAATATCTTCCTCAGAGATAGATAGAGCAATGATACAACCAGAATACAAGAGATAGTCTTCTCCTAGCAGCAGATCCTCCTCCTCCACAAGTGCGCCACTCTCCCAAGTGTGAGTGAGAGAATAGAATCTATAAAATGATAGAGACACACTCTCTATTTATACACTAACTTGACTTGATTTTTACTCAACTAGGTCATCCTCAACTTATCCACTTAACATAATTCTGATTGGGCTGACCCCCACTAGGGTGGTCTAATAACCCTTTGACCCACATGACTTATACAAGGCCGACCCCAACAAGGTGCTCTAATAACCCATCAAGTATAAGTTACAACACTTACAATATAAATGACGACACTTATGTATAGAGGAATAATAACATCTCTATAGGAATACAATATACATATATGTGAAATACATTCCAAAGTTACATATACATCAACACTCCCTCTTAACTAGGAAGGTATTTCTCGACACAAGTCTTCTAGCACAAGTCTTCTTCTCTGGATCATCGTCATTGGATAATCGTGATCGAGTCATCATCATTGTCACTGCTACTGCTATCTCAATCAATCTCTGAATCTACTTGTCATAGGAATTTCTACAGAGACAGTCCTTTTTCATACTGGATGTATATCCACCACCTGCAGGTCTTCATCATTTGTGCGAACGGTCTGATAGAGGTGGCCTCTCAGGACTAATTTTATGTGTGGATGCAATACCGGAAAGAGTATCCCAGGAACATTTATGTGCCTAAGCATGACCGACAAGATCTCCCAGGACTGATTACATGCATCTCCTCCACAATACCTTTAAAGAGCATCCCAGGAACATTTATGTGCTGCAGCACGATCGACAAGATCTCTAAAGAGCATCCCATGACTTATTACGAGCACACAGCTCAACCTCTTGGAACTCCAGGACTGATTACATGTGGATAGACCAAACCTTTAAAGAGCATCCCAGGAACATTTATGTGCCGCAGCACGATCGACAAGATCTCTAAAGAGCATCCCAGGACTAATTACGAGCACACAGCTCAACCTCTCAGATCTCCGATACTGATTACATGTCTCCGTAGTAATACCTCATCCAAGGACTGATTACGAGCACACAACTCAACCTATTGGATATCTAAGCACTGATTACATACTACATAGCAATACCGGAAAGAGTACCCCAAAAACATTTATGTGCCACAGCACAACTGGCAAGATCTCCTAGGACTGATTACATGTTATTTGCACAACCTACCACATATAATATCTGACCTCCAAGTATCAACCTGATACTCATGATCCAACAGATCATCATCGCACAAAGCATCATCCTGATGCTCATAATCACACTAATCATCATCATTGTACAATCCTGATACATATCATCTGGAGCAACACCCTGAAGCTCGTCATCATGATCATCTTGATCATACAATGCATCCATCTTATGCATACCAAGTATATACCTGATACATATCATCATACATGATCCACCTGATCATACAGTGTATCCACCTGATACAAATACAAATACGTGATCCACCTGATCATACCTGATACATATCAACATACATGATCTACCTGATCATACAATGTATCCACCTGATACATATATAGATACATGGTCCAAGCATCCAACATGATGCATATACAAAAATACATACAAATGATCCAACTAATCATATCCAGCATCTCCCGATCTCTATTTATACTTAACCTGTTTTCACAGTGACCTTATGGGGCCGACTTGTCTATCTAGATACATCCACAGTATAATATATATTTTAGGGCCGACCCCACACATGGTGGTCTAATAACCCATCGGCAAGTACACACACTTGTGACACTTGTCAATCCACATGACGACACTTCCTTATAGAGGAATAACACATCTCTTATAAGGGTACACTAAATATATATGAAATACATAGATGAAATACATTCCGAAGTTACATATACATCAACATTCCCTCTTAAATAGGAAGGTATTTCTCGACATAGTTCTACTAGACAAGTCTTCTTCTTGGGATCATTGTCATCATCATCGTCATTGCTGCTACTATTTCAACCAATCTCTGACTCTACTCATCATAGAAAGTTTTACAGATCCAGTCCTTTTTCATACTAGATGTAGGCCCACCACCTATAGGTCTTCATCATCTGTGTGAATGGTCTGATAGAGGTGGCCTCTCAGGACTAATTTTATGTGCGGATGCAATACCGGAAAGAGTATTCCAGGAACATTTATGTGGCTAAGCACGACCGGTAAGATCTCATAGGACTAATTACATGCATCTCCTCCACAATACCTTTAAAGAGCATCCCAGGAACATTTATGTGCCGTAGCACGACCGACAAGATCTCTAAAGAGCATCCCAGGACTTATTACGAGGATACAGATCAACCTCTTGGATCTCTAGGACTGATTACATGTGGATAGAAAAAACCTTTAAAGAGAATCCTAGGAACATTTATGTGCCGAAGCACGACCGGCAAGATCTCTAAAGAGCATCCCAGGACTAATTATGAGCACACAGCTCAACCTATCGGATCTCCGAGACTGATTACATGTCTCCGTAGTAATACCTCATCCCAGGATTGATTACGAGCACACAGCTCAACCTATCAGATATCTTAGGACTGATTACATACTACATAGCAATACCGGAAAGAGTACCCTAGGAACATTTATATGCGGCCGCACGATCGGCAAGATCTCCCAGGACTGATTACATGCTATTTGCACAACCTGCCACATATCATCTCTGACCTCCAAGTATCAACCTGATACTCATGATCCAATGGATCATCATCGCACAAAGCATCATCCTGATTCTCATGATCACACTGATCATCATCACTGTACCATCCTGATACATATCATCTGGAGCAACACCCTGAAGCTCGTCATCATGATCATCTTGATCATACAATGCATCCACCTGATTCATACCAAGTATCTACCTGATACATATCATCATACATGATCCACCTGATCATACAGTGTATCCACCTGATACAAATACAAATACATGATCCACCTGATCATACTTGATACATATCAACATACATGATCTACCTAATCATACAATGTATCCACCTGATACATATACAAATACATGGTCCAAGCATCCAACATGATGCATATACAAAAATACATACAAATGATCTAACTGATCATATCTAGCATCAAACATGATGCGTACATACATATATATAAATAAATGATCCAACTAATCATATCCAGCATCCAACATGATGCGTACATATACATATAGAGCAGTAACTAGAGCATCGTCCTGATGCTGATCATCCATGATCCTCTTGATCTTCATAGCATCGTCTTCTTCAGATCATCTCAACGTCCACGAAGCATAGCGTAGATGCACATCATCCAACACTTACACCACCGACATGGGAGAACACATCTACCACCATTCGGGGAAGGCTCCAGCCCTTACTTTTTCACCATGGGAGAACACATCTACCACCATGTGAAAAATGGCTTCGCAATTACATCACAACCATGGGAGAACACATCAACCATGTCAGAAAAGCTCATTTGTATCTGCATCTTCTGGACTCATCACTTCCCTTTCGAAGGAACCTCAATCTGAAGTGCACCAAGCCTCTCTTTGAAGTACTCAAATTGCACTTTGGCCAACGGATTTGTCAATATATCTGTAACCTGATCATCCGTCGCAACATACTCTACTTTGGTTGTACTCAGTGCTACGTAGGACTTCTTCCTGCTAAACCAAGAGATCACACCTGATCCCATACTGAGGCAGCACCCAGAAGTGCTCTTCCTATCTACAGCACTGCCTGCACAATCTGATTCAAAATAACCCTATAGGTTAAACTTTTGATTCACATCATATTTGAGCCCATAATCAACTGTACCCTTTAGGTACCTCAGAATATGCTTTACAGCAACCAGGTGAACACTCCTCGGATCTGTCAGGAACTGGCTCAATGTGTTCACCGCAAAGCAAATATCTGGTCTCATGTTCGTCAGGTACATCAAGGACCCAATCATCTGATGATACATAGTGACATCAACCGATTTAGACAAAGCATCACACAGAAGCTTCAGGTTCGATGCCATAGCCTCGCAGTCCATCATCTCGAACCTCTTCAGGATCTCTACTGCATACTTCCCTTGTCCAAGGAAGATTCCATCTGCACTCTGCCACATCTCCATACCTAGAAAGTGGTGCATCATACCCAAGTTCTGCACATATATGACTCCCTGTCATGTGTTTCAGAACCAAGTTGCTGCTCCACATACACTTCTTCTTCAACTACACCTTTCAAGAAAGCTATCTTGAAATCCATCTGGTGTATCTTCTATTTCATCGCTTTTTTATTTCTCTATGCTGCCATCTGCGGCATGCTTGATCTTGATAGATCCATATGGAAGTCATAACAAACTTCCCTTCAGGTCTTGGGAATACATCCCAAACATCATTCTTCATGATCGACGGATCATGGCATTCTTCCCATATCTTGGGAACTTCAATATCTTCAATAGATAATTTTGTTGCTGAACAAATGTTGTAGTTCTTCTTTTGTAGGTGATGGCATACGATCTTTCCTACACAACAAGTTAAATTGCATGATTAGAAAACATCTCATAGTTTTCAGAACAAATTCTTACACAAAGAAATATGTCATACAGTCATGCAATTATCTTAGCCAATGCTTCAATACAACATTTATCCATATCCCGTAACTTTCTAGATGCCTTCCAATCTCTACCAGAACATTGTTAAGAGTGTGCACAACTCCCAACATGTCAGCAAAGAGGTTTCATTCTAGATAAGTAGCAATGGAATGTTGTACAGTGCCATAGGCCACTTACCCATGCATATTGGTAGTATACTGTTCATCAATGCAACTATTCTAATATGCATAATACACAACTTAATTCTAGGAACATCAATATATGCATTATTGAACAATATTATTTAAACAATAAAATATGTAAGTAATGATAATTCAAATACTTATCTTTGTTTTTTTGTTGGGTTGAATCCCTCTTAGTATTTGCTTCTTTTCTGCAACTCCATTCTTATGTGGATTGTGAGAAGTGGTCAACTCCCTCTGAATATCTACATCCTTGCAGAAACTACTGAAGTGTGCTCCTTTGCTTTCTTGCAGGAACAACTGGAGTGTGCTCCCTCTTGATCTTTTCTTCCTAGATTACCTGTCCTTGAACTTACATCCATCCTTAATCACTATGCATGCTTATTAGTATCATCATTGCGTTATCCTTGAGGTCTCATACATAATAACACATGTATTAGTATAATCTTAATACTATCAAAACACAATAATCTTAAACATGTATATTCATGATCATTCACAGATAATAAACATTAGTATTCAAGGTTTCAGGGAAGTCTTCTTTTACTCATACACATTCTTATTTGATCATAGGACTCTTCTGGTTAGTTGAATCATCAATCAAGATTAGAGATATAATATGCATAAAACCCGTGATTATTCAAACCTATACCTTCATGATTCTTCTGGTTAGTCATATCATCAATTATGGTAAGAAACATAATATGCATACAACCATGATTATTCAAACCTATGACTTCATGAATAATCATTATCAACAACAAAACAGTATAAGATCCTAACACAAGGTAGGATTCTAGCTTGATATAAGAAAAACATACCTGGATTAGCATGCTAGCTAGTTATGTCTAACATACCCACATAATGTTTTCTGGTTCTCTTCAGTGACTTATGCTAGTAACCTGCATGTATCATAAGTTAACCATTGTAGAACCAAGTTATACATACCTCGAAAGTAGATCTTCTATGTGATCCATGACAATGGATGAATCTTTGTCTTCATGTCACCATGAGCATATGTTCTTGAATTAGAACTTGATTTGACTTTCTTGGTGTACCTTTTGTGTTAGCAAACAACATAAACCTCATACAACATCACAATGCATTAGTACAATCATAAGTGTCAAAACCTTAATCAATGAATATCTTCTATTAAGGTGATACGACAAGTCCAGTAATTAATCAAGATTGTACTGTAATGATATGAAGACAAACATATGATAAACTTAACCATGAAACATACCTGTAAGCCATACCTATCAAGATTGCTTGTAATATTCTTATGGAAGGCCTTAGCCTCATCTCCCTCTGAGACAGCAACTTCTTCACTTATGCAGGTGACCAATCCATCTTCTTCTAGGATTAACCCAATCCACTTGATTAGAAAGAACTGGAACTGGAGCTAGATTAGGGTTTGTCAAAGAAACCCCAAAAAATCAAACTTTGAATTTCAAACTTCTGAAAGGATAGAAATATGCACCTTGATGAGCTGATCAAGTTGGTATATTCAAAATTTGAAAACTGCAAAGTTTCACCCCTCGAAATTTCCTTTTAGATTTCCGGATTCACTGAGGAGGACCCTGAATTAGGGTTTTAGTTTCCCGGAGCTTCACCCAACCAAAATATTTGATTCAAAACTATAAGCTTCGATTTTTCTGAGGAGCTTCCAGCCGTGGTCACAGATTTCCATAATTCCAATTTTTGCAGAAGCCCTAATTTTCCATCTTTCCGATTGAAGTCCCAAACTGGGGTTTGATCAAGCCCGACCTTCTGCCCAACCAAAAAATCTGATCTTGGTCTCTAAATTTTGATTTTTATGAGTAGCATCTATCCGTGGTCTCCGATTACAAAAATTCCAACTTTCTCCGAAGCCCTAAATTCCGGAAGCCATGAATGAAGGTGCTAAAACATAATTTTGATTTGACAGAAATATGTACCTGATTGTTTCTGGTGTAACCCCAAAATTTTCGATCCAAAGGGTCTAAATTTTTTTCTTGAGATAGCCCGATTTGTTAGCTTTCCATCCCGACAGTTCTGACCCAAATTGGATTCTCTGAGAGAGAGTTATGCCAAGTGTCGCAACGTGACTTGTTTATGGGATAATACAGGAGAGCAAACTTGTACGGTGTGGCACGTGTCACTGGTTCAACTTCAGCCTCTAAAAAATATTCCTGAGATAGCTCGACTTGTTATCTTTCCATCTTAATAGGTCTGACCTCAATTGGATTCTCTGAGAGAGAGTTATGCCAAGTGTCGCAACGTGCCCTGTTTACGGGATAATATAGGAGAGCGAACTTGTACGATGTGCCACGTGTCACTGGTTCAACTTCGACCTCTGAAACATTTTCCTGAGATAGTACAGTCTTTGTAATACCTATCACTATTTACGCAATTGCATTTAGAGCTTCCTAGCCCAATTTATGACCTTTTTCCCAAGGTCACGTGATTTTGATTCAGATCTGGAAGAGGCAGAAACCCTATATTGTACAGATCATAAATCACAAAGTAAAACGCATTAGAGGTTGTTCTTTGGACACAAGGTACATGTGGATTTGATTTTCGACCTGTAAAAGTTTTAGATCCAAAAACTTCGCCAAAATTGATTTATAGCGAAAGTGCTACGATGACTGGTTTTTGCTATATCAAGCCCTAGCATCGTAAGTGCAACACGTGTCATACATGCCATATCATGCCTTCTTTCAGACTAGCTTTGATACCATGTTAAATTTTCAGAATTTACTTCAATATGATCTAGGATCTTAACTGAGAGAACATCATGTACAACAAATCTACAGCATATCAACCATGGACACAATAATGCAAGCACACAAGAGACACAGAGTTTACTTGGGGAAAACCATAAAGGTGAAAAACCCCAATAACTTCCTCAGAGATAGATAGAGCAATGATACAACCAGAATACAAGAGATAGTCTTCTCCTAGTAGCAAAACCTCCTCCTCCACAAGTGTGCCACTCTCCCAAGTGTGAGTGAGAGAATAGAATGTGTAAAATGAGAGAGACACACTCTCTATTTATACACTAACTTGACTTGAGATTTACTCAACTAGGTCGGCCTCAACTTAACCACTTAACATAATGTTGATTGGGACGACCCCCACTAGGTGTTCTAATAACCCTTTGACCCACATGACTTATACAGGGCAGACCCCAACAAGGTGGCCTAATAACCCATCAAGTATAAGTTACAACACTTACAATATAAATGATGACACTTCTGTATAGAGGAATAATAACATCTCTATAGGAATACAATATACATATATGTGAAATACATTCCGAAGTTACATATACATCAACAGAGAACATGTTTGACATTGATCTCTAGAATCACCGGAAAGATCACTAGCTACTTCACATGTTGAATGGACCCATCAAGGAAGCACTTGTGCTGGTGGAACTGAAGGAACATGAGCAGGTGGAGGTGGATTTTCATCCTCACTGTCATCATCAGAAACTAGAGTTGGAAACCTGTCAAGGAAGTTGGAAGAAGAAGAAGAAGGCACAATCGTCGAATCAGGCTCGCAGGCCAAAGATGGCACAATCGTCGAGTTAGGCTCGCAGGCCAAGAGATTTTCGTCAAATTTAACATCTCTTCTAATGATTACATCATTCGAATGTGGTTGAAGAAGTCTATAACCTTTTACATATTCAGAATATCCAACAAATATGCACTTTTCACTTTTAGGCTGCAATGCTTTCCGTTTTTCATCCGGAATGTGAGCCCATGCTTCACTACCAAACACACGGAAGTGACTTACATCTGGTTTAATTTTACTCCATGCTTATTCTGGTGTGATACCTTGTAATGCTTTAGTGGGGGTGCGATTAACTATGTAATTTGCACAATTAATGGCTTCAGCCCAAAATTGAAGTCTTAGTCCCTTAGATTGGATCATACAATTAGCCATTTATTTTAAAGTACGGTTCTTCCGTTCAGCTACACCATTTTGTTGTGGTGTATATGGAACAGTGTGTTGCTGTTGGATTCCTTGTTCAGTGCAGAAAGTAGTGAAATTTTTGTTAACATATTCTCCTCCATTGTTAGATCTTAACTTAATAATTTGATGACTAGATTGTTTTTTAAAAAGGGCCTTGTAGGCCAAGAACACGTTAAATACTTCGCTCTTAAGTTTTAGGAAATAAATCCAAGTGCGTCTGGTGTAGTCATTAATGAAAGTTAAGAAATATTTGAAACCAGAAAAGAAAGCAGATGGAAGAGGACCACACAAGTCATTATGCACATGCTCCAAGGGAACCGAGGTGTGCCAAGAGGCACGTTTGTCAAAACTGTCCCGATGATGTTTTCCAAGTACACAACCGGAATAAACACCATCCCTGCAAGATACCATCGGAAGACCTGTCACCATAATGTATTTACATAGTTTTTGCAATGAGCGATAATTTAAGTGACCAAATCGCTCATGCCAAAGTTTGCTCAAGTTATCACTATGAGCAACAAAAACTAAAGGAAAAGGTGATAACCCAAAGTTGTTAAACTTGTACAACCTGGTAATATCATCAACAATTATGGTAGCTAAAACCTGTTGAGGATCTTTAAAATCCTTGATTACAACTTGGTGAGGTGTAAGCATCACAGTTTTACCTTCACCATAATGAGTGATTTGATAGACTAATAACAAATTGCAGGAAATTCTTGGAACACATAGTACATCACTAAAATGACTGTTATCTACTGGAACTGTTCCAGCTCCTACAACACTTAGAAATCTATCATCACCAACAAATATTTGTTTGGCATTATATTCATGCATATTAGAAAAGATGGCTTGATCCTTAGCCATATGATAAGAAGCTCCAGAATTAATGAGCTATTCATTTGAAGTAGAAGAAGAAGATGCATTATAAGAATAACTAGAAGCACAAAGTGCATGTCCATGAGAGGTAGATTCTGAAGGAAAATCTAGGCTGATGTGGTGCTTCTTCGTTGTTGATTCCAAGGTTGCCATCTTCTTGAAACACTTAGATTCATCATCATTATCTTTCACGCAATAGTTGCAATGAGGCTCAGTCTTCTTGCCTTTTGGCTTGGATCCTTTGTCATTTATTAAAGAAGGAGCTGACTGAGAGGGTTTGGGACCCTTGTTTGACTTATTATTGTGAAAATTTTGTTTATTGGGAGGCTTGGACTTTTATTTCTATTGGGACAATAAGGCTTTTCCAGATGTAACTGCATTCTTAATTATTCCAAGATGGATGAGCTTATCTTACTCTCTAATCATTGAATCACGAAAGGATTCAAGACTAGGCTCTTGATAGCTAGCTGCATTCAAGGATTCTTTCATGGAGTAAAATGTAGATACAAAAACATAATATGCAAGTCCAAGTTTGGAAAGAATGTCATAAATGCATTGTTTGTCTTCCCTCTTAATCTTGCATTTTTCACATAAGAGTTTAAGAGTTTTGTACTTAGATAAATAATCTTGTATGCATGAAAAATCACTTGCATTTACAGAAATCAACTCATTTTTGAGTTGGTGACCTCGAATTTCATTGTGTTTACCAAACATAGATTCCAACTTGTCCCAAGCAGCATCAGGTTCATCAATTCCAGATATGTGGAATCGTAAATCAGTAGAGATTGACATCTGAATCAATCCACGAGCTTCGTCACACCTATTTGCCCAGTTGATTTTCTTATCATCATTAATAGTTTATGTTTCTTTCCCTGAGGTAATTCTGAAAATTCCTCTACTTCGTAGAACATCCTTCATACGAGATTTCCATGAGAAATAGTTGGAACTCGTAAGTAGAATATCACAAGGGGGGGCCATATTTGTAAATTAATAGATGTAAAATTAGAAACCAATAGTCTGGATGTGAAGAGCTCAAAACAATAGGCGGTTTAAAAAAAATGACACTGAAAACTGACTCTGTATGATGAAGTTATGCTTGAACAAAGAAACTATTGAAGATGTCTCCAATAGTGATGTGGCAGATAGAAAATGACCAGCTAAAAGAAAAGGACCCCCCTCTTCCCAAGATGAACCTTTGACAATCACTTTACAATAAAGTTGCTTTAAGCCTGAATCACTTTTGTAAAATAAGTGATTTCACTTTTACAATGATTTACTTTAAATAGTGCAGCAATAAAAATGAACTCAAGTGACTCACTTTGTATTTTTTTTATTTTATTATTATTTAAGTGAGATGCACTTTTACAAGAAAGTAACTTAAAAATAGAAATTGCATGTACTTTTTATTTTAAAAATAACTTCCTAAGACTTGAACTCAAGATCTATTAAGGAATAAAACAACTTTGAACCAAATGCGCTAGATTACAAGGTATGTAAAATATGAGAATGTAAAAGGAGGCTTTATTTTTTACTCTTCTTGTTCGATTTCCGTGCTTGCCTTTTTTCCTGCAAAACACACAACAAATCGAAACAAAAAAAATTTCTACACAGTTGGGGTTAGATCTTGTTAGCTTTCCCAGAAAGTATACGTTTTCTCTCTATTTCTGATTTGCCGAGATTGCTCAAGGTGCACGACAAAGAGCATACGCAGCCGAGAAAAACCCTTTCCCTTTTTGTTTCTTATTCGTCGAGATCGCACAAGGTGCATGGAAAAGAGCATACGCATATAGGGAAAGCAACAATCCAAAACTAAAAGAAAATCTAATAATATAAACTGATAAAATATGAGATTTTTTTTTTTAAACAGAAAAAAAAAATGCGTCACTGTAACATTATACCTTCAGATCTGATGAAATACGCGTTTCTGAAGCAATCGAGAACCATTTTCGATCAAACAAAAACTATTTCCCAATGGAAACGGCGCTCCAGACGCAATGGAACACCTCCCACAGCTCAGAAATGCACAGAAATACAAGAACCATAAACCCTTTTAAGTTTCGGCAATAATAGTTCAAGATCTAGATCATAACCAGAAGCGGCTCTTCATAAAAGCTCTGATACCATTTTCGGATACACAGGGTACTCCCAAAAGACCAAACACCTAGATAAACCACTTCACACAAACAGATCACAGATCGATACACCGATGTTTTGACGTGGTTTAAACCCTCGCGAGGGAAACACTCTATGACCCTGGCCAAATAGATTCTACGGGACACTTTATTATGCAAAGAAAGAAAGTTACGAATGAGCTTCTCATAATCGATCAACTAGACAATGACCCTCCATGCTCTTTGAATAGAGATCATGGACCAATCGAGTGTTAAGCCACGGATCAAGGTTAGGTATGATCTAAGAGAAGTTGAGCCGTCGGATCACTCTATGTCGGGAACATATCGTGACCATCGGATTTAAGTATTTACAAACGCATACTAATGCATACTAAAGAAACACACTTTACCTAACAGATCTATTACACAAGTTGATCTTAACTAACTCCTAAGTGTCTAAATATCCTAACATTCATTCATCTTTCTGTTAAAAACTTTTTTAATAGACAACAAATTTTGGGCTGGATCTGCGGGAAAACGGAGGCGAAATTAGAAATTCTGGAACATGGGTTTTGTGTGGAATAGGCCCATTTAGGTCATTGTGTGGAATTTCGCCAAAAATCTAATCCATTTGAGAGAAATACGTGGTTCCTTCAACCCCACTTGCCCGAAAAAAGGAAACACGTGACTGGTTGTTTCGGATCTTGTTCCTGTTTTGATGGGTTGTTTTCCCAGCTATAAAAACCTGCTATTTTTAGAGAGGTCGACCCTGACCTGCTCTCTCTTGTAAAATCTATATAAAAACCTCCAAGATTGAGAAAGAGGAATGAAAAACAATGTGTAAACTCTGCCTCAGTTTAATAAAAAGTTTTGTTTGCAACTGTTGATGATCAGTTTCAGTTTGTTGATGCTTTGTTGTTAGTAACTAAGTGACTTAGTTTCCACCTCTGATTGCTGGGAAGGGCCCCTTATCAACCGGAGGTTTTGTTTGTATCTTTCTGCATTTCGTTTCTGGAAATAGTTAGTTTGTTTTCTTGTGCATGTAATTAATCTTGTTTCTCTTGTATATGTCATCTTATTCACTTATCTGTAATTAGTATTTTGCTGCTAATATAATTCTCCTTCTGAATTATGAAATTGTCGACCAAAGCTTAAATAGTTTGTAGTTTGTTTTCAATTCTTCTTCCATCATCTGTAGTTAAATATTGCCACAAATTCTTCCTTAGTTAGAATTAGTTTCCTTAGTTTCTTCCTCCCTGATTATTTTTTCTTCTTGTAGCTGTAGGTTCATTCCAGTAGTTAATCTACCTCTTCCTCTGTAGTTGTAGGTTACTTCTATCCCCCATCATCAATCTTCTTCTTACATATCATAGAGATAATTATTCTTAGATAATGATTAGAATAAATAGTTTCTTGTTAGTTTATCTTCTAACTAGTCTATCTATTGCTTCCTTTGCACTACAGGATCATATGCATCAGCCATAAGGTAATTAAAGTCATCCAAAGCCCTTATTTTCCTTAGTTTAACTCGTTTTCCTCCATTCGGACTGTCATTCGGACCGCCATTCAGACAGGCATTCGGATCATCATTCGGACCTTTACACTTTCTGCACTGTTTTAGGCCTTTTTCAGAATCTGATTTCTTCTGCCTTTCAACCATAATTCTTCTTGTTTCTAATTAACAGCTTTTAATGTCATTCTTCTTAGTTTCCTTACTATTTCTTCTAATCTTCTTTTCAACTAATTTTCAAAATTATGTCTTTTATGTTGGATATGCTAATAAGTTACTGTTTTAGAATGTATTAGTTTTATTTTTAAGTACAGTTTATTATAAGTTTCCAATATTTGCTTCAGATAAGATTTAATAATTCTATTTTCTAAGTTATTTCAGTTTTAATAGTTTCTTCATTAATCATAGGACTAGTTTCCCATTTCATATAATTAATGAAGATGATCATAACATATGATTTGGATCAGAAATAAAATATCCTTATCAAATTTTCTACTTGTTTCTATATTAAACATCTTTATCGAGTTTTCTACTTGCTTCCAAATCAATTCAGTTCAATTAAATATCTTTATTAAATTTCCTATTCACCTCATTTGTTAATCAGTTTCATGTTTTCATAGATAGAATAATTATGAAAGTCATGCAAGTAGTTTAAAATCATATAGTTGCATGTTAGCACATTTGCATCTTTAGTCAACTTAGGATAGTTCAAGCCTTCAATCCTGCACATATAGTGATTGCATCTCATAAGATCCCTCCCTGGGTTGACAATTTAAGTGTTGACTTATAAAGCATATATTTTACCCAACACTTTCCAACTGGCTTGATGGTTGTTCAGGGGGAATATCTTACAATGGATGGAAAGGGACCAAAAAACAATGGCTACAGATACACAGATTATAGACTAGGGTTGTAGGTGTATCACTTTATGCACTTGATCGTGGGTACAAACATACAACTACAGACAATGTCAATGAAGTCATCAAACAAAGTACGCTACTTACTACCTCATGCGGAGCATGAGAGGTTGTTCAAGACAATAAAAAACCGAGAGGATCCAAAAGGCCTAATTGACTGAGGTACATAGTATAGCCATGCGATTGTTTATTCATGCACAATTAATGTTATTCATGTTAGATAGTTTATTTGATATCTGAGTTATGAGTTATAGCCATGTGATTTTTCATTCATGCATGATTAAACCTAGAAGCACTAATATAACCCTACAAACATAATCTAGCCCTAGAAATGCTAGAAAGCTAAACTAACCCTAGAAACACTAATCTAACCCTCAGAAACTAATCTAGAATCCTACAAATATAATCTAACCCTAGAAATCCTAGAAAGCTAAACTAACCCTAGAAACACTAATCTAACCCTCAGAAAATAATCTAGAATCCTAGAAACCTAATGTAGCCCTATTAACCTAATCTAGCCCTAAAATCCGTGACCCACCACACGTACCCTCAATAGGGGGTATTTGGACTCCATGTGGGATAGGATCACTATTAGAAGGGTTTGTCACGTCACACAAGTACACCACTAGAGAACTCAACTTATAGAATTCAAGTCTACATGTCTATCTTGGAATTTTGATCCTCAAACCTTAGGTCTTACCAAGATGCCAACAACACCCAAATATGGATATTGCCCCCATTTTCTCTACCACTCTCTCCATTTGGAGCTTTAGGAATTGTTTCAATATTGTTCTTGTACTTGGATGAATATGAGGATCATTTGGGAGATATGATTGAGTAACACTAACATGTTCATCATTGTCATATAATGGTTGGAAATGTCCTTGAGGGAGGCTTTAGACCTACCTCACCCATGTTAATGCTTTAGTTTTTGGAGGTTCCTCATCACCATCTCCATCATCATCACCATCTTAGTCATCATCATCACTATCATCTGTAGGTCCCTCATCACTGTGTCCATCATCATCACCACCTTCATCATCACCATGATCTTCATCTCCATCACCATCACCATCATCAGCAACGTCTTCATCATCATCACCATCATCATCATCATCACCACAAGTGCCCAGTGGATGATTTTCCAAAGTTGACCCCCGTGTGAAAAAATTGCACACTCCCTCTTAATTCCTGAATCACTGCATAACTTCTTGAAATCACCTGAAGTGAATTCTCCGCCATTGTCTGATCTGAATGTCTTGATCTTCTTATCGGTTTGATTTTCTGTCAAGGCTTTGAATTCCTTGAACTTATCAAATACTTCATCTTTGTTATTCAAGAAGTAAACCCAAGTCTTCCTAGAGAAATCATCAATGAAAGAGACATAGTATACATACCCACTTAGAGAACTGGATGACATCAGACCTGTCACGGCCCCTTCCATCATTCCAAACCATGGAAGGAAACATGACCAATCTTACCAGGATTTTTGACAATCTCATCCCCATTTAAAATGCTAAGAAATGCATGGATAAATAAAACTTGTGCATACACATTCATACTCAGCAAGCACAGCGGAATTAAACACTATATATGCAAATAGTTTCATCATGCATTTAGCATATAAACAACAGTAATTAATTAAGACATTGCAGAACATAGAATTAACACAACTCAAATAATAAACACAGCGTAATTACCATACTAACATACATGTAGAAGGAGATGCATCAACCTATTTCTTCCAGGAAGAATAATGAAACAATCACATAATAATCAAACCCATTCTCATGCTATGCACATGCATCATGCCAACTAACTTAAGATAATCATTTCGTCCAAGTAACATGAGAAATTAAACATACAGGACAAAACACAGAATGATCATACTTTAACCACATAGAACACTTATATTTTTGATGAAGCTGTCCAAACAACTGGGTATGTGAGAGAAACATTCCACCCAACCATAGGTCTCTTTCTATCCTGTATTCTTTCAGCTGAGAGACCACCCCCGAGATGGGTTGTGTATCCACTAAGGAGGAACTAGATGGGCTCACTCATAGCCATGGTTTCACTCAATAGATATGCTAAGCCAACACACAGTTGGGTTTATCAAGCATGAAATAAGCAGAGGAGGAGGGTGTTAAGCCATTGAGCTCAACCATAAAGCTACAGACATCTCAGGATAAATTCAAGCAATCCAATCCTCTATTCAAACATTCACACTTGTAATTTCTTCAACAACCTGTTTTGACCAAGCACCTATTAATTCATCGAATCTTTTCTTGACGTCATCCATGTTTCTAACTGATGGGTTTGGCAGACTTTCGGGTGCTTTTACAAGCACACAAGGAGTTGTGTGTTGAAGGAAACTTACTGTGTTTCTTGGAGCAATAGGGATCCTCAAAGGGTCTGCATACTTTGAAGAACCATTTCCTCCACATTTTTTCCATTCATAATAAGCCTTCAGTGCCAATATACAGTCAACGATCTTTGCTGTAGAACCCGACTGCAAGTTTTCCTGCTCTAACTGAGAATATTCAAAAGTAGGCAACTTCATCTTTTCCACAGCTACAAGAAAATTATGAACATTCTCAAAATATTGGTAGGCAGATAAAAACCGTCCTTCAGGAGGATGTGATGAAACATGATTTGCAACGACCTTGGACACTGCTCCTGGTTGAACCTTGTTGAGAAGGTTACATAAAATGATCCCATTTATCAAGCAAAGACGAAACTCCTCGAATATTGGAGGCTCACATGGTATATCCAAAAACCCAACCATGCTCTTTACCCATGCTGTAGCTTCAAACCTTCTATTGGTTTCTTTCTTTGATTTCAGTGAAGCCAATCGACCATCATCACATAGGCTGATTTTAGAATTCGATCCGAGAGACATCTTTTTTTTCTTAATAATTATCAACAGAAAACTGAAAAACCACAACCGTAAGACAATGTTGCAGTTTGGGCTTGTCTGCAAACTCAATCAGTGTTGTTCAACAACAGGTGGATATGCACCACTTCCTACAAATACAACAACTGATCAGATTTAATCTCTTAAACTCTCCTTCTCTTCTTAAATTTCCAAATGGGCGATTCTCCAGAAGCCTTGTTTTCGAAATGGGTATTCGTTGAAAGGAGAATTCGGTATCTTGCGTTAGAGTCTACAATGCTCAAATAGCAAGACGTTTATATATATATATATATATATATATATTACCTGCCAACGTTATTTCCTCAAAAGATCTAGCCGACAAGACGTCTTGTGTTTGAATATCCCATATAGTATAGTATTGATTCCCTTTCGGTGGTTGGCGTAGTTATGCAAGATCCTGGTATTATTATCGTTTTCATTGTTCCAAATCACTTTGTTTTTTAAGTTTCCATGATAATTTTACGCTATTCTTGGTGAAATGTGTTATAAGTAGAAGTTAGTCCTCTTCCCCAAGCCCCTATTCTTTTAAAGAATAATTCCAAAGTAAATCATGTCTCCTTTGTATCCAAGACACCTCATGGCTAATTTTATTGTTGATATTTTGTAAGGTATTTGGAAGTTGAAGGTGATGCTTTTGTAAAGTATTTCTAGTTGAAAGTGAGGTTTTTGTTGGTTAATATGAGATAATCAAACACTACTTAAATTATGTTTTTGATATCTAGATTTAATAGACAACAGAAAAATTCTATATATTTTTTAAAATAGCATGCTAATTAATGGTAAACCTTTTATTAGTAGTTACTTCTTTGTCATGTTTAACGATTCAAAAGAGTAGAAATTGATCGAGGAAAGATGATCATGGTTATGAGGTAACATTGGTCTTTTCCTTAATCATTGTTATTGGAATATATTGTGGAGACAATTGATGGTCTCAACCTTTGGATTATGAGAAAATGGATTTTCAATATAAAATTCCTCAAAAAACTTGTTATATAAAGAATTCTCAAATCCGACATCTAAACCCTTTTAGGGAAAAATAAATCCAAAGGATGGATAGTAATGAAGAACAATCCACCAAAGGCTTGTTGAAAAAAATCATATAGAGATCCACAACTACAACATCAATTGAAGTGTCCAAACCTCCATTATAGGGTATACAAACTCACTGTGGTCCACTTTTGTGGCTGAAAACCCTGAGATAAAAAGGTATCACAAATTCTACATTTTGGACCTAGAAATGGATACAGTGTTTCCATCTAGTTCAAAAGATGCAAGGTGTATGGAGTCAATAAATATCCACCAATTTTGAACCCATTCATTGAATGGATAGAACCCAACAAGAAATATGGAGACAAGAAGGAATGATTGTGACCTTTTCTTCAAGTTTACAACTAAACATTTCAAAAGCACAACACATACCTTTAGAAATTGCACACTTACTTGGGCCAACAAGTGAGCTTGATTTAATATAGTTTGTAATTGTAAAAATATGTTTTGAATTAAAAAAAAGAATATCATGATGATATGTATTTAGAATTTATATTTCTCTTTACATATATTGTTTTGTAAAAGATATATTTCGCTTTACATATATTGTTTTCTAAAAGATATATTTCTCATATATTTTTATTATTAAAAAATATTTGTTAAGATCAAAATTGAAGAAATTTTTAAAAAGTTTATCTCTTATTTTTTCAAGCACATAAACAAAATGTTAGCACATATTATTTAACTTCTCATCATTTTTTTTAAATTGGCAATAAATCAAAATTAGTCTATGTTTATTACCTTGAATGATCATGCTCTTCAAATATTATGATAATAGTTGAATATTATATTAATGATAAACTTTACCTTGAATGATCATGTTCGTCGAATATTATGATAACAATTGAATATTATATTAATGTCCATAGAATATTATAATCTGGTTTAAATAATCATCATAATATAAGTTTTTTTTTGTTTACTAGTAAGGTTTGTGGACTAATGAGTTATGCATCGGTTTACTAGTAAGATTTGTGGAGTAATGCATTATGCATTAAGGTTTTATTTTAGTGGTTTCCTCATTTAATGACATTATAGTATAACAAAATGGATTGTTTTTAGTGGTTTCCTCATTTAATGGAATATTGATATAAAAAATGGATGTAATGAAATGTATGTTTTAGGAAATTTCTAACATAATAGACATCTTTTTTTTTCTTTTCTTTTCTTTTCTGAATTAATGCTCCATATAAATACTGTCAAACTTGCAAAACTCATAATTGATGGGTCTATACTCGTTTGGGTTTGAATTGTCATTAACATGATAACACCCAACCATCTCAATCACTAGATTATAACTCAATGGATCGATCCTCACATCTTAAAAAACAATGATCAACACAACATCTCCAAATATTTTAACATAAATATCATTTCCATTTTCTTTATAACATTGAACAAATGGAGACCCCAGGGTGTAGACCCATTGACGATGGGGTACACTGTTAAGGCACTCCTTGTGATGTTGCATACATTCAAACCTCAATTAGCCTTGTCTGTTGTGTGAACATTATTGTTAATTGATTAAGCCTACCACTTTTTTGTGTCGTTTCCTAGGAGGCGTTCCAAACCGCAAGGAAACTGACAATATTAATTTGTTGTTTTTTTCTTCATAAATGTTAAAGCAGGTTATAGTTGGATGAGAGAAAGCGAACAAGAAGTAGACGTGTTTCCAGGTAGGTATCTTTGTTACAACATATATTTTACTATTTAGTTTTCTACAATTTAGGTAATCCATCCCAAATTTTTATACCCACATACCCGCAAAAATTTAAAAAAAATAGAAAAGAAAAACCTATAAAAATCCAAAAACACAGACATCAGCCTTTAGTATGAATGCCTAGATATAGGGACGAATTTGGCTAATTTATACCAAAGACACTTGTTCTAGCCAACCCTAGCTCAAGTAGTAGAATAAGGGAGGAAGAAAATTCTAAAGAAAACCCCGAGAACACTGAAGTTAAATCCTCTCCTTTTCAGTCCATTAGAAGAAGGCGAGTTGGAATCTTTGGCTCTATCACTGACGGAAGTATTGATTCGTCTTCTACTGATCCATAGGCTTAAGAAGAGAACGAAATGGATAACAAAGAACATGTCATTATCTTCGATTTCCCCATTAGGAGAGACAATGATAACAGGGAAATAATGAAAAACATTAATCCTATTGCCTTACCTAACTCCCATGACCTTATCTCTGAGGATCATGGCACCTTTTTATTTGAATTCGAAGTAGTCTATAGAACCTAGGATTACACCCAGGATGCCTATAAATAGAATCTTTTTCCCTCTACATTGAAGGACTTTGCATTGATATGGTTTGTTGGGCCTAGTATGTTTTGGATACCACTTTTGGTAAGACAATTTTGGTGTGGACAGAACCAAAGTAAAAGTGGTTCGGAAAAGTGGTCAACTCCGATGAAGCGGTAGAGAAACCAAGAAACTGGTCATTTTGAAGATGTCAAAGGACGAAGTTGAGTTAGTTATTTAGAGTCTATCAACTTACATTAATGAGTCGAGTAGTTGGTTAGTGGGGTAGTGGAAGCAGGGCAGGCTGTGTGCAACCTATAAATATGTAATAAGTGGGAAATTTTAGGGCTATTAGTGAATGGTAAGCTGTTCGGGAAAATTGCTATTCTGCGTTTGTAATGGGTGAGATGCTAAGTTTTGGTATGTCAAAGTGCAGAGTGATATGAGAAGCTGAGTCACATGATTTGCAGGTTGTGTGTGCAGATCTGTTGTAACTATGAAAATTTTGTAATTCTGTAAAATATTAAGTGCTTATCTATTGGCTATCAGTCATAATTAAAAAGAAGCACTTTCTTGGTTTTTCCCATCTTGGGTTTCCACGTTAAAATAATGGTGTTATATGTGTGATGCTTGTGCTATGTTATGTGTTTGTTTTCTTTGCTTATGAGTTACATGAGTTGGTGAACGATTATGCCTAAATGAAGAAATATGTGACTACGAAGTATAATGCATGTTATGTAATTTTTGGTTAACTCATGAGTTCTGTTGGAGTAAATGGTTTTGTTGAAGTTAATGATTTGTCGGAGTTATCGGTTGTTTGCTGAATGATTGGTATATCGAGAGATTCCCCTTCTGTGCTGCAAAAAACCAGTTCCTGCAGTCTCCATAGGTACTTAGAGTGAGACCTCATCTTCTACGCAAGTGTTTATGAAAGGGATAAAACCCTTTTGGGACAGTATTTGTGGTCTTTGTTGGTGTTGTGTTGTATGTTTGGACCTTGGTCAAAGTAGAAGTGCACCAACAAATGGTTCCATTGTTGTGACCGGGATTTGTGTCAAAGGGGTATGTGGCTTATGTGGCATCCAACTAAGCCAGCGATCCAGGATTGGGTAGATCAAAAGCTTAGCGAGCTTGCTAAATATTAGAACAAGCACCCTCAATTTGATGATGAAGCGTGGTTAGGTAAGTATGTTTTTTCTAATATCCATGAGGTTTTATTTGGGGAGTTTCTTGTGATATTGCATGAATGGTTGGCAAGGTTGCTTAAGAAAAATACGATCTTCCAAGGAGGTGATATTAGTAGTTGGACTCTTGATTTGATCCAACAACTGAAATGTGTGAATAACAAGATTTCGTGCGTAGTGGATTATTGGATGGACAACATATTAGAGGGGTACATTACCGAATTTACTATTGACACTACTAAGTCATTTAATGCAACAGAATGAGAATTATTTGAAGGCCCGCGCTATAAGCACCCAAGATATTTAAATATTTCAATTAAGAAACTGCTTTGTGAAAAAGGAGTGATGCGAATGGAAGCCGATGAGTAAAGCAATCATGCACAGTGGGCATGGGTATCAAATGGAGGAAGGTTAGGGTGAATATGTGGAATGAGATGAAATGATAAGGGAAGAAGGAAGTGAGATAGATGAAGAGTGTGGGGTTCTGCGAATTGGGAAGAGAATTAAATCGAATAAGAGGAGGAGAACTCTAACAAAGTGGGATGATTGCAGTGCGACTGAAAGAAGGGACTATGAACGAGTTTCATAGCTCGATGAAGATTCTTACGATGAGGGGGAAGAGTACCAACTCATTTCAGAATAATAATAAGAAGAAGAACCCGCAAATCCGTCTTAGACTCGAGGTTATGACATACCCACAACCCCGTGTACATATCCAAAAACTAAGGTAAGACATAGTAAATCATCACATTTTTTCCAAGAAAGCCAAAGTAGTGGTAATAGTCATAGTATTACTTCACCAAGTGGAAAGGCTCCAATTAGTGGTCCATTAGTATCAAGTCATCCAAAACCCTAGAGGCCTAGAATGGATGGGGATGACATGAAGTTACCTATTTTTAATGGGAATGGGTCAAAGGATCTAGAATAGCACTAGTTCTTATGTAATGCAGTATGGACTGTCAACCAAGTATAAGATGATAATGTTAAGTTGGAGCAGTTAAATACAATATTTAAGGGTCGCACCCTGGATTGGTTTATGAATTTTTCAGAAGTGATTGGTGGAAAACAAGTGAATACCTTAGTGGAGGTTAATGATGGGTTGAAATATGAATTTAAGAAGCCAAAATCTGAGTCACAGTGTATTACTGAGGTGATGGAAATTAAACAAGAACCAAATGAGTTTGTTTGGGAATTCAACCATAGGTTTAAGACTTTGATGGCCCGTACAAGATTTCTAATGAATGGCATACAACATAAGTGTTCGGATATCCATCATCTATTTCGGGATACATATCTATTTCAGGATCATCTATTTCGGGATACATATCTACTTCAGGATCTTGCATGATCTATTTCAGGATATGCAGTCCAGTCACCAGTTTGATGCCTCCAGCACCTTATCCACCTTCTTCTAGCACCCGGGAGCCACTTTCCACAGAGTTTTAGCCCTCCTAAGCTGAAAGGCGCCCTCTTCTCACCTACTGACTGAGAAGGGCGCACTTGCTCACCTACCACTGCAGATTCACTCCAGTTACATTCAGTTAGCTCCGATTCTGATTGATTTCACTCCGATTTCACTCCTGACTGACTGTTTCACCTCCGATTGACCTCCAGTTCGATTAGGTGACTTGCTCTGACTCCAGTTAGCCTCCCATGCGCCCCCACTGAGCCTCCAGATCCTATATCAGTGCTACACACTTCAGTTACATTTATTATGATCAGTTAGACTCAGCTTGACACCTGGATGACTGTTTGTTGTGATTGATGAGCAACACCGATGATTGATGAGGACTCCTAGATTGAGTCAAGCTACTCCATTCAGTGATTCGAATGGCCTACTTAGTCAATTCGAATTTCCATTGACAGATATTGGATTGTATTGTAATCTATTGTAATTCATTCACCCTTTCTGGGATAGAGAGCACTGCTGCATGTTTTGCACAGTTTTGCACCATATCTTCTTATTCATCTGTTGTGACTGATTTATTTGTTCATTAGATCTGCTGTGACTAACTTTACATGGTATCAGAGCCATTGCAGGGACAAGATCTCTTTTCTACAGGTGTTTATACAAGAAGATTTGACTGAATTGCTAAAAATTGCAAAAAGTTTGGCATGAGATATCTCAAGGGCATTCGCTCATGTGCATGCAAAGCTTGAAAATTATTCCAATACCACTCCAGAAGCTTGAGTTACCACATAATTCCTGGATTTGATACATTGGACCCATTCAACATTGCTTGAAATCCAATCCCAGGTGTGATGCAACTCTCAAAGGGTGGATTGTTCGACCTTATTGTGATTGTTCTTATGTGATTTGCAGGTTAATTATCTCCTCCAAGTGCACTCGCTACATTCTGCATGCAAGCTTCCCTACAGCATTTCCATTCGCTATAGTTTGCAAGCAAGCTTCTTCTTCATCATTTGACTCGCTCCTAGCAATGGAATACTCTTCTTCAAAGCCTATCCTCACCCCATTCAATTATTTTGATTGGAAAGATGATATGGAGATCATATTACGTTCAAAAGGATACTACCGAGTCACTCTTGGTCTTGAATTGGAGCCAAACAATGTGGCAGAAAGAACCAAACACTACAATAAGCTTGATGAAGCTTACGGTCTTCTTTGTCTCTCCATCTCCAAAGATCTTCACTTCCATCTCAGCGGATTGAAGACTCCAAAAGCCATATGGGAGCAACTTGAGACACTATTCGGCAAGCAGGATGAGCTTAGGGCTTTTCAATTAGAGAATGAATTGATTGGCCTTAATCCTGAAAATTTCGAGACCATCAATGAATTCTTCACAAAATTCAAGAACTTGAACTTGCAATTGAAGAACAGTGGTGTTATCAAAGAGGATAAGCAGTTGATCCTCTCCATTCTAAGCAAGCTTGGGAAAGATTATTCGGTATTTGTCTCCACTTTCAATTTCGGTCGGCTAACTACCCCGAATTGGAAGATGCCTACCTTGAATGCCTTCATTGAGTCCGTTACGAAAGAGCATGACAAGTTGATTCAAATGGGGTCCATAAGCTCCAAAGATTCAGCCCTATTTGTTCAAGGACCCAAGATTTCGAATGGTAAAGGAAAGCTAAAGAAGGAGAAGCCCAAATTCGAGCCTCACAAGCAAAAAGACAAAGGCAAGCAAACGGATGCACCATCCAGTTCGAAATCCAAGCAAAAGGGCAAAGAAGGTAACCAAAAATCTAAATGTACTTATTGTAACCGTGGCTTTCATCCCGAAAGTTCATGTATGAAGAAGACTATAGATCAAATGGCCCTCCTTTTGGAAAAGAACAACATAACCCTTCCTGACGGTGCAAGGAAGAAGGATCGGAATGACGATCATGAAAGAGGACAAGCACTCATGGCAACGGTTTCGAAGCCCACTCTCTTGATAGATTCGGGTGCATCAAATCATATGGCTGCAAATATTGATTCTTTTTCCTCATTCGATCCAAACAGCTCCATCCCCATCCATTTGGGAGATGACTCAAAAATTTCTTCAAAGGGCAAAGGTACGATTCATGTAGATCATGGATGCTTTCAGAATGTTCTCTATGTGCCTTCCTTAGCTTCGAATCTCCTTTCTGTGTATCAAATGACACATACTGGTGATCCAAAGAAAGTCACATTCAGCCCTAATACAGTTGAAATTTCTGATATCAAAAGTGGAAGACTAGTTGCGGTTGGAAAGGCAAACCACACTGCTAAATGTTATGAGTTTTCGCACTTTATTCCGCTTGCAAAGCCCACTGCTCTTCGCACACATGGTAATGAGGTTAGTAGGCTTTGGCATGAAAGATTTGGACATCTAAATTATAAGTATTTGCTGCTGCTATCAAATAAATCCATGGTTGATGGGCTTCCACAACTCCGTTCCTCGAAGGGAATATGCTCCGGTTGCATTATTGGGAAGCACCCCGAGCACAGATTCGACCGCGGCAAGGCTAGCAGAGCCTCTACTATTTTGGGATTGATCCATTCTGATATCAGCGGTCCGCTGCCCCATATGTCATTAAATGGTTCAAGGTATGTTTTGACATTTATTGATGATTATTCTCGCTTTACATGGGTATTCTTTCTCAAAAACAAGTCAGAAGTGCTTGGAAAATTCAAGGATTTTAAGGCTTCTGTTGAGACCACCACTGAGAGCAAGATCAAAGCTCTTAGATCTGATAATGGTGGGGAATATATCAAGTCCGAGTTGCTGCAACTTTGTGCCCAAAGCGGAATCAAGATCCAACATACAGTTCCCTACACACCCCAGCAGAACGGTGTAGCGGAAAGGAAAAACCGGTCACTGAAAGAGATGGCTACATGCATGATTGAATCAAAAGGTTTGGCTGCAAATCTTTGGGCTGAAGCAATCAATGTTGCTGCATATATACAGAACCGAGTTCCACATTCATCCGTGAAAGGTATGACTCCTTTCGAAGCATTCTTTGGTCACAAACCGGATGTGTCAAATTTGAGAGTTTTTGGCTCTACTGCATGGGCTAGAATTCCTTCTGAGAAGAGACGAGCTTTGGATCCACAAAGTATCGAGTGCATATTGATAGGATATGGGGAAGAATCGAAAGCATATAAACTCATGGATATCAGATCTAAAAAGATATTCATAGAGCGCAGTGTGCAGTTTGAAGAACCGCTTCAAGAATTGCAACTAGTTGAGGAGAAAACTGCCGATTCACCGCCTTCACCAGAAGAAGATTCGAGCAGCGATAATGAAGGTATGAGTTCTGATATTTCTGATATTGTAGCAGCATATGATGATCATGACATATCAGGTTCGGAATCCGACCATTCAGATCCCCCTCAGTTACCAAAGTGGGCCCAAAATACTCTACAATCTGCTGGTTCTAGTCTTGGAAATCCTGCTGATCCGAGACGAACAAGAGGAGACTTTCAAAGGGCAGGTATGGCTCTTTCTATTGCTGATCCATTTCTTCCTGAGATTTTTTATTTGATGGCTGGTTCAGATCCCCAATCATATTATTCAGCCCATCGAGATCCGAGATGGAAAGAAGCCATGGATGAAGAGTACAGTTCTCTTCAAAAGAACAATACATGGGAGCTAGTTTCTCTTCCACCTGGAAGAAAATTAGTGAAGTGTAAATGGGTCTACCGTACTAAAGTTGCTGCTGATGGCACTATCAGCAAATATAAAGCAAGGTTGGTGGCAAAAGGTTTTTCCCAAGTCCAAGGAGTGGACTACACAGAGACCTTTGCACCGGTTGCAAAGATGGATTCCATCCGCCTTGTTTTAGCTATTGCCGCATCCAAGCACTGGGAGGTGCATCACATGGATGTGAAGAGTGCATTTTTACATGGAGACCTTGCTGAAGAGGTCTATATGCAACAGCCAGAGGGTTATACATCAGATCCATCATTGGTTTGTAGATTGAAGAAGTCTTTGTACGGGTTAAAACAGGCCCCAAGAGCTTGGTACGCAAAGATGGACTCCTTCCTTCTTTCTCAGAATTTCCAAAGATGCAAATCTGATCCGAATGTCTATCTTCAGCGAGTTAAAGGTAATTTGTTGGTTATTGTACTTTATGTTGATGATCTGCTTATTACTGGTAGCACACTTACTTCAATAAACAAGCTAAAAACTGCCTTAAATCTAGCTTTTGACATGAGCGATTTGGGCTTGCTGAGTCACTTTTTGGGCTTGGAGATAGCTCAAAATTTCGATGGGATCACTATATCTCAGCAAAAATATGCTTCCGACCTGTTATTGAAGTTTAATATGGCTGAATGTAAGGCAGCCCCGTTCCCATTCCTCTCAGGAATCAGTCTTGAGGAGGGAGATTCCACACCGCTTGCAGATTGCAGTATGTATCGACAGTTGATTGGTTCACTACTTTATTTGACACACTCTAGGCCTGACATCTCATATGCCGTGAGTGCCGTGTCAAGATATATGCAGCAGCCACATGAGCTTCATTGGCGAGCAGCCAAGCGGATCTTGCAGTATGTGCAAGGTACGAGACAGTTTGGCATACATTATGCTGCAGATTCTGAGCTAGATTTCATTGGTTTTACTGATTCAGATTGGGTAGGTGATAGCATTGATCGGAAGTCCACTTCCGGTTATGTTTTCATGATTGGTCATGGTGCTATTTGCTGGTCCAGCAAAAAGCAAGCAGCCATTGCACTTTCTTCAGCAGAGGCAGAGTATCGAGGGGCAGTCAATGCCTGCATTCAGGCAGTTTGGTTGCAGGGTATTCTTTCCGAGTTTGGTTTTGGTGGCACTACTTCGACTGTCCTATTTTGTGACAATCAAAGTGCTATCAAGATCTCCACAGATCCAGTTCAGCGGCAGAGGACCAAGCACATTGAGATTCATATGCATTACATTCGACAGTTGGTGCATGACCGCACCATCATTCTGCAATATTGCCCTACTGATGAGCAAATTGCAGACATCTTCACCAAGAGCTTCACTGAGAAGAAGTTCTCTTACCTCCGTTCACTGTTGGGGGTGAGTTACATCATGGTGGAGACAGATTGATTCATTATTATGCTTTAGACTTGAGGGGGGGCTTTCTTCCCACTGGGTTTTCCCTCTTTCCTCACTTAGTTTATTTTTCAGCATTTTTTGGATTATTGTATTGGGGTGACCTTTGGTCTTAGTTACCAGGGCCCCACATTATTTTAGTTGGCACATCATAGTCTAGCTTGAGGGGGGGTGTTCGGATATCCATCATCTATTTCGGGATACATATCTATTTCAGGATCATCTATTTCGGGATACATATCTACTTCAGGATCTTGCATGATCTATTTCAGGATATGCAGTCCAGTCACCAGTTTGATGCCTCCAGCACCTTATCCACCTTCTTCTAGCACCCGGGAGCCACTTTCCACAGAGTTTTAGCCCTCCTAAGCTGAAAGGCGCCCTCTTCTCACCTACTGACTGAGAAGGGCGCACTTGCTCACCTACCACTGCAGATTCACTCCAGTTACATTCAGTTAGCTCCGATTCTGATTGATTTCACTCCGATTTCACTCCTGACTGACTGTTTCACCTCCGATTGACCTCCAGTTCGATTAGGTGACTTGCTCTGACTCCAGTTAGCCTCCCATGCGCCCCCACTGAGCCTCCAGATCCTATATCAGTGCTACACACTTCAGTTACATTTATTATGATCAGTTAGACTCAGCTTGACACCTGGATGACTGTTTGTTGTGATTGATGAGCAACACCGATGATTGATGAGGACTCCTAGATTGAGTCAAGCTACTCCATTCAGTGATTCGAATGGCCTACTTAGTCAATTCGAATTGCCATTGACAGATATTGGATTGTATTGTAATCTATTGTAATTCATTCACCCTTTCTGGGATAGAGAGCACTGCTGCATGTTTTGCACAGTTTTGCACCATATCTTCTTATTCATCTGTTGTGACTGATTTATTTGTTCATTAGATCTGCTGTGACTAACTTTACAATAAGGAATGGTTTATCTCTATTTTAATACCTCATATTAGAATTCCATTAATGCAACATAAAATTCCATCCCAAACGGAGTTCCTTGAGCTTGTTATGAAGTTGGAAGAATCAGCTATAGGAGAGATGAGAACTAGTATGGATCAAATCTAGTCGCAGTGGCCAAATTTTTCAATTTAGATTCAAGACATCAAGAAGGGTAAGGAAAAAAGAGAATATGTTTGGTGTACCAGATGTAAAGAGGAGGGCCACTCAAAAGATCAATGTAGGGATTTTAATGATTATCTAAATGTTGGAAATCCTAATCCACTGAATCTTGGGACAGGCATATGGTGTATAATCTGTCAAACTAGAGGACATCGAACTGAAGAGTGTTATTTTTTATAGAAAATGGTAAGTAGTCCTCAAAACCTATGGTGTAAGTTCAGTCAGTCAGTCAGACATGATGAGAAGAATTGTTTAGCATACCAGTTGCTCACAGAGCGCACTGTAGACACTTTCCTCAAGAAAGGAGAAGATCAAGTTGAAAGAAGTAATGTACAGTTTAACCAGCCGCGAGGTGGATTATTAGGGCACGGACGAGGAGGATTTGGTCGAGGAATATGTTTGGTAATATGCTACAATTGTGGTAATTGAGGACATTATGCTAGAGACGTCTTGAATCCTACTTCAACCTATACATATTGTAGGGAACTAGACCATACTATTGAAGACTATTCGCAACTTATAGAAAAGTGGTAGGAGAAGAATAATCAGAATCAGAATGAGAATGTTTAGAAGATTTCAACTGAGCCACAACTGAAGTAGCCTACTGTCACTATGGTAACAAAAGTAGGAGCTATGATGGATGCATATTTCCTAGGATTAACTGGATGAAGCTTTTTTCGAATTGGTTTCACATTAGGATATGTTGTAATGATGTGTTTGATTATAGACGGGTTGATGCCTGGCATATCCTCATATGACCAAGTGAAAACATCACGGAATTATTTAAATAAGTTGGTATACAATTTGATCTCTTGCGGAGAACAGTTTGCTCCAATGAAAATATTTTCCACAACATTGGGTTGAATGGAAATATTGATTGGAATAGTTGTTGAAATATTTTCCATATTACCTTCAACCAAAATTCCCTGTTTCGTTAAAGGGTTAATGGACCTCTCAACACTTCCACCAGGTCTCATTGAAAACTCTCCATTCTCGACTTTGTTTATCTCTGGAAGGAAATAGGATCTGTATTGCATATGTTCCCAAGGATGATCCAGACCTACCATGGCTTCCAGAATAGCCTCATCTGATGGTAAAATGGTGTCTAAACAATGGAATGAATGGGTGGAGTCTATTTCCCATGCAGGTGCATAATTCATATCTAACTCCATAAAGACTGAAGGATTCGAAATATAATCTATCACAACATTTTGTGATTCTTTGTAAGTCACTTCTGCGATGAATAGGGGAACCATTGGTTACTTTAGAGTAGGAAGTATCCAAGGATTAACTGTTTGAGCAATAGTGAAGACCTGCTTGGATAACACATTAGCGTTACTCATGGAACCAATATAGTTTATAGGAGCAGGTCAAAGGTGGCCATCAAAGATGAGTACATACCTACCCCTAAACTCCCTCTAGGAGGACGAGCTTGATTAATCCACGGGATATTAGAATATGAAGGAGTTGTGTTGTTTTTTCGAGCATAGTATAAATTGTCAATCGTGACAATCTTTCCTTCATGGGGGAACATAAGTACCCAAAAAAAGGACGAAGGAATGGTTTGCATTGCGTATGTCCAACTTCTTCCCAACAACAAATTGTAGTCGAGAGAAGCATCTACAAATTCCACCTCAATTTACACTACCTTACCTACAAGATGGATCTCAAATGAGATTAATATTCCATGCAGGTGGAAGGATCTCCCATCAAAAGCAGTAAGTAATGTAGCCGAAGGGGCTAACTTCAGAGAGCCTAGGGATTGCCAACAAGGATAGAAATTACGCACATTTAAACGCCTTCATCCACTACTGTTCGTCCAATGTTTTTTACACCATGGACTACTTCGATTTGGAAGGCCACGTGATAGGGAAACCAGGGTTTGAAATTTGACATATCAAATCTAGCTAGCATATTTGATGAATCCATATTGCCTAATGCTGCTAGAAGTGCATTCTGTTGTGGTGGGAAGCTTTGCAGAACTTCTAGAGCGGACATGGCACATGATGTTTGGGATAGGTCCTCTACAACTGAGTAGTTTGGAGCGGCCCATGCATTAGGGTTGTGTTTCCCATTTGTAGACACCTTTTGGTATCTTCGACATAGGATATGTAGGTCTCTCTATATGAAGAGGAACATATGAATCAGGGATATCTTTGTTTTTCTGCTGCATATCGGGGGTATAATTCCTGGCTCTCGTTTGCAATAATGCATGCGAGTTAACCATATTAATGTAGGATTGATCAGCTTGTGTGGCACAAGGAATGCCCCTAGTATTAGAGTTGCCAGAATCTGGACCTTGTCCTTTGGGAAAAGGATCCTTCAAGACGGCGAGTTTCTTTTCACTTAACAACTTTTGGGCTTCATCTATTAGAGGAAATTGATGAGTGAGGTGATCGTCCTTACAAATTTTACACGTAAACTTCACCTTCTTCTTTTCTCGTTTTCCCTCCTTGTCATTTTCAGTATTTTTGGGCTTTGGTTGGTTTCCTTCCCTTTTCTTTCCCTTTTTCTTATTATTGGGTTGCCGAGAACCCTTTTGATTTGACTGCACATTCTATACAATTTCTATTTGTGAAGGGGAGGATGCAACAATAGTTTCTTTTGTAGCAGAATGCTTAATAGAGAGTGCATGAACTTGCTTTGTCAAAGCTTCTAATGCAGATGCGTTAGTTGAACCCACAATGCCATCAACATGTGGTCCAGGTTTATGCTTTCCAAGATCAATGTTTGACCTAGGTGCATCAGGAATGATTTCATAAAGGATCCGAGACTATGCATAAATCAAGTCAAGCTGTTGGGTCCTTAGAATAGCTTCTTCCTCAGAAGTAACTCCATAAGTTGACACATCCTTAGAGATGTAAGGTAACAGTGATTTCAAGAACCACTCCAATAGGAATTCTGGGGGAATCTCATCCTTAATCAGTCGCTTCCCTCTTCTCCACTCCTGAATGTGATAAGATAAATGAGTGGCCTTATTTTGTCTGAAAGTAGAGAGAAGTTCCGTATCGACATCATGCCAGACAGGAAGTTGGAAATGGTTCAAGAATACTTTCGCCAAATCACAAAAAATATTATAAGCTGCAACCAGTAACTCGATATACCATTTGGATGCAACACTATTCAATGTTCTTTGAAAGATCCTAAAATGAATGGAGTCATCATTTAGTGAATTCGAGGAGCACCACAGATGAAATTTTGTAACATGGTCCCCTGGGTTCTAAGCCGATTAAGCCGATTAAGCAAAGATTGTAAAGATTGAATCCACGGTACAAGTAAAATTAAGGGTAGAGCTTGATAGAATGCTCGATGCAAGTATCATTGAGCCTGTCAAAGAATCATAGTGGATCAGTCCTATGGTATTCCAAGAAAAGAAGAATGGGGAGATAAGGATTTGTGTTGACCTTTTGAAATTGAATGATGCTTGTCTACATGATACTTTCCCAACTCCTTTCACGAAAAAAGTGCTTGAAAGTGTCAGAGGTCGTGAAGCTTACTCTTTCACAAATGGATTTCATGGATATCATCAAATAAATATTGCTAAGGAGGATTGACATAAGACAACATTTGCAATAGAATGGGGCTACTTCTAGTACACAGTAATTCCCTTAGGCCTAAATAACGCCCCTGCAATTTGTTTCACGGGTAGTTGTCACTACATTTAATGAATTCATTCATAAGTTTCTATAAGTATATTTTGATGATTGGACAATATATGGGATGCTCAAGAATCATATTGAAAACTTGATGTTGATGTTAGAGTGTTGTAGATAGTATTAAATTTCTTTTAATTTGAATAAATGCATATTTTGTGCTCCATTTCGAATATAACTGGAAGATATAGTTTTCAAGCAAGGCTTGTTAGTGGACCCTGCAAAGATTGCTATTATAGTTGATCTACTCCCACCTACTTCAGTTCGACAATTGAGAAGAACTCTGGGTCACACCGTATATTACAAGAAATTTATCAAAGGCTATGCCTAGATCACAACGCCAATGGAAAAATCACTCAAGAAGGATGTGAATTTTCATTGAAACAAAGACTTCCAACAGGGTCTCAACACGTCGAAGGAGAAAATGGTTACAACACCTATTATGGTATTTCCCAATTGGAAAAAATAATTTCATGTTCATGTCGATGCTTCATCTGTCACTTTGGGTGTGGTGCTCGCTCAACTAGGTGAGGGTTCTATCGACCATCCTATTGCATTTTCTAGTAGGAAATTGTCCACTATAGAAAGAAATTATACTATGACAGAAAGGGAAGTACTTGCCATGGTGTATGCATTACAAAAATTCAGGCATTATTTGCTAGGGGGGCATTTTAAGATGTTTATAGACCACTCTGCTTTGAAGTACCTGGTCAACAAGCCAGTGTTGGGGGGAAGATCCGTCAATGGTTGTTGTTGTTTAAGGAATAAGCCTTTGAGATCATTTTCAAGCCCAGGAAGTTGAATGTGGGCCCCGATCATCTATCAAGGTTGGAAACAGACGAAGAAATGAATACTTTAGAGGATAATCTCCCAGATGTACATATATTTTATGTAAGAATGGTCGATGAATACTTTAAAGATATTGTGACATTTTTGTCCACAGGAGCAACACCAGAGGGTACACAACTTCCCATAAGAAGCAGTTGGTCATTAATTATGCAGACTACCAGTTGATAGCTGATCACTTGTATAAGTTAGGACCGGATGAAGTATTGCGTCGCTGTGTTTTGGAGCACGAGTGATCAATTATATTAGCTGAAGCCCACGATGGAGTGGCAGGTGGCCATTATGCAGGAAAAGCCACAACGCATAAGATTTTAAGAGAAGGTTTATGGGGCCGACCCTTCACAAGGATGCTAAAGAATATTGTTAGAACTGCAACGTATGTCAAAGAATTGGGAAACCGTCAAGGAGATTTGAAATGCCATTGGTTCTTCAGGCTACCTTGCGGGCTTTTGACAAGTCTTCTATTGATTTTGTGGGACCCATTAACCCTCCAGGGAAAAGGAGTGGTGCGAGGTACATTATTATTGCGACATATTATCTTACACAATGGGATAAAGCTGTACTAGTACGATATTACACTGTTATGATTCCTGCAAGATTTTTGTTTGAGAATGTTATCACTAGGTTTGGTTGTCCCCGTGTACTATTAAGCAACAGGGTGCACATTTTATTAATAAGACTATATCTGCCCTCACTGAATAATTTCAGATCTATTATCAGAAGAGTACTCCATATCAACCACAAGCAAATGGAATTGTCGAAGCATTCAATAAGATCCTGGAACATGCATTAACAAAAGTTTGTAATGTTAATTGCGAGGAATGGGACTGAAGGATCCATGAAATATTGTGGGCCTACAGAATGACATGTAAAAGGTTGATAGGTCATACACCTTTCAAGTTGGTGTATGGACAAGAGGCTGTGATGCCCATGGAGTATATTATACCCGTATTTTAAGAATTGTTGCTTTTACAGGTATGTATGATACTAGTTCTATTGAAGAGAGAATAATACAATTACTCCAGTTGGAAGAGGATAGTTTTGTAGCGGGTTTTCATTAGCAGGTGCAAAAAGATTGAGAAAAATATTGGCATGATCGCCACATCACTAAGAAGAACTTTCAATAAGGAGATCTTGTTCTTCTCTATGGAAACAATTTTTTCAAACATCCTGGAAAGTTACAGATGCATTGGATAGGGCCATATGTTATTAATTTTGTCATAGAGGGAGGCGCAATACAATTACAAAAATTGGATGGCGAACTCCTCCAAGGATTGGTGAATGTAAATCGACTAAATCTCTACATGGACAACTATGGCTTGTCAATGTAAAGACACCTAAATCCATGCCTGTACATAGTAAAAGAAATAAAAACTCATTTGGAAACCCCAACTTTATTTTATGTTGTAGTTAGTTGTGTCAAAGTCTCAGTGTCGATGTACAATTCGACCAGAGCTTCATGGAAACCCCAAGTTATTAGTGTTTCAAATTTTTTCTCTCGGTATCATTGTATCGAAGTTCTATATTTGTCGTATGGAAACCCCAAATCCACAATGTGTCAAATTCATCTCTTATTGCAAGGATTTGGAAGTCTGACGAAGTATTATTTCTGTCACTCGAAAACTCCAACTTATTTTTGTGTCGCAGTTATGTTTTCTTGGGGAAGTTGGCAGTGTGATTTGTCGAAGTTCCGGAGTGGTTAACCAAACAAAGTTGTAGTTATTGAGCATTTATTGCTACTTTTATGACGAGTTTAGTGGAGATGATAGTAGGATTTTTATAATAATTTCTGAAAATACTGGTGTGTGAATAGATCCGTCGCTTCCACCATCACCATTGAATATTGAGTACATTCAATTCGCATTGGGAATGACAGATAGATCACAGATGGGGAGTAAAATTAAAAATATGCCCCTCCATCGTTCATTATTCATTATGAATTGAGTGATTACAACAAAGTGAACAAACCAGAGCTGAGCCTTAGTACGCTGAGTGGATAGTAGAGGTGCATAATTGCTACAATGTAGGTCAATTTATTAGCCAAAAGTGAGGTCCTAGGATATGTCGAGGAAGTTTTGATGTGGGGATCTGTTTCTATGAGTCTTGAGCACCAATAAGTCATTTCTCTGTAGATTCCTGTCAATGTGATGAGGAAAACACGCTAGTCGAATAGACCAAATCCAAAGCCAAGCACAAAGGCACGTCATGATGCGGGAGCATCTGCATCGGGTTTTGTATCCATGCTACCAGGATTTTATGTTGAAGCTACAGGAACCTGTCTCACATACCTGAAGTGGCTCAGGACGAGCCAAATGTGAGTGTTCGGGGCCTGTTGGGACTAGGTTTTTGGAGTTACCCTTTTGGAGGAAATTTTTTTGGTGTGGACAAAGGAAATATGGAAGTGGTTCGAAAAAGAAGTAAACTCTGACGAAGTGGCCATGAAATCGAGAAAAATGGTTATTTTGATCAATTCAAATGGTCGAAGTTGAGTCAGTTAGTTAGAAATGGTCCACATTTTATTAATGAGTCAGCATTTTAACCTTCCCAATGGTGTTCCTTGTATTTGGAAGCCACAACAGAGGTCTCAGATCATTAGTGAGGTAGTGGGTGCGTGGCAAGCTAAGTGTGCCCTATAAATATGTAATAAGGGAGGAGTTTTGGGTTGGTTACTATTTTTGCTAATGTTAGTCGATGTTGTGAGAGCACCTTTAGAGTCCGTAATGAATACTTATGCTATGCCTATCAGATTTATTTTGGATAATCCAAGACACTAATTTGCAGGTTGTGTGCATAGATCCCTTGTATGTCATGAAGAAATATGTAAGTTCTAACTGTTCAGTGCTTATTTGGATGCGGCTCATAATAAAAGAGAAGCGATTTCGTGGTTTTCCCAGGATGGGTTTCCACGTTAAACATGGTGTCTTTATGTGTTGTGATGTGTGATGTGATATGTGATATGTGTTTCTTTCCTCTGATTGAAAATTTGGATGAATGTCTAGTTAAGATAATTTCGAATGACATGAATGTGAAATATAACCTAAGTTACATTAGTCTGGCGATGTTATGGGTCTTGTCAAAGTGAATCATGTGTCGAAGCTCAGATCCCGTCAATGTTCTGAAATAATGAATGTTATGGGTTGTATGATGAATGAGTTGTCATTCGGGCCATTCCCCTTCTGTGCCGTAGAAACCTAGTTCCTGCAGTTTCCATAGGTACTTTGGGTGAGACTTCATATTCTCTACAGGTGTTTCTGAAAGGGATTAAACTCCCTTATCGAGCTGGTATCTGTGGTAGTGGTGTTTGTTTGTATGATGTTGAATGATTGAACCCTGGTTGAAGTAAAAGTGCGTCGAAAAATATTTCATAAATGATGTGGTTTTGGAAGGATTTCCAAAACCTTAAGGGTTGGTTGTTTTGCAGGAACTACAACGGGATGAAAGGTTGAATGTGTGAAGGATAAAAAATACTTGAGGATTTCGGCCAAGGAATCCATGGATATGAAAGAAACCTACCTTATTTTCATCCTAGCATAATATATCAAGAAAGTGGAATCCAAACTTAATGATAAGAGTTGTGAAAGGGATAAAATTTTGATGGAAGTCTTTTGTCAGATTGGGAGATGTATAGCAGCAAGGAAGGCTACAGAGGCTCTTAGAAGATTTCCTTTGGTAATAGAGTAGACCTTCTGTTATGTGCAAATGGTATCTAACATGTTGGTACATACAGAGGATTGTACACATGGCGATGGAGAAGATGTTGTTCATAAGGTCTTGCAGATAGAAGAGGAAAATGTGGATCACCATGTGAAACCAAGTGCATTTGGAAGTGAACAAATCAGTCTAGGAAATGGGCAGAACATGGCCCTAACTATGCAAACGGAAGTTGGATCACATGATACATTTGACAAAATTTTTGAGGAAGATAAATCCTTTGCAATGAATATTTTTGTTGTTGAGCAGTGAAATGGAATGTTGGATTTGGGAACAAATTTTATTGTGAAGTCTTATTTTGATTTGGAGTTGGTGTACGATATTGAAATCATGAGTTTTAAAGACATGCAAAATAAATTTCCTAAGGATGTTGGTATTTATGGTTGACATAAGTGTTGCATTCCAAGAGAAGAACATAAAGGATGAAAAACGCATGTTGCTGATCATACTACATTGGGAGCATGAGGATCCAGTATGCCCTGTTGGGCATGGATTTTTGAAGAATGTAAGCCTTGCTGAGCACGAGTCCTTGTAGATTGTAATCCCTGTTGGGTTTGTAGAGAAGTTGTGGAAACAGAGGAAAAATAAACAAAGGGGGGAATTTTCCTGAACTCTTTGAGCAAGATGCTTAATTTTTTATTACCAAGGGTGTATGATGCAGGAGCATCCATGGGTTTGGGAAATCAACATCACCCCAAAAATATTTAGTTGGTTAATAGTTGCCGGAGGAAATAAACTGCTACAGAAACCTGTTGTGAATCCGTTAGATTGTGGAAAGTATGTAGCGATGATGGAAAGTCTTAGTTGCAGAAAGTGTGAAGCGACTGCGAAAAGTCTCAATTGCAGAAAGTCTGTAGCGACTGCAGAAAGTATGGAGAGACTATGAAAATTCTGTTTGTTGCGGAAATTCTATTTGACCGCAGAAAGTTTGTTCAGCTGTGGAAAGTCTGTTCGACTCTGGAAATTCTGTAGATAATAGGTCACGATTTTAGAACATGTGGATTACATATCATATTAGATCTACCTGTACAGTGATGTGGCATAATAAAGGCTGATAAAATGAGTTGGAAAATGATTCATTGGTGGAATTGGTTGGAAGAGGAATGGTTACAAATATCCACCTTCCGCATGGGAAAATGAAGAGACACACAATAAATAATAAAAAGGGGAATTTCCAAGGAGAAGAGTTTAGTTTTGAAGGAGTTTTGGAAGGAAATGCTATGTAGAAAGGAAGTGCAATGTTGCATTTGTATTTGGAGATGTAGTTCAGCCTGTCTCAGCTCGGTTCAACAGTAGACAAAGGGAGTCAGTTCATATCGCTATAGAAGGTTAAATTCGGATTGGAAATTAATTTATGTTGTAAGAAAAGTACATAAAACCGTTATTTTCTGTTTGCCTTGTATGTGGACTGATAAATTTAAATAAAAAAGAATTACACTGCTGCTCTGAAATTTTTGTTGGTTCAAATTTAGTGATTCTATTGCACGTTGAATTTCTGTTCTCTATTATTTAATTAAGAAGGGGTCATAGTTGTGCACCTGATGGGAAGTGGAAACCTGTAATCCTTGTTGAATAGAGTTGTAGGTTGCATGAATGCATCAAAGGACTATCAAGTGAACAAATTATTTCACAAAACTTAGAAAATGATTGTCATAAGAAAAAACTGTTGAAAATCTAATTGACAAGAGAAGTGTTGATCAACATCCTATTTATGTATCCTATAAAGCCCATGTGTGGAATCTTGTGATTGATTCAACAATGGGTGAATCAAAATACTATAAAAAATGATTGATCAATAAAATTGGTGAACTACTAGATCCCAAAATCAAACATGATGTCAATATCCTCAAAATCCTAAAAAAATCAAATGCAATCATTGAAAATCAAACTAAATGGACTTTGAAACTTAAATACCGCCAATCATCATCAATATCCCCCCCTATCAACTGCAAAGTGAGAAATATGGGGACCTGTAAATCAACAACATCCATAACAACCCCCACCCCACAACTCCCCTCCTCCACTCAAAAAGAGAAACAAAGGTAACCATACTAATATATTTGATTAAAGTCTAAAGACTCAATCCTCCACTGAAAATTCCACTTTTATTGAGCCCTGGTCATCCATTAAATCATTAATTACTTCACTGAAAACATTCATGTCCATTTTCTATAGAAATTACTATGATCAAACATGTTTGTATAAGTGTATGAAATCGATTATAAGATCACTCCAATAACTTGGCTTCAAAAATCTAGTGCTAAGTACTTAAGCATCCAACATTTACCTCTATTCAATGAATCTTCCTTTTGACACCTTTCTTAGGGGTGATTTATCTTCACACAAATATTGCATCGATTAATATCAAAACAATAAAACTCCTTATGGACAACTTGATGACACTGTTGGCACTATTTAGGTATTTAACCAAATTATTGTTCCTTTGTATCATCACCTATATCATCATTAACATTTGTATCCTCAAGTTCCTCCCTCCTAGCTTCAACTGCATCATCAACTTTATGTAGCTAAAAATCATCATCAAGAAATCGTGCACTCACAAATGTAACTATTTTGAAGTAATTAAAAATATGAAAGAAGTCAAATTCAATCTTTTCATATCCTAAGGCATATTTGTTCCTCTTCAACAACAAATCTTCCCAAGGCCTGTCAATTTTATCTTTATTCTCAAACTTATTTCCATCATCCTTAGTATCTTCATCCAATCCATGTTCTCTCTTCACCATGTATCCATCCTAATTTGTAAAATTGCGTGGATATTCCAATGGATTACTTCATCACAACATATCTTACAATTTTTTTAAAACTCTCAGTTACGTAGTGTTTATTGAAGTTCTAAGAATCATTGTTGTTAGCTTAATGTCACAAAATGCTAAAAAAAATAAAACTGAAAGGAAAATAGATAGAAAAAAATAACACATCCACACAAACAACACAAGATATACCATGGGAAAACCCACTGTGGGGAAAACCCCATCCAAAAATGAGGACTATGCTTTGTTATTTTATTCTCTAATATGCAATGTAAATACAAAGAAAGTGGTAGTATGCAATGCAAATACAAAGAAAGTGGTACCCCCTACGAAGTTCCCTATTACCTAGTGGCTTGTATGGATCTTACAGTATCTCTTACTTCCTCTGTTATGCTCTAGTATTAACTCCCTAGCTCTTTCTTAGTTATGGAACAATACAATAATAACATAATAATGGAATCCCTTTCTACTCTTAGTGGCCCAATATTTAACAACGTCCTTATAGCCATTTAAGGTTAGTTTCAGTGTTTTTGCATGTCTGAACACTTGATTAGGGTTATGGTTTTGGACCCTATAGAATGTTCTTGAAAGTCCACACATGACTAGATCCACATGTGTTGGTAAGGAAAGGTGATGTGGAATCCACTTGGTGCCATGGTGGTCAACTTATGGGAAGCATAATCTCTTCATACGAACTCTAGTTGAGGTGATCTTTGCACTATTGGAAATATCTCAGAGTGTAGAACAATGTCGAGGTGGTAGGCATACCATTGATCCCAAAAAGAATTGTCTAAGAATTCAAATGGGACTCAGAAGGTTCTGCACCCCAAATCTGCAAAGTAAGACTTGCCCCTAAAATGGGCCCTACAAACCAATTCATCCAATCTTTCTACCTAGATAGTACCAAATAGATGACAAATCATATATTGATTCATTTTGGATCATACCTCCCCATTTTGGGAGCCTTTTTGTCCTCAAAATATTTTACTAAAACAAGAGAGGAAATTTTCAATCTCCCTTATCCCTGTAGTACCATTTAGGCTTGCCTGGAAGCTATCCTTTCAACCCAAGCTATTAAAGTTCATATTGTCCTCATTTGTGCAATGCCCCATATTTTGATGTGATTACTAAACAAAATTTAGACCTATATTCTATTTCTTTGATTATTACATGTTGGACTTAGCTTGACTAAGTAAACTATGTGTGTGGATTTTTGAACATACTTATATGATTCAATTATGTTTTAAGTTATCATTTATCTCACTAATGATCACAATTGTGTGATTTGCTTCTAGTATGAAAATTTTGAGAAATGATAGGGCACGTGGATACTAAGGTACAATACAATTAATTGAATGAATGGATGCCATGCACATGACATATATATATTAATTTGTTTATGTTCACTAATGGTTGATAAATTGGTGATTTAATTGGAAATAACTAAATACTATGCATGATCTTATGTTTGGACGAGACTAACCCATAGTGTAGAGGGGGTAAGCAATAACCAGACACTTTCTATGATGTGTGGGATAATGCAGGTTTATGCAAGAAACTGATTTTCCCAAACTGGTCATTTGATGATACAACTCTAAGAACCACAATAATAGTACATTGTGATTTTAGATAGGGTGTTGAACCTAGTTCCAAGGGGGGTGGAGGTATTTCCCATACTGTATCCTTCGAAACTTGAGGTCATGGGAGGGTTGTTACGGGTCACACTTCACAATTTGAGTGACAACAACAGAGTAGATCAAGGTTCATTCAAAATAGGAATAGATTTCTTAGTAATCTTACCTTCAACCTCAACCACAATTGAATGATTTTATCTTTGGTGGTCCTATAATGAAACATAGATTCTAGGGATGGTCCTTGCTACTTTAGGGATGGTCCTTGCTACTTAACCCACAATTTTATCCTCTTGGATGTTGTGAACATGCTTTACACTCCCATTTTGACGTGAACAATTTCTGAGCATATGGTCTTCTCCACATCCCCAACAATGAAATGGATCTCTTGGATTTAATATCCCATATCCCCCCTCTCCTCTCCCCCTCTAGAAGAATCATAGCCCCTCTAGTGCTCTTTACACAACCATCTTGGACCATTTTATTATTTTTCCAACATAATGTTACATAGCTTTCAATTTAGCATGACAAGCCAGCCACATGGTCCATACAAAAATATTTACATCATACATGCCTATCCATTCACTAGTCGGTCCTTGGGCTTGAGCTCCTCACCAGGAATTCCAAACTAGCATATTTACACCATTTACATAATTTTGATTAAATACATTCCAAGTCACAAATGGGGGTATTACAAATAGATCACTTTCAACATTACATGGTTGTGATGTAGTGACCAATCTCCGTAGTAAGTGCAACGCAACAAAAAACTTAGTTGAAAATTGTTGACCTTACACAAATTGAAATGAAGGAAATGTAATGAAATCAATGCATGAACTGTTGAAACCAATGCACACACCATTTAAACCAATGCACTGAATTAGACTTATTCCATCGTATAAACATTGAAATCAAAGCAAATTTCAATGTATCATAACCGAAATCATTGCACCATAGAAGAGACATTCAACATTAGGGTTGTCATGTAGTGACCAATCTACCCAATAAGGGCATTGGAACATACAACTTAGTAAACATTTGTCAACTTTATGAAAAATAAAATGTATGCAGTATAATAAAATTAATGCATGAATCACTAAAATCAATGCACCATATTGTTTTGCATTATATATATGTTGAAATCAATGCAACTACTTGATTGATCTAAATCAACATAGATCCATTTTGACCCCGGATCTATCAAGCACCAAGAGGGATCCAATTTATTGAGGTGTAATTTTTCGTTCCCTAGGTTTTCACATGTTCATAAAAATTTACATATCGAGAAATATGATCCCTCTTAGTGCTTGATCAACACCGGGTTTAAGATGGATCTACGATGGTTTTAATTTGCTGACATATATTCTTTGAATTACTTTTCGTTTGATTTTAATTTTTTGAGCTGACATGAATTTTTTAATAATTTTTTATTTTATTTTTGGTTTTAATTTTTTTATTTTATGAGCCAACATTTTTTTTTTTGGGTAGTGTCATATTACATAATATTGCATGAGAACATCTCCCTCATACTTGGTTGTACAGCACATCGCTCTTCTTGGTGCAATCACCTTTCACTATATCATCGCTATAGAACACCTTGCTACTCTCGCTGCAATCATCCTTCACTATATCATCACTGAAACCATTGCACCCTAGAAGATATTTTCAACATTGGTGTTGTCAGGTAGTGATCAATGTCCCTAACAAGAGCACCACACCAAACAACTTAGTCTGATATTTTTGACTTTACAAAAATGAAATGTAAGTAGCATAACAAAAACAATGCATGAATAATTGGAACCACTCCATTGGAATAGATTTATTCCATTGTAGAAACATTGAAATCAATAAATATTTCATTGTATCATCATTGAAATCATTGCAACCTAGAAGAGGCTTTCAACATTAAGATTGTTGGATAGTGACTGATTTGATTTCCGTTAACAAACAATATAGTTGGAAATTGTTGACTTTACGAAACTAAAATGTAAGTAACATAACAAGATCAATGCACAAATCACTAAAAACAGTGCATGAAATAAATTTATTCTCATGTAAATACACTAGAATGAATGCAAATTTATTCATATTATTATAAATACTAAATGTATATATATATATTTTCATATTTATATAACTAAAATTTGTATATAAACATTTTTTATTCCATATTAAAAATTATATCAATTTAAATAATATTATTAATAATTTTAAAAATAATCTATAAAATTATTGAAATGAATCCAAATAGATCTATATGTATTTATAAAATAATTAAAATTTATTATTAAATAATGTGTGCCATTAAAAACATCTAAATATCTAAGCTTTCACTCATTTGAATAGGAAAAAACTTCTTATATGCAATACTTTAAACACAAAATGTCATGAGAGAAATTTTGTACACAATTCCTACATGAAACCTAAAGAAAAAACAAAAATACGCTTATATCATAACACTTTGGAAACAAAATGTGTTCAAAACTTTGTGTGGGTTTACAAAAGTGAATTCTTTGTATTTTGTGTAATTAGAGTATCCAATGAGGAATTTGTTTTATCAATAGTGATGAATTAACCAATAACATTGATCTTTGAATTTTTAATAATGATCCATATTGAATTCTTAACATTGAGCCATATTGATATCATTTATTACCAAAAATTAGAAATGATGAAATGTGAATATTATTGATATCAATAAATTAACCAATAAAGTTGATGGCTCAATCCATAATATTGGGCTTCATATCATGTTATTTCTCTTCAAGATTCCAATATAACCCATCAGCAGGGAAAACAAACAAACATATTTATACATGGTGTGAATTTTTTATAGTAAAATGATAAGTTTGGTAAAGATTGAAATGCACTTGGTTGTGGAATAAAAATTTAAAATTGTTTTTAATTAGTTAAAAGTTAGCTTATTTCCAATATAAAGAAACATGTTAATAATTCAAGATATAGAGGCATTTGATAGGGGTGGAACTCTGTCTTTATATGGACCATTAGATGCATTTTATAGGGGTGGAATTATGTCTTTATATGGACCATCAATGGATCATTTTAGGTGGCATGGTTCTCCTTGAATAACTCTTATTGAATAACAATGATGAGTCAACTATAATTTGCCGTTAGCAACCAGTGATAGCTATCCTCACTACTAGTTCACAACTAAGTTATGATAGGTTTTACCAACCTCAGAAAAAGATTGAAATGCAAATCACTTTTTATGCATACATTTCAACTTTTCTAATACAAAATAATAACATAATAAAAATTACTAACCAATGCTGCTACACAATTAAAAAATTATCCCGTCCTCCTATCTCTTCATTGTTTATGCTATAGCTTTAGTGCATGAAAATTTAAACATATTTAAAAGCCAAAAGGCTTTCTAACATGACATGTAAGTATGATATAATTGAGTTCTAGACTTCTGAGATTGAAATGTGATTTTTAGGTAGATTTAAGCAAATTTATATCATTACAATGACCTTCGTCTTCCCACCTTCTAAGACTGCTGATCAATTGGTGTCTTGCAAGTTTTTTCAGCATGTCCATGTTGAGTAGCTGTTGGCCTCGATTCCACAGGTAGTTTTCTTTCAATTGAATTTCTCCTAGGAAGGCCATTTCCCGAAGCGTTGACCATTGCAAGTGGTCACTTTTTTGATAAGGGTTGGCTCTGTCCGCCTAGATAATTTGCGCTCAATTATATATACAGAGGGTGATGAATCCACTTCACTTGTAATTCTTTTCCCCACCAATGATTGCTTTTCCAAAGGACTGTAGTGAATTTTTAATTTGATAGGTATTTTCAGATACAGATGGTGTCTCAATTCCTATATTTGTTTCACCCTCTTGCCCAATTTTAACAACCGATAAATTTCTACGCTCATTTCCTATAATATAGTTTCCATTTTGTTTTCCTACCAGCATCTTATTATTATTATTAAGCTTGGATCTCTCCCCAGAATATACCAATTTATCATCTTGATAAACCATCTGACTGCACTGACAATTACCATTCCAATTATAGTTATTACAGTCCCTTAAAGGGTCGATCTACGAGTTCACACTAGTGAATGGAGTTCATTATTATTAAGCTTGGATCTCTCCCCTGAATCTACCAATTTATCATCTTGAGAAACCATCCCACACTTACAATTACCATTCCAACTACACTTATTTACAGTCCCTTCAAGGCTCAATCTATGAGTTCTCCCTGGTGTATGGAGCTGGTATGGAGATGCTTTCATATTCTGTAACTGCGCTTCTTCTATTTCTTTCCTAATTGCCAACACCTTCTTGAAATTGTCTACATGTTCTTTAAGCTCACAAACTTCTCCACTTTCACTATTCAAACGAATAACACCCGTTGAATCCAGTTCAAAAAACTTAAGGGTGCTTGTCATCTCTGCATATGAATCCGGTTCAGTACTTATGTGCACAAAAATCAGGGTCTTTGCCTTGGCCCCTACAGAAACTTGAAGCAATTGAGTCAATTTTGTATTTCGATATGGAACATGGGGACTCCTTTGTGCCAATGTTGTAAGAACATCTCCTAAAGATGAAAGGGACTTGTTGATGTATTGTGCCTCCTTCAAACGATCTCCAGTTACTTCAGATTTATCCACCCTCTCATTTCCAGAAAAATCTACCAAATTAAGGAAGCTATGAAGATTATCCCCAGAAAGACTACTTGTACCTTGCACATGCATAGTACTCAATTGGTTGTTGTGGTCATTCAATGCAGTATATCTAACAACGCGATTCTTTCGACCTAAATTCATTAAATCCAAAACATCAGAGGTTGCTTTAACAGGCATAAGTATGGCATCTGGTACATTAAAACCATTATGACCATTATTTCGAATATCTAATTTCTTGTTTGAGACATATGTTCCCAATAGATCCCTTACTTGTTCGTTGTATATCTCTATCATTTTAACAAAAACATCATACATCATTAAATCTGTGAGGCACCTGCAACAATTACTTAATGAAAATATGTGAAATAGCAGAAATGATAGAACTCAGAATCACTTTTATATTGATCACAGGCCACTTCGAGGGGGCAACCTCCTATGAGCAAGCTCAATACAAATAACTTCATGTTGCCTTCATAGGTCTCAACACACACTTATATACTAATTCTAGGCACCAATACTATGGGTCGAAACCATGGGCCGTTACAAACTATGGATCAACAATACTACGGGCGACTTACAAAGCATATGCGCCAACAACAATAACACAAACTATTGATCAACAAATACTACGGGACGACTTACAAAGCATATGCGTCCAATAAAAACATACTAACAAAGTAAAGACATGGGTTCCTAACATCCCCTCCCCCTTAAAAAAAGCTTTGTCCTCAAAGCTTTAGATGTGGAAATTGTTGTTGAATCTGAAGGAGTGGTTCCCATGTAGCATCCTCTGCTTGCATGCCGTGCCACTGAATTAAGACCTCTGTGATAGAGCGATAGCGAAGCTGACGCGTGCGCCGATTGAGGATGGCCTCTGGCTCCAAAAGGATGGATCCTTCATTATCCAGTTCGGGTAAAATCGTTTGTCTGCTGATGTTGGTGCCAAGAACTTTCTTCAGACAAGAGACATGAAAGACTAGATGAATGTGGGAAGAAGGAGGAAGTTCCAATTTATAAGCAACGGACCCAATCTTCTGCAGAATCTGATATGGCCCATAGAACTTTGGAGCGAGCTTATGATGCCCTTTGATTTTCAAGGAGGATTGTTTGTACGGCTGGAGACGAAGAAAAACCATATTGCCGACTTGAAAAGTGCGCTCCGAACGGTGCTGATCAGCTTGTTGCTTCATGCGATTTCTTTCCATGTGAAGATTGTCCCGCAAAATGTGAAGAATCTGATCGCGGTTTCGAAGGACCGTGTCAACTTCCTGAACTGGTGAAATGGTGGGGGTGTATGGAAGAAGAGATGGAGGTGCCTGACCATAGACTGCTTCATATGAGTTCATTTTAGAGGCAGTGTGGTAAGAGGTATTGTACCACCATTCAGTGAGAGGCAGCCACTTTTCCCACTGATGTTGTTGTTCCGAGGTGAAGCAACGAAGATAAGTTTCCAAGCATTTATTGACAATTTCAGTCTAACCATCTGTTTGTGGGTGATACCCTGAACTCATCTTCAGTTTGGTGCCAGTGTGGCGAAATAGTTCTGTCCAAAAATGACTAGTGAAAGTCACATCATGATCCGAGACAATGGAAGAAGGGATGCCATGAAGACAAAAGATCTGGTCCAGAAAAATTTAAGCGATGGAGGAGGCTGTATAGGGATGGCTGAGAGCACAAAAATGACTATATTTGGAGAGGCGATCAACCACAACGAGAATCACTGTCTTCCCGCCAGATTTAGGGAGCCCTTCAATGAAATCCATAGAAATATTTGTCCAAATCCGTGTAGGTATGGGAAAGGGTTCAAGCAATCCTGGAAGGAGTGTTGTTTCACCCTTATTGCGCTGGCAGGTATCACATTCGGCCACCATCTGTTGAATTTACCTTTTCATTCCCTACCAAAAGAAGTTATGTCGTGCTCGTTCATACGTTTTGAGGAACCCAGAGTGCCCTGCCGATGGAGAAGCATGGAGTTCATAGAATACAGCCTGTTGAAGATCTGTGCTATGGGGAAGCACCAGACGACCCTTGTATCGCAGAGAATCACCATCCCAAGAGTAATGTGGTACAGCAGAAGGATTGTTGGTCAAGCATTGGATGATTTGAGATAAGGAAGAGTCATTGACATAACCCTGTTGAATAGATTGCAACCAATTTGGAACAGGCATAGAAATAGCTGAAAGAGAACCTTGGGCATCAAATGTGCGAGAAAGAGCATCTGCCACAATATTGTCTTTACCCTTCTTGTAAGTGATCTCATAGTCATAACCCATGAGTTTGCTAACCCATTTCTGTTGTGCCGGGGAAGAGACACGCTGGTCCAAGAAATATTTTAGACTCTGGTGATCGGTCTTGATGTAGAAATGATTCCCTAATAGGTATGGCCGCCACTTTTGTACTGCATGCAAAATAGCCATCATTTCCTTCTCATAGGTAGAGGCAGCCAAATTCTTACCTAAAAGGGCTTTGCTGGTGAACGCAATGGGGTGGTCATCTTGAAGGAGAACACCAAGTCCATTTCCGCAAGCATCACTCTCAATAGTGAAGGGCATGTAAAAATCGGGCATAGCTAGCATAGGTGTAGTACACATAGCTTGTTTTAGTTTGTCAAATGCACACTGAGCAGCAGGTGTCCATTGAAAAGCATCCTTTTTCAATAGAGCAGTTAATGGAGCTGCAATCTTCCCATAATCCTTAACAAACTTGCGGTAGTAGCCGGTCAATCCCAAAAAACCACGAAGGCTCTTGAGTGTCTGAGGATGCGGCCAATTGATCATGGCATCGATTTTGGCAGGATCCACGCGAACCCCTTGTGCTGAGATAATGTGCTCGAGATACTCAACTTCCTTCTGTCCAAAAACACATTTAGACTGCTTGGCATGGAGATGATGGTCAGAGAAAATTTGCATGACAAGATCCAGATGCTGGAGATGTTCATCCCTTGTTTTACTGTAGATGAGGATATCATCAAAGAATACCATAATGAATTTCCGCAAGTAGGGTCGAAATATTTTATTCATTAAGGCCTGGAATGTGGAAGGAGCATTAGTGAGGCCAAAGGGCATGACCAAAAACTCATAATGGCCATCATGTGTGCGGAAAGCTGTTTTAGGAATATCATCCTCATGAACCCGAATTTGATGATACCCAGAACGAAGATCCAACTTGGAGAAAAAGTGAGCCCCATGAAGCTCATCAACAACAGGAATTGGAAACTTATCCTTAATGGTGAGGTGATTAAGTGCTCGGAAGTCAATGCAGAGGCGCCATGACCCATATTTTTTGCGGACAAGAATAACTGGAGAAGAAAAGTAACTAGTGCTTGGGTGAATAATACCTTGCTTCAATAAGTCCCGAACAAGCATTTCAATCTCCATTTTTTGGTGAAATGGGTAGCGATAGGGCCTGATGTTGGGAGGAATGCTGCCAGGAAGGAGCTGAATACGATGGTCTTCTGGCCTGGAAGGTGGCAATCCCACTGGTTCAGCAAAGACACTTGTATATCGATCCAGAATTTGTTGTAGATCCAAAGGAGTAGTGGAAACCGCTGATGGTTGCATCTGGATGGAATGGATATGAGCGATGACACCATGTGAATTCTTCTTGAGGATTTTTTCCATGCGATGTGAACTGATGATGCTGAGAGAACCTGGTTGTAATCCTGTCAATGTGTGTTTTTGTCCATTGAGTGAAAACTGCATCCAAAGTTCAGCAAAATCCCATAAGATAGGGCCAAGTGTGCGTAGCCATTGAGCGCCCAAAACCACATCACATCCGCCTAAGGGCAAGTCAAACATGTCAGAGTGCAAGGTATAATCTCCCATAGAGATACGCACATTTAGACACTTCCCTTTGCAAGGTAAGGTGCCCCCATTGGCAACCATGACTTCAAACTTGGAGCAAGGATGGATAAAACAATTAGCTTGTTTGGCGATCCGAGGGTAAATGAAATTATGAGTGCTACCAGAATCAATGAGTATTGTAATAGGAAGCTTCTTGAAGTAACCCCTGACCCGCATTGTTTGGGGGGTGGTCATCCTGAGATGGAGGGTCAATAGGCGGTTCCTGAATGTCGACCGGAGCATCCAGTGTTTCTGGATCTTCATCACCAATTTCAGAGGCAGGTGGAGACTCCACATTCAAGAGATAGAGCTTTTGCTGAACAAATCTATGTCCCCGAGTTAATTTCTCATCACAATTATAGCAAAGCCCCTTTTTTTCTGCGTGCTTGCATCTCTGTTTCAGACAAACGCTTGATAGGAGTCGGTCGAGGATCCTACGGTATAGGTGGTCGCTGAGAACCCATATTTCTGAAGGGAACAAAAGTGAGCTTGGAGCGTTGTTGGGCTGCAATCTTGTCTTCTGCCAAATTAGCCAACCCTAGGGCTTCCATCATTGTATTGGGACAGAACATTTTGACCTCAGAACGGATGGCATCCTTTAGACCACTGATAAAACAACTCCGGTAAAAGTCATCAGACAATCCTTCGGTGTGGTTGGCTAGATTCTCAAATTCGGTTTGATACTCTCTCACCGTGCCAGTTTGGCGAAGTTTAGTGAGGGCTCCTATGAAGTCATCAAAAGCACTAGGACCAAATCGTTGCAAAAGGAGCTGGAAAAAGTCTGGCCATTTGGGCTCTGGATGAGCCTTGATGTACCAACGGTACCATTGAAGAGCTTCCTGTTCCAAGTTAAAGGATGCCAGCGGAACTTTGTTGAAATCAAAAGTATTATGCAGACTGAAATATTGTTCTGCACGATAGATCCATCCAATTGGATCAGTACCATTGAAGCGAAGAAAATCAAGCTTCAGACCATGGAAATTGCTGGAAGAGGAGAACCCAATGTCTGATGAAGACTCGGATTGCCGTTTGTTGTTCATAGCTGAATGTTCAAGATGGAGGTCGAGAAATTTTTCATCCAGATCCTGGAGTTTGGCTTGGATGGCTGCAAGTGCTTCCTCCATGGTTTTTGCTCCTGCATGGGTGACAACCATAACCAGGATTTTTTTTTTTTTTCCAGACTGGAGCGGCTACGGCTCGAAAGGGATCTGAAATGGCACCGAATGGGTTGGATCTGGAATGGCTTGCAAAATGGATCTGAACGACTGAATGTAAAACAACGCAGCAACGATCGACAACAGTTCAGCTGAAATTAGATATGGACCCCAGGTATGTGCGGCTTCCTAACATTTGAAGGGTTTCACTCGGCCACCAATGTTGTCTGACGGCTTGCGTATTGGGGCAGTACCCCTCACTCCACGGCTCAGGTAAAACTGATAACCACTTTGCCACAAACGACAGCTCTTGGTTTACCTCACGGGTGGTAACTAGTCAATCAGGTAGGGGTCGTTGCCCTTTTCACTGACAGGTCCTCTCAATGGGACAGCTACTTCGGGGTTCCTGTGGTACTCCTCACAATGATTTTTAGGGCTTATGCCCAAGTACTTCCCACAGTTAAGCGGATAGGGATTATTCCCAAATCCGAACCTACAACAGATGCGAAAAAAACAAATTTGGCAGAAATTTCACCCAGCGAGCCCAAGAAAGTGCTCTGATACCAGATGTGAGGCACCTGCAACAATTAATTAATGAAAATATGCAAAATAGTAGAAATGATAGAACTCATAATCACTTTTATATTGATCACGGGCCACTTCGAGGGGGCAACCTCCTATGAGCAAGCTCAATACAAATAACTTCACGCTGCCTTCATAGGTCTCAACACACACTTATATACTAATTCTAGGTGCCAATACTATGGTTCGATTCCATGGGCCGTTACAAACTATGGATCAACAATACTACGGGCAACTTACAAAGCATATGCGCCAACAACAATAACACAAACTATTGATCAACAAATACTACGAGACGACTTACAAAGCATATGCGTCCAATAACAACATACTAACAAAGTAAAGACATGGGTTCCTAACAAAATTTTTCCTCTTTTGAGATAACTCGGAGAGGTCATTGAGTGCTTGATAGTTCACTCCCATATCCCTTTCATAAGTACCCATTGGAACACTCATGGTGTGGGTCTTTCCATATCCTATTTGATCATATGCAAAAACGCAGACATTGTAACCACCCATTACAGATCGGATCAATGGTTGCGTATCCATGTAAATATCCTCTTGTGTAGCAGATGGTGCAAAACCTGTATTAAAATTGAATATCCTATGTACATCTTTTCCCATTTTTTATGTATTGACGAGGAGGGATGTGTCTTCCCTCCTGAAACAAAGGTAAAAACAACTACTAAAATTGACTTCCCAGAAAACTAGAATAATGTTGCGTTCTCGTCAAGTTGTATAACTTGTTCATAGAGAAAGGATAAGGTCAAATACAATATTAGAGCTGAAGGATGAAAACATGATGTCTTTAACCCATCACATCGAGATCAATAATGAAGCCTTTCTTTTCTTCAAAGGTCTCTATTCATAAGGGGAAGAAGCTGATCCAAATGCCATCAACTCCCTGTATGAATGCATTTCAGAAACTATTACCTTTGAAGAAAATGAGTTATTATGTAAACTGATTCAAGAATTAGAGATTTAGAAACCTATATGGTCTCTTCATCCATACAATGCGTCTGACCCATATGACTTTCCCATAAGTTTTTACAGAAGTTGTTGGAGCATAATAAAGGAACTATGCAGAATGTTTGATTGGACAAGAGAAAGGGAAAGAGTTAGAGGAGGAACAGGATCCACCTTCATAGCTCTAATCCCCAAAGAGAATAGACCAAATTTTATAGACATATTTAGACCCATCTCTTTGTGCAATTCCTCTTACAAGATCATGATGAAAATTTTGGCTCAAAGAATGAAGAAATTACTCCCAAAGCTGATTTCTTCCAACCAAGGAGGATTAATTGCAGAAAGAAAAATCTTTGACATTTAAATAATTGTGGTCTAGGAGGCTATCCACACTAGTATGAACAAGAAGGAATCTAGAAATGACAATAAGGTTGGATTTAGCCGAAGCTAATTTGATAGAGTGAGACATCATTTCCTCTTCTCGGTCTTGGCTAAATTCAGTTTTTTTTCCCACCTTTGTTAATTGGATTAAAGCCTGCATTGGACAACCGTGGATCACTTCCCTTGTAAATGGTCATCCAACCCCTTTTTTTAGTGCTTCAAGAGGATTAAAGAAGGGTTTCCCCTTATCTCCTTTCCTGTACGTAATAGTAGTAGAATCCCTCAACATAAAGCTCAACTTCCAAAGAAATGAAGGACCATTCCCAGTATATCGCTTGCTCGAGGAGTGCATCACATGAATCATGCACAATCCACAGATGACACGATTCTTCTTGGAATTTCCTCAATGCGAATTGTGAGTAATTTCAAAGGGAATATGGATCATTTTTTCAATGCTTCCAGGGGATTAGCCAATGTAAAAAAAAAAAAGTATTTATGGGTGGAACTGCACTCCTCATTTGCTAAGCTCTATTTCTTGGATTCTTTGGTTCAAAGTGCAAATAGACTAGTCCTCTTTCAGGTATCTTGACGTTCCAACCTCCTTAAAAGGCCTAAAATCAATGGATTGGCAAGTTATAATTAAGAAGATCAAACATAAAGTCCAATCACTGGGGATCAAATGGATGAATCTCGTCGCTAAAATAACTCTTCTCAAATTAGTTCTTTCCTCTCTTCCTATATTTTCATGCTCTATTTTATTGGCCCTTGCAGGTGTCATGAATAACATAAGTAAAGAACTAACAAGATTCTTATGGGAAGGAGGTCAAACAACCACCAAGAAATTTCACTTTGTGAAGTGGGAGATGGTAAGAGGCTTGCCAGAAAAGGGAGGATTAGGCATAAGAAAACCCAAGATAATGAACATTGTGCTAGGAGCTAAAATCCTATGGAGGAGGATCTCAGAAAAGAAGGAATGGTGGAAAGTAATATTAAGAAAAAAATATATAAAGAAGCCACGTCTGATATGCTTAGATTTAGAGCTTTAAGTAAAAGGATTAACTAACATTCAGAATCTATGAAAATCAACTTCAGGACTAATAACGGATCATATCTACTAGATTCCAAGTAATGAAAAACAAATTCAAATGTGGATAGACAACATCCAGGGCCAACCGTATCTATATTCCTTTATGGAGCTTAATGAGATAAAAGATTCGCTCATCTCCAATGGATAAACTTCTCTATTTGATGTTTCAGAATGGATGGAGAACGATGCTTGGAAGGATTGGAAGAATGTGGAAACTCCAGTTCATTTATCTCAAGATTTCAAAAATCTTCTTGAAAAGCTTCAAAATAAATCTCCCACCCATAAAAGAGATAGTGACTGTAGAGGTTAGGGCGAGCAAGTGAAATATACAGTCAAGGAAGGGTACACAATGTTCATGGTTAATTTTCAGTAGTCGGCTTCCTCCAGAATATGGAAAAGGATATGGCCCCCAGACAGTATTCCAAAGGTCAATGCATTCTCTTGTACATTTTCCCATAATCAAATATTGACAATGGAAAACCTCAGAAGACAAGGAATAGAAAGGCCACCTTGGTGCATTTTATGCAAAAATGTTCAAGAATCCATAAAGCATCACTTCTTGGATTGTAAGTTTGCATAGTTTGTTTACATATAAGTGACTAAGAAACCGAATAACCCCATTCAATACCATTCCCATATTTTGGAATTCTTCTGTAAATGGAAAGAGAGCTACCATTGCTCCCTCCAAAATAATCCCTGCACTCTTCAAAAACTATGGACCAGTCTTCCAAAAAATGTGTGTTGGCAGGTTTGGTTAGATTGCAACAAAGTAATGTTTGAGGGGAAAAGGTAGATCCAAGTATAATTGCCATACGAGTCTCAAATATCATGTTGGAGACAATGCATTCACTTGGGAAGAATCTTCCATCCAATGAGCCCCTCACTTCCAATGAGGTAAATTGGATCTTGGACATCCTTCCTAAGAGGTCTCTTTAGTCCAAATATTCATAGAGAAGGAAATCTAAATGGGAACTAGATATGGAAAAATAAGAGTTTGGTGAATGGAGGAAAATCCAAAGCTAATTCTCTTTGTTATTTGATGGAACCTCAAAAGGAAATAAAGGGGGTGGCAGGAGCAGGAGGGGTCATCATGGACCCATAAGGAAAAATTGTGAAATCTTTCGCATGGGGGTTAGGGAAGAAAACAAATAATCAGGTAAAATGGTTGGCTCTTCTTTATGGATTGGAAAGCTTGTCAAAAGCTCTTCATATTTGGTGATTCAACATTTGTCATTCAAAAGATTAGAAGTACCTATAAGGAAAACACCTTCGTCTATGGAAGAATGTTAGTTAGAGAAAGGAACTATAGCCTTTGACAACCTCTCTCTAGTTAAAAAGTGGATTCCATAATAAGAAACAATAAGCAAGTGACTGTCCTAGGGAAACCCAAGGCATTATAAATATGGTCAAGGTTCAAAGGCAAGTCTAAATCAATGATATGGACCTAGGGATAAATCAACGTGTAAATTTGAAATGTGTGGCAATGGAATTTTTTCCCACCTCTTTAATTTGTGGGGGATTATTCTAGAAACTCCCCACTAGGATCCTTCCTTGAAAACACTCATGAGATTTGGGAAAGTGGAAGGCTACATGTATTGGTACACGACAGAGTTAAGGCGATTAATGCTCAATGTGAATGCAGTATTGAGGTCATCATAATTGTGCCATCCTCATGCATGCTCTCGGTTCAGACTCGCACAAGAAATATTTCGTATTTTGAAAAGGGTGCATGTTGGAGAAATTTAATGGAGGAAGATGAGGTTTGGAGAAATCCATAGCAAAACCTCTGCTCAAAAGAATATAGTCTCTATCGATACCTCTATGTGCCCTTGGCCTCGTTATTCCTGTGTGGAATATCTCCCTCTTCCATTCTGTATATTGTGGACTCGATTCTATACCTGTCCCTCTTGAAAATTCTATGAATTTCCACTGGGCTTCATTCCCCATTATTTCAGACTAGTTTGGTTCTCAATATCAAAGAAGTATCCCTCTTGGTCGAAGTGTTTCGTCTTATGCTGCCTTTGGAGAAGCCATGCCTTCCTGGAGAGAAATCTTCCCGATTTTCAGAGGGTATTTGGAAGACTTCAAGCGGATAGTGTAGGTTGTTCATGATGAGGTCAGGGGAGTGCACCGGAAATTGATACTTTAACGGAGTAAGCACGCTGCAACAATCACAACATTACTTGTCAGGAGTCAATATTAGATGATTTAGACAACAATATGTGTGGGAAGATTGCCTTAATTGATGAAGTCAAGAAATATTTAGAGTAGCTAGGGAAGATGGATAATTGTATCTATTGCTAATCATCCTTGTCCGAAGAGGCCATACCCATGGATGAAGTCTTAGTTATCAATTGCTTCAATGACAACACAAACATGCCTAAAATTTATGAGAAGTTTTGATGTTTTTGCTCAAATCCTTCAGTAGCTACATTTTTTGTTTTTGCTTTGTTCTGTAATCAGTTTGTTAAAATCTGTAACACTCATGCTATAGATGCATATGGGGAAGTAAAATGAAGTTTTTAACTCAATAGATAGTCATGTGGAAATTTCTCTACATGATACTGATAGAATTTTTCTAAATGTAAATTCTCTGTAAAGAATAGTTATGCTCAACCCTTTAATATAAATATTTTTCAATTTCTATTAAAAAAAAGAACATTGAAATCGATGCAAATTTCAATGTATCATCATTGAAATCATTGCACCCTAGAAGATAATTTCAACCCATTATTGAAATCATTGCACCCTAGAGGATAATTTAAACATTAAGGGCTGTCATGTAGTGACCATTCTCCCTAATAAGGGCACTGGAACAAACAACTTAGTAAAAAATTGTCAACTTTATGAAAACTAAAATGTCATTCAAAAGATGACAAAATCAAGGCATGAATCACTAAAACCAATGCATCATATTGTTTTGCATTATATAATTGTTGAAATCAATGTAACTACTTGATTGATCTAAATCATTTTTCAGTATATCATCATTGAAACCATTGCACCTTAGAAGATATTTTCAACATTAGTGTTGTCAGGTAGTGACCAATCTCCCTAACAAGAGCAACTTAGTCTGAAATTTTTTACTATACAAAAATGAAATGTAAGTAGTATAACAAAATCAATTTATGAATCATTGGAACCAATTCACTGAAATAGATTTATTCCATTGTAGAAACACTGAAACCAATAAAAATTTCATTGTATCATCAATGAAATCATTGCACCCTAGAAAAACATTTCAACATTAGGATTGTCGGATAGTGACCAATTTCCATAGTAAGAGCACTACAACAAACAATATAGTTGGAAACGGTTGACTTTATGAAAACTAAAATGTAGGTAATATAACAAAATCGATGCACAAATCACTATAAACAATGCATTAAAATATATTTATTCTTTTATAAATACACTAAAATGAATGCAAATTTCTTCGTATTATTGTAAACACTAAAATCATACACTATATATTTTTTCATGTTTATATGACTAAAATTTGTATATAAACGTTTTCTATTCAATATTAAAAAGAACATCAAATTAAATAGTATTATTAATAATTTCTAAACTGATTAAATTGGATCTATATGTATTTATAAAATAATTAAAATTTATTATTAAACTCGTAGCCTAAATGCACGATGATTTCAACCTTTCCCGGTGGATTTTTCTGGCACGATTTTGAGGGTGTCCGACAAATTTTGCAGAAATTGAAAATCACGATTTGAACAACACAAAATTTATATTTCTTGAAAAAAAATCACCATATTTTGACCAAAAACTGGCCAGGCAGTCTAAATGGTCGAACATTTAAAATTCTTCATTATTAAATGATGTGTGCCATTAAAAGCATCTAAATATGTTAAGATTTCAGCTATTTGAATATTATTAAAATAAATGGGAAAAACTTATTATATGCAACACTTTAAAAACAAAATCTGTTGAGAGAAATGTTGTACAAAATTCCTACATGAACATAAAGGAAAAACAAAAAGATTCTTATATCATAATACTTATCCAGCTGCTTCGAGGATAGTGCAAAAATGCCTACAGTTTCTGAGAAATTTTGATGTTTTTGTTCAAATCCTTCAATAGTTATATTTTTTGTATTTTGCTTTGTAATCATTTTGTTAAAATATTCAACACTCATGCTATAGAGGCATGTTGTGGCCACAACAGATTCCATGCGTATTTAAGCACGGGAGCCTCGATCTTGATAAACACTAAGGTGTTTGGGTGAGTCATTTTGTAAATATTAGAGTTTTGTCGCCTATGCCTTTGATTTGCTTGTTTGCAACTGTTGTTCATTTTTTCCAAGGTATTTCGGTCTGAAAGGAAAGGAAAAATAAACTTTTGCTTATTTTGTCGATTTTTATCATCACTCCGAAAATCAGCATTTGAAGTCTTCGAAACCCGCAACCCGACATGTTCGGGTTGTGGCATTGTTATTTTAAATTTTGGAGTTTGGTGATCCCACAATCCGCGACCCGACATTGCGGGTTGCGAACTTGATCGATAATAAGATCAAGGAATAAGTATCCCTAAATTCGAATGCTGCAATGGTGGCATTCGGCTTTCGGGGTGGTTGTTTTTGTTTATTTGCTATGCACTCCTGAAACCCGCAATTCGTGAATTTCGGAATGCGGCTTTCAGGATGGTTATACCACTTCACAGTGTGATGTTCCCGAGACCCGTTACCCGCATGGTCAGTTTTAGGATTTCGAGAATCCTTTTCTATTTTCATTTTTTGCTACCCGCAACCCGCACTTTCGGATTTCGGCTTGCGAAATCCTTGAATAAAACTTCATGAACGTGATTGAATTCGATTTCGCATCCCGCTCCAACTGATATCAGCAGTCCATTGCTATGAACTTGCGGTTATGTTGATTTTGGTTAATCAGTTATGTCAGGATGCGTTATTTTCTCTGTTGATAACTGGTTCTCCCAATTCATCATTTTTCTGTAACAGTGGATACTACTACAAGATTATCAATTGCTTCATGTTGGATGGAAACCATTGCTCTTCCTTAAGTTCATCGTGTCTGATCTCGAGTCTTGACAATTTGTCGTTATTCTTCCGCTTCTTAATGATCATGTCTTATCACTTAAATTCTGACTTCAAAGCTTCTTTCCCTTCTCATGGTAGTTGGGTCAGATTAATCCGATTTGATACATGTGAAGAACTGATCACTAGTGTACCGAGACTTCTAATCGAGTTTTTTCACAGGTCATTTCTATCACCGCAGCCTCTGTTTCCATTGTTAATTATCAGTTATAATTATTGATTGGGGATTGCTTATAACGATGTGATCGTAAAGGAAATTACACATCATGCAAGCAGTAATTGAGCCTGTACTTCGCACAATCTTAAACTCAAATCTTCGCCTTTTTCATAACAGTTGAAGTAATTATAATGGGTTTGCTGCGTAAGTTTAATCATTGCAAATCGCCCCACTCAATCGATATCACCCTGCCTGTTGGTCTTAAAGTAGCAATTAACAAGAAGATCCTACATTGTTCATTGCTTTCTCTAATAGGAAAAATTTTGTTTAGCGTTCTGGGCATCTTGTTATCTAAGGTTTTCCCAGGATGAGTGATTTTCATGCAGGAGGTGAACCTTATAATATTCTTGTTGATGATGAAGAATTTTTCCCTTTGTTATATCAAGAAAGGTTGTCACCACTATTTGATGCAGGTGTTCCTGATTTTAGCAGCGGTAGCAGTGAAGAGGACTTTGAAGCATTATCTTCCTATGTGCAAAATTCCATGGGGCAGAACAAGGAAATTCTGGAAGAACCAGCTGACCTTGATGATGATGTCATACAAGAATTTATAATCAATGGAGAACTTGACGTACCGGCCACTGTTTCTGAAGTAAATCCTTTAATGGATTTCTCTGTTTTTGGCCATGAATTATCTGACCCCGAATTTCTTACACGAGATGTCCCACAAACCATGCCATTCGTCGAAGATAATGAGCAATTGGTTATTGAATCTCTATGGTGCCACGAGACCTTACCTGACTAAAGAATACTTTTTTGTAAGATATTAAGGAGATAAGGTGGCGGAAAATCCTTCAAGCTGGAAAATAGCAAGTTTTATTGGATCGACGATTGGAACCGATTTTGTATAATTTCTCCTTTTGGTATTTTGGGAAAATTTGAGTATTTAAGGAGGAATGTTACCCTTAACAAAGGGGTTGGGAATTTTGTAATTTTGATTTAGCAGGAGTATGGACTGAAGATGCTCTATCTATTCAAGCCATTGTAATTTTTGTACAAGACTTTTATATGCAGTAAAGTTATATGTTCTCTACCTTCTTGAGTTCTTCAAATTTCTTTGAGAATCACTGAGTTAAATGTTTCAAATTGTCATCAGTTATGCGTTTAATCTATTGCAGGTTATCTATTGATGTACATGGTCTTTCATATTGATTTTTCTGTATGTTTTGACTCATGTTCTGAATTGTCCTATTAAATTTCTTTAATTGAACAGTTCTCATATTTATTTTTCTGCAAATGAATCAATGCAATTGAATATGTATAATCAATTGTTAATTTTTCAATTAACATAATGATTACAGATTAGCTATTTGAATAAGCTCAAAGCGCATAGAAGAGTTGTCTCTTAATTTTTTTTCATTGATGATCCTTCAAGCTATAAGTGGAAGAACACGAAGACATTTATGTTTAAGGTATCTAATACTTATTAATCACATTTTAAACCTGATTTGCACAATATCAACTTTCCCTCTTAAGGTCAGATCTGACTTAGGATAGATTCTTTCTTTAGGTAGGTTAGGTTAGGTTTCTTAACTAGTTATCACACTATGTTTTCCTTAAACAGGAAAACTGATCTTTGGAAGATCAAACCTTTTACTCTTAGAGTGTCAGCGGAGGCCAAATATCCGTGGGTGATTACCATACCAAACAGCTCAAGGATAGGGTAACTCTTGCGTAGGGTTAACTGAAGCCTTTGGATGGGTTTTCATCCCCTGTTGTGTGCCTTGGAACCCATTCCAACACTTTGCACTTACCCCTGCACCCCTGAGCATCAAGAAGGCATAAGAGGAAGTAGAATGATGTTTTTTGAACTCAACAAATAGTTATATGGAAATTTCTCTACAAGATACTGATAGAATTTTGATAAATGCAATGCTCCATAAGGAATAACTGTGCTCAGTTGTTTAATATAAAGATTTTTAGTTTTTGTTAAAAAAAAAGAACATTGAAATTAATGCAAATTTAAATGTATCATCACTAAAATCATTGCACCCTAGAAGAGACTTTCAACATTAAGGGTTGTCATGTAGTAACCATTCTCCCTAATAAGGACACTGGAACAAACAACTTAGTAAAAATTTGTCAACATTATGAAAATTGAAATGTATGCCGTATGACAAAATCAAGGCATGAATCACTAAAACCAATGCACCGTATGTTAGAAATATTAATTCTGGAGGTCTTCCTCATAAGTTTTTGGTGTGTTAGTCATGAGGGGACAAATTGTAGTCCCTAGTGTTTTTATTTATGTATAAAGAGAGGTTATGTAAATAAAATGACTTTATGTTTTAAAAGTGAGTTTGTACTTTATCATTAAAGTGAGATTTAAGTTGTGGGGCCTAAATTTTTAATGTGCACTTTATTAATAAAAGTGAGTTTATATTTTGCATTTAATGAGAACCCTAAGGTCTAATCAATATCATCCTTCGATTAAATAGTTATGGTAGTTAGGGTTAGGGTTTCACTAAGATAAAGTATAAAAAGAACATAAAGGGGATAAAGAGAACACACCAAGATTGAGAGAGAGATTGAGAAGGGTTAGGGTTTGTTCATCAAGAAACCAATGAGCACAAATCCCAAGACAATTTGCAACCACTTATTGGAGACTATATAGCCTCATTAAATGCAGTGAACATTACTGTACATGCACAAATTTTGAGGGTACTTGCAAGCTTAAAATTCAAGACAAGGTGTTGTAGTTTGGTGACATGAATTCCAAGACAACTGCAATTTGATGGCACAAAATTCAAGGACTAATCATTGTTGTTTTATTCACACTAATCTAGAGGTAACCTGCATTTATTGTTGAGTTCATTTTGCATAGAATTCAAGGAAATCTGTACCATTATGTTCAACACGTGTGGACTATTCTGGCATAGTTTCCAATGCAGCATTGGGTGTAAAGTTAAGTGATTTTGGGAATTTTGTAATTGTTTCATGTCTATAGCAGAAATGTTATGTGTAAATTTATGATTTTTGTTCTCTGAATAAAGTTAATCTCACAAGGGTTTTCCCATGTTTGGGTTTTTCTCTCGTCAATGTTGACCTAAATCATTATGTACATGATTAAGGTTAATATTTGATGTGTTTGAAGATCTTGGCATGAGTGTTTTGATTCCTTAAAAGTATGCAAATAATTTTTAAGTTTAAAACCTAGAGTCTCTAAGTGTTTGACAAAACATTACAAAGAGAAGTTTGTGATTTTGTCATTTTTCTTCACCATATTGTTTTGCATTATATAATTGTTGAAATAAATGCAACTACTTGATTGATCTAAATCATTTTTTGCTATATCATCACTGAAACCATTGCACCCCAGAAGAGATTTTCCACATTAGCGTTTTGAGGTAGTGACCAATCTCCCTAACAAGAGCACTACAACAAACAATTTAGTTTGAATTTTTTGACTATACAAAAATGAAAAGTAAATAGTATAACAAAATCAATGCATGAATCATTGGAACCAATCCACTGATATGGATTTATTCCATTGGAGAGACACTTAAATCAATAAAAGTTTCATTGTATCATCAGTGAAATCATTGCACCCTAGAAAAGGATTTCAACATTAGGATCGTTGGATAGTGAACAATTTCCATAGTAAGAGCACTAGAACAAGCAATATAGATGGAAATTGTTGACTTTACAAAAACTAAAATGTAGGTAATATAGAAAAATCAATGCACAAATAACTAAAAACAATGCATTAAAATAGATTTATTCTATTATAAATACACTAGAATGAATGCAAATTTCTTCATATTATTGTAAACACTAAAGTCATACAGTATATATTTTTTTCAAGTTAAATATGACTAAAATTTCTATATAAATATGTTCTATTCAAAATTAAAAAGCACATAAAATTAGATAATATTATTAATAATTTTTAAACATATTAAACTAGATCTATATGTATTTATAAAACAATTAAAATTTATTATTAAATTCGTAGCCTGAACGCGCAATGATTTCAACCCTTTTCGGTGGATTGTTTTGACATAATTTTGAGTGTGTCTGTTCTAAATTTTGCATAAATTGAAAATCATGATTTGAACAACACAAAATTCAGATTTCTTGAAAAAATAATCACCAGATTCAGGCCAAAAACTCGCTACGAAATCAAAATGGTCGCATGTTTAAACTTCTTTATTATTAAATGATGTGTGCCATTAAAAACATCTAATGTTAAGATTTCAACTATTTACATATTATTAAAATAATATGAAAAAACTTCTTATATGGAAAAGAGAATCCATTTTACAGGAAACAAAACATTCAAGTAGCTTTCACAACACTCACCACCATTAGAAAGATAGTTAACTTTGCAAAAGACACTCTGAACCCAAACCTACAAAAAGGAGTTTACATGGTGCCATGTTCATACGCAAAAGAGTATATAGGAGAAACAGGAAGATCATTAAAAACGAGACTTAAGAGCATGCGACAGACATAATCAAAGAAAGAGCCTTGAGATCAGCCCCGAACATGCATGCAACTCTTCTCATCACATCTGTATAGAAAATGCACGCATAATCAACAAAGAAGAGAAATATAGAAAAAGGAAGGTAAAAGAAGCCATAGAAATAGAAAAAACGCAACAACATCCTAAACTGAGATGATGGGTTAAAACTAAGTAACTCTGATTAAACAAATAAAAAACATAAACATCATGAAAAGACAAAACAAATAACATTTTCATATGACATCATAAACAAAAACCCTTGAATCATTAACATAAGTAATTTTGATTATTAATTTTTTTTTTATATACCTTTAACACAATTAAGATTAAATTTCATCTCTATTCTAAAATTTTTTATCTTTAAAGAATCAAGATTACGTCATTAAAAATCTCATCTCTATTCTAAAAATCTTAAAAATTATTAAATTTTCTTCTTTAATGAATCAAGATCACGTCATTAAAATTTCATCATTATTCTATTTTTTTTTCAAATAATTAAGATTACGTTATTAATTTGCATCATTATTCTAACTAAACAAATTTCATCATTATTCTAAATTTTTTTATCTTTAAATAATTAAGATTAAGCTATTAAAATTCACCATTTTCTAAACAAAAATAATAATTAGGAGTTCGTTATTAAATTCCATTACTATTGATAATTCTTAATATTTAACATAAAATTACATTATTAATTTTTATCTTCACATAATTTTTATATGCATCATTATTCTAATTACCTTGAGTATAATTAGACTAAGTTATCAATTTACATAATTAATCTAACTAAATAAATTTCATCATCATTCTAAATTTTTTATCTTCAAATAATTAAGATTAAGTTATTATAAATTCATCATTTTCTAAACAAATTAAAATAATTAAGAGTTTATTATATTAAATTCCATTACAATTTTAAAACCAAACCTAGCCGACACTATCACACATCTCCTATACCTATACTTATAGCTGCTCTCACATACCTAGTATCAGAATTGTACTACGCTCATCCTTGATGATGGACTCACTTTGAAGTCTGAAACAGTGGGTTTAAAAAGCCATAAACAAGTCTCTTCCACTCCTTTGAATAACTTATTATATGCAACACTTTAAAAACAAAATGTGATGAGAGAAATGTCGTACAAAATTCGGAAAGAAAAAAAAAGATTCTTATGAATATCATAACACTTTGAACACTTATTAATTCACTGCTCATATACTCTTCACATTTGGCAAAATATCTCTCTACTCACTAGTATATACCATCTCTAGACTGGCCCTTCCTTGTCAGCAGCTTTAATGACTTGGCATGCGATGCCTCATGCTTATTCTACACCAAGTATTCCATATATCATCTTGTGGCACACTTAGATCACATGTAACCTATCTATTTTTGAAGAAAAACACATCCCACGAGAGGTTTATGCCTACAAAAGCTTGGGTATTGCACAGACTATGACACAGGGCTTGAATAAAAAAATCCCTCGGGGTCTCACTATGGAGGTGATTGACAAGCACATGCCATGGGGATTATTTGACGGAGCTGCACATGGAAACCTCACAAGAGGAGGTGCAGGCAGTATCATCTAAATTGACTTTCATCGATGGCTTAAATTTGTTGCATCTACAGGCCACAACACAAACAATTGTGCCAATCTGATGGTTGTTAAATATCTATTGGACCTTGCTATTTCCAAAAACATCCACAGCCTGTAGGTATTCAATGATTCCTCTCTCATCATTTAGTGTATAAAGAACATATGGAAACCAAAAAAAATCATGTCGATTTACCGAGAGAGGAATTGTGAGGTTGATCGTCTATAAAAAATTGGAATTCTTTTTTATGACAAGCTATGGAAGAAATGGGAAGGCTCAAATGACTCTATTATTGCAGATGATCAAGGTCCCATCAATTTCTAATTTTGTGTTTACATAGGATCTTTTGCCATATATGATAGAAATTTATATTGTCATACGATCTTTCATTAAAGAATAATACAACTAGTATCCTGAAAGTTGATTACATGTAATGAACATTGAATGTGGATATACTATCTTGAGACCTATTCAGGTAATGTAAAATGTGTTAAATTTTTTTTTGTAAATAAACACAACTATATATTACTGCTTGTAAACAGAGTATAGAGCTTGTCCCATATTTTTCAGACTGTCACAGAGCATTCCCAGCTGCAAGCAACCAAACAGGAATCCCTTTCTAAAAGTTTGCAAAAAACTGAACTGGACTATTCCCGGCTTAATCTTCTCCAAACAGGAATTTGACATAAACTTAGATGTTCAATTCCTATTTTACATAGCCTATCAAAAATGCAGAAAACTACTAGACTTTGCAACAAAAAACCTGGTAGCCTGAGCATGACCATCAAGACAAATTTAGTCAATATTGATGACTGGAAGACCCCTATCCATCGAAAGCATCTCCTTCTTGTAAGCGCTGGGCTCGCTCGGAGTCTCTGTCTGCACCCCAACAGCAACCGGAAGAGTTATGGAGTAGTCACCTACCATATTTCCTGGTTCCTTGTCCCCTTTCTTCTTAACAACAAACTCCATGCCAATTTTCTTGGCAATTGCATCAATCTTGGTATGCATAATTCGATTATCCATATTATGGATCTTCTAAGCCCGCACGGGCTCGGCATCCCCCATGTTCCTTGTTATATGCCTCCATCAACACATTAGCAAAAAGGGTTTTTGTGACCCAATAAGTCATCAGGGTCCTCTCATAGAGGGAGGCATGACCAACAGTATGGCCCGGGTCCATCACCCACTTTGTCGCCTCCTCGACAAGCTCTTCCCGGGGGATAGTCCTGACCTCATCCCACAGAGTCGGCTCCGTTGCCTCAACTTCCTCTTGGACAGCCTGGTGGATACGGCCACGAAAGAAAGAAGTAAAATACTGAAGACAGGCTCTAGTTGAGGCCCGCGTTACTCTGCCACCTTTAACAGTTCCCTAACCAAAGGAGTCCCCAGCCTCCAAACTCCATGTCCCTTCCTGGCCAAACAGAGAGCAACCCTTATAGCGACGGGGAGGAGCCATGATAGAGGGAAATCTAAAATCTGGTGGTCTAGCTCTCATAAACCACCCTTGCTCTGGCTTACAGAAGTTCACAAAACACACAATGCACCCACACAAAATCCTATGGTTTGAGACACAGATGCCTTGGTTGATGAACCTCCCCCATTTAAGGACCTGACTCAAAAAAATTGAAGCATCTGTGACGAGATAGCCAACACGCGGGAGGTACAGGACGTCCTACTGCATCATTAATAAAACTACTACCCAGATCATTGAAAATCCAGGTCTGGTACTCCACGATGTCCTACCACCTTATTCATTCATATTACCTCTCCTTAATATGCCTTTGGCCTTAAAATCTGACATGACCATTTGTACAAGAGACGTCATGCAGAATCATGACGCGTTCAGGCGCATGGCTCCCCACGCATAGCATTGTCAGACCTCCTTTCATTATTCGATGTGGTGGCCACCTGTATCCTATGCTGTCTCTGGCCCATCACATCTAGCTCCTCCAGGTGGCAGCAGACTCTTTTCCAGTCTTCATCTGGGAAATCCGCAACAGAGCCAGAAGCTAAGTGGACGCCAGCATTAATTCCCTGATTGGCTAAGAGGTCTGCCACTTTATTGGAATCCCTCTTAACATGGGAAAATGATATGGCATTCTGGGTAGATAGTAAAGCCTTCAGATTCTCCATCCTGGAAAGTAGATGCCATCTAGAAGAGACTTTCGCAGGGGTTTGTCCGTGTTGGAGTTTCTTAGCCATCCAAATCAGAATTTGAGAGTCACCCTCAATAATAGTAGGGAGCCAAGCCTCAAAAAGGACCAACCTTAGACCCTGAAGAATTCCTTCGAGCTCAGCTGAGTTATTAGAATCATGACTAATGTATCCAAAAAAAAATTTTTGAATGACCCCCGCACTGTTTTTGCAAACCCCATTGTTGGCTGCTTTTTTGGACAGACCCGGGTTTTAATGAGGCGCAGCAACAAACACCCCTTGGCGCATTGGCCCTCTCGGCAACGAGCTACGCAGCAGCCCAAAGTCTCACCCGAAGTGGCTATGGGGGGGCTAAGGAATCAGGCTTCCTTAACCTAGGCGACGCAGAGACTGCAATCTTCTCCCTCTCTCTCTTCCGAGAGGATTCCTCAAAGTAGGACGTCTTACTCTTCCATAGACGTCTCAGTGCAACAGCACTGAAACTCACGCTTACCAGCCTAGCTGCGTGGTATCTACTCTCTTCTTCTACAGAGATTACAATGACTCAGACTTCGACTGAGATTGTCTGCAACTCAGTGACTAGCTCTACAGCTATCACCTCTCCAACATATCTAACATCTAATATCTCTCTATCGTCTAAAACATCTAATGGCTAACATCTAACCTTTACAATTACACATATATATAGGTGGCCCTGAGGGTCATACCTTTACAAAACTGTGGGCCTTTCCCAGCAGTATTCCCCAAAAACCCTAACCGCGGACATGGCTAGGTGTACTGTAGGCGCCGCTTGCAGTCACATTGCCGCTTCCTACAGGCTCCGCGATTTCCGGCGCAGATTGCGGGTATGGGCACCACTTCATCATTCACTGCTCCTTATCCTTCGCCTTCAATGCTTTGGTCTGTTGCTCTTCCTTGTTCAGAGCAACCATAACTTCTGTACTTAGCCTTCATGAGGGTAGCTGAGCCCTCTATTCCATCGCTTCATTTACTGTGGTAGCTGAGCTTTCTACTCGGCCACATTCATTCTCCTTTGACGTGTGCGCGCGAGCTCCATGATTTCCAGCCCGTAATCTGTGCTGAGCTCGTCCATCTGGCACCATACTATGCACTGTTCACTTCTGCCCAAAAATTGGTGCTTATTCAAAATTAGCACTTTCCCTTCAACACTTGTGGTTTTTCCTCAAAATTTGCAGCTTTACTATAGCTGCAGCCTAGGCTCCAACATGCCCCTAACACTTACTTGTGGCTTGTCCCCGAGGCACTCGCACTAGCGTGTGGTCACTTTAGTTGCGCGTCTACCTTTGCTTGGGTCGCAACAAATGCTTGCTTCCACTGCGCAATAGCGGAGTTCATTTCATTGACGCACTCCGCAGCTGTCTGCACCATTCCTACGGTGGCGTCTTCTTCAGTTATGCCATCAACCAACTGTTGAGATTCATCAAATTCTTTGATCTTTGCCTCGGCTTGGGAAGCAAGTTCAGCATACTCATCCATAAATGGCCGAATGTTGTTGGTGAGATTAGCATCTTCATTTGTGAGCTTGTGCAGTTGTTGTTGTATTCTGTGCACTTCGCTCATTTTCCTCATTTTGGTTAAGCCTTCTAAGGCCTTAGATTCTTCACTCAGAACAGTTAGGGACTGTTCTGCTGCTTGTACCTGTTCCAAAAGATCGACTTTGAAAGGGAGCTTCTCAAGCTCAACCTAAGCCTCCATAGCTTGCGTCATCAGGTTCTGAGCTTCATCTAATCTGTACTTCATTTGTGTGCAAGCTCTGCGCAGTGCTTCAAATTGTTCATGCCTATCATCTATAGGATGCACTGCAACACGAGCTTCCAACTCGGCGATCTGCGTTCTATCGTCCTCAACCATAGAAACTATTTCCTGCTCTAGGGCTTTCACCCTTCTGCTAATAATTTGCACTTTCTTAACCAGAGGAAGGTCTGGTTGAATCTGGCAGGCCGGCAGCTCCTGGGTGATTTCATCAACTACGTTTCTTATCCCAGTGTCTTGTGCCTCATATAGTGCGAGCTGCTAAGAAATGTTCTTATAGCCTACCTTCAGCTCTATTTCCTGCGATTGCAGTCTTTGGTTTGCATGGAATGTGGAGAGCTCTCTAGCTCTCAGCTCAATAAATACCTTCTCTTGCACTAATTGCAGAGTTTCTATCGGAATCAAAGACAAATTTATTTCAACGGAGCCAACTACGCTTACCTGCAGTGCATCCAAAGGATCCGGAAGTGTCATGCTTGTAGGCGGGATGTGAATCAGAAGAGAAACCATAACTTCTGTACTTAGCCTTAATGAGGGTAGCTGAGCCTTCTATTCTGTCGCTTCATTTATTGTGGTAGCTGAGCTTTCTAGTCGGCCACATTCATTCTCCTTTGACATGTGCACGCGAGCTCCGTGATTTTTGGCCCGTAATCTGCGCTGAGCTCGTCCATCTAGCACTGTACTGCGCACTGTTCACTTCTGCCCAAAAATTGGTGCTTATTCAAAATTAGCACTTTCCCTTCAACACTTGTGGTTTTTCCTCAAAATTTGTAGCTTTACTATACCTACAGCCTAGGCTCCAACACCCACCAAACCCTGCAGGACCTGGATTTCCCCGCGACGCCCCATCAAAATTTATCTTGAACCCTCCCTCGCTTGGAGGAGACCAACAGGTTGGAATCATTGGGTGACACATTATCTTTTTCCTTCGTAGACCTACCATATCTTCCTGGGTCAAACCCCATCCTTCAACAATTCGAATGTCCTGCCCATTGAATTCTTTATCTTTCTCGCTCCATTATTGGCTCTAAATTGTTTCCTTCATGTTTCGAACAAGGCGTTTCCAAACTTCCTCCTCCCACTGCTGCTTATCCCTGAAGATACGATTATTCCACTCCTTCCAGCTTTCCCATACCACCATCCCAGGGAAGAGTGACCAAAGAGTAGTGATAATTGGGTTTGAGAAAGCTTTCAGATCCCAAGATCTAAGGGTCTGATCAGGCTGCCCCCTGATACGATTGTTGCATCTGAAAATAAAGGCTCCTCTATCCCATAACGAAGATGAAAAGTGACAAGAATCTAGAAGGTGACCCACGGTCTCTTCATGATTGTGACAAAGAGGACACCGAGAAATTCCCATGATGCCCCGCTTCCTCAGGTTCTCACAGGTCAGAATCCTACCCCGTATAACTAACCAACAAAACAAAGAGATTTTGGGCCAAATGTTCATGGTCCAAATTTTCCCCCATATTTTATCCACCTCCTCATTGGTTTGGGTGCAAATATCTTAGGCCTCCTTAATGCTGAACATCCCCTTCTGAGTATGGCCCCATCTACTTTTATCATTCCCCGGGTTTCTCCTGATGAATTGTTCTTGGAGAAAACTATTAAAGGATGCGACCAATTCCTCTGAAGAGGTAGTATCCCATTGCTCTGCGTCCCTCCATTTCTGATATCCTTCTTGAGCCTCGGATTCCCAGTAATGCCCAACCTGTATCTTTCCTGCAGGTAAGCCCTGGACCCTTATGGGATTCCATCTGGGATCATCACCAAATTTGGGTATCCGGTTCCTCGAGTCTTCCCAAAATTTTGCATCCAACCCATTTTGGATTTCCCAAAAACTGTGCTCTTGGACCACCTTTCTCCCCTGATATGCTTTATTCCATATGTGGGAGCCCTGCTTTTCTTCATTAAATCTGAAAAGTTGACTTCTCTCTTTATCCCGAGCATACTTAACATGCCAGAGTCACGCCCATGGTTCACTATCATGAGTGCACCATCTCCACCAGATTTTGGCTCCGTAGACCTCACTCAAAATTGTAGGATCCTGCATACCCAAACCACCCTGGATCTTGGGTTGACAAATGGTATACCAATTTACAAGAGCAAATTTTGATTTCTCATTCCTTCCTCCCCACAAAAAGGTTCTCTGCATACCGCGGATCTCTTTCAAAACCGTTTAGGGAGCTGACAACATGGAAAATAAGTAAACCGACATCGCTTGGAGGATAGCTTTGACAAGCACCAGCCTACTAGGGAAGTTTAGTGGGCGTAATGTCCAGCTATTTAGTTTCCTTTTCAACCTGTCTAGCAGATCCTGCCAAGACACCTGTTGAATCATACCTTCATTTAGAGGAACACCAAGAAACTTGGTCGGGAAAGATCCCTGGTTGAAACCCAGAATTCTCAGAATGTTGCGTTGAGTTGGAATTGGAGTGTTGAGGAAAAAGACTTGAGACTTTCCAAGATTGACTTCTAGACCTGCAGCCTTCGCAAATTGAACTAGGAAGTTTTTGAAGGACCTTGCCTCTTGGATTGAAGGGTGCCCCATAAGCATAGTATCATCCACAAACTGCTAATGAGTCTGTTTCTCCATACTAGCATGCAACTGAAGACCCCGAATCCCCCCATTAGCCACTTGGTCCTGCAGGGGTTTACTGAGACCTTCAGCCATAAGAATGAAAAGAAAGAAGGAGAGAGGATCCCCTTATCTGATTCCTCTAGAGGATTGAAGAATTCTGGTTGGAAATCCATTTAGAGGAATGGAGAAGAATGGGGTAAAAACCAAATTCATAATCCAATCCACCCATACCCTGCAAAATCCAAAAGCCTCCAGAATTCCCCACATGTACTACCAACTTATCTTATCATAGGTTTTGGCTATATCTATCTTGATAAGCATGCCAGGTCTCTTAGAGATTTTGAGGGAGTGCATAGTCTCTTGAACAAGTATGATACCATCAACAATTTCTCTCACTTCCACAAAGCCAAATTGTTCCTGGCATATTAGTACGGGGAGAATGGGTTTAATCCTGTTCGCAATCACCTTGGTGGTTAACTTGTAAATCACATTGGAGAGGGCTATTGGTATGAATTTTCCTGGAGTATCAACACCATCTTCCTTGGGGATAAGAGAAAGGAGAGTGGCATTAAAGGATTTTAGCACTCCACCACACCACCTTGATTCTTCCACAATTAAGTGGACCTTAATAAGATCCCAGAAGAAATGAAAGAAGTTGGAGGTGAAACCATTCGGTCCCGCGGCCTTACCTAGAGCCATCTGATTCATAGCATCCTCAACCTCCTGCATGGAGATAGGCTTGTTTAACATCTCATTCTGCTCTTGAGTGACCAACCTAAGGATAAGGTTGGTAATTCTAGAGATGTCCTGGCTGCGATCCAATATGTCTTCTTTGAGGATTAGTTCAAAGGGGTGGACCAGTTCATCTGCTATGCTCTCTCTATTATCCAGAAATTCCCCATTAGCCATTCTAAGCTTAAGGATTTTGGATCTATGTCGATTTTGAATGACAGTGTTGTGAAAGAATTTTGAGTTCCTTCCACCCTCCTGTAACCATTGGACTCTCGACTTTTGCTTCCAATATATCTCCTCTTGTCTCTCTCTAGCTTCTAATTGCTCCATCAGGACTTGTTCCTTCTCTCTGAGATCATCACTCCAACCTTCAGCCATTCCCTTCATCTGCAAGATTTCTAGCTCCTCTATCAACTTCTTTTTATCCTAAAAGATATTACCAAAATACTCCTTATTCCAAGTCTGGATTTTGCCTTTAAGGATCTTCAGCTTTTGTTGAAATTGGTTATTCATTGATCCCTCAGGGGGGACCATCTCCTACCACCACTGCCCCACCAAATCTTTAAAGTCCTTATGTTCCAACCAAAATTGCTCAAAATGAAAAGGTTTGAAAAGATTGCTATTGGTCATGTCCCAGCTCAAACAGATTGGCCAATGACCAGAACCTTCTGCAGGGAAAACACTGGCATTGACTTCACTAACCCCACATGCAATATCCTCCGAGGCTAGAAATCTGTCCAATCTGGAAGCAGCTAAATGATTGCCTCCTCTTTTATTATTCAATGTGAACCATCCATTCCCTGTTTCTACATCAATCAACAGGCCTTGACTAAGAATATCCCTGAAAGCTTCCTAGTACCTATCTAGACTCCTTCTCCCACCTTTCTTCTCTTCCAATGAAGAGATTAGATTAAAATCTCCCCCAACAATCCATAAACCAACTTGAGCTTGCCAGAAGATCCACGTGAGGAAGTTTAGAAATTGGTCTTTTAGGGGAGTGATGGTAGGGCCATACAGATTGACCAGAGAACCAGACCGACTAGAGTTAATGATCTAGAAATCGCAGGATAAAGAGAACTGGTTTTCCCTCCAATTATTCATAGAAACTGCCCTAGGTTGCTAGAGGACAGCAAGACCACCTGCGTATCCAGCTGTATCCACCACCATAACCTCACACCCTTTCCACATTCTTTGGCCTAACTTATCAAGAGTAGCAATAGAACATTTAGTTTCCTGAAGAAAAAGAATATTAGGCTTCTCCATTTTCACCTTTCTTGTTATCGCTTTAATTTTGCGAGGATGATTAAAGCCCCTTATATTCTAGGATAACACTTTCATTGGGAAACTTGGTTTATAGCAGAAAATGTCGCCTTAATAGATGGGTACTGCCCAGATTGAATAAGCCTTACTCCAATCTCTGTTATTCTTGTGAAAATCCTCACAGCAGATCTAAGAGATGATGTATCTCACAAGAGAATAATTATGATTAAGCAAGAAAATAGAAGAAGAGTGATACATGCAGTATAATGAGCAACAGAATAATATGGTACAGTAGAACTCAGATAGAAGCAATAATACTTTGATCATACTAAATTATTAATCACAAATGGACATATAAATAATACAATGAATGAGGAATTCGAATGCCTAAGGTGGCAATTCGAATTAGCCTTCATGGAGTGATCAAAGGATCACTGGAGTGTCATCGGAGCACAACTAGGTGTCCTCATGATCATCGGACGCAACTGGAAGTCTTCATCATCATCAATGGAGTCATCAATGCTCAAGTAACTGTCAACCATCAGTCAAACTAACTCTGGTAGGTGTAACTGAGTGTAACTCAATGTAACTGAGTGTAACTGACTTTAACTGAGTGACAACTGGACTGGTAGGTGAAGAAGGGCGAGTTGCTCCCTAAAATCAAGGAAGAAGGGCGCATTAAGCAACTGGAGGGCTAAAACTGAATAGTGAGAAGCTCTTGGGGGCTAGCTAACTGAGGGCTAGGTGCTGGACTGATGACTGGGATGCATGCAAAATGCATGCAAACCCTAGAATGCATGCAAACCCTAAAGGGTGCATGCATGACTGAAAATGTAAATGATCAAAATACTGGTGGGACTAGGATGGAGTATAGGAATATCCTAACAATTCTCTGTCTATTGGGTTTCCTGCCTCACTTCAGGTTGCCATCCAGGGGTTTCCTCTTATTCCCCATTTGGGATTCAGCACGAATGCCCAGATTTTGACTAGCTCTGGTCTTGATGATTGCTTCCTGGAGGAGTTCCAGTTGTCTCCTGGAAACATACCCTTCTCCCTTCTTTTTCTCACATTCTCTTTCCAACTCATCCAGGTCTAGCTCTCCCATATCTACTTCCTCTTCCCCATCTTCCTCCATAGCTATTGTCACATATTCCTGTGCTACGGCCGGGACCACTGTTTTCGAAGTTTCAACTATCCCAACTGCCTCTTTTTCCTTGTCTTCATTGCGGATCTCACCTTCCACATTGACTTCTTCCAGGATCTGAAACGAGTTTTTACTGTTAGCCCCATTTTCGGTCCTCTCCTTCCCTTTCCTTTGGTTTTCCCCCGAACAAGGATTCCTTCTGTTGTGGATCTGGGTAAACCCCTCCTTGTCTTTTTTCCCCTCCTGATCAACTTGGGAGAGAGGCTTTGCCTCAGAATTCCAAGGGCAGTTTCTCCCAAAATGGCCATATTCATGGCAAGTTCTGCATCGAAAGGGTAATTTTTCATAGTCCATAGGTTGGATCCATTCTTCATCTTCCCATGTCATATTAATGGCTTATGGGAGTTCCTTTGACAGTTCCATGTAGACACAGATTCGAGCACAAGAAGTGTACCTTTGTTGCCTAGTATTTCCCTCCACCTTGATGAATTCTCTGGGTCCCAAAATTCACAAGGTAGCGAGAACAACCTGATCCATACTAGGGCCACCTTCATGTCCTTTGTTTCTGGGTTAAAACATTCCTTCCATGGTCTAAGATACAAACCAACAGAAAAAAATAAATAGCCCCCCCCCTCTAATATCTTGTCTCTATCTTCCACATTGAAGAAGATGATAGTGAAGAAACCCTTGGCACCTAGGTGTAGGTCGTATTCTCCTCGTGGGTTCCAGTTACTCTTGATCCACATGATTAGATCTCTCTCCCGTGGCTAGAGACCAATAAACTTACCAATCAAGGCTATCTCCTTCCACAATTCCACCTTCTCCCAAACGTTTTCTGCACGGATCTGTAGTGCCAGGATCGCAGAGGATTTCGGGAGACATCCTCCTGGACCCAACCTCCTTTGAAGTCCACGATCCATAGTGCCACGATTGTCTGAGCCAGTATCGCGGGGGACCCCTGCCGTCGGCATGCCCTCATACTGAAGTCTTGGGGCTGTCAACCTAGGGCTCACCGTGAAGGAAGAACCCTCCTGCTCACGCTATATCCGCAGACTGCTTCACGAAAACCCTAGACTCCTCACCTTTGCTTCTCTCCGATGGTCATCCCTAGAGCCCATTTCTCTTCTGTGTGTTGATTGTCATCCTGTTAACTTTAATATAAAGGGAGCACGCTTTTTTTTTTCTTTGGAAAAAGGAAATCATAACACTTTGAAAAAAATGTGTTCAAAATTTTGTGTGGGTTTACAAAAGTGAAGTCTTCATATTTCGAGTAATTATAGTATCCAATGCTAGCATATAAGGAATTTGCTTTATCATAACATGTGAATATTATGAATAGTGATGAATTAACCAATAACATTGATCTTTGAACCTTTAATAATGATCCCTATTGAAACCATGCTCAATATAATTTCTTACCAAAAATTAGAAATGATGAAATGCGAGTATTATTATTGATATCAATGAGATATCAGTACTTACCAAAAATTAGAAATGATGAAATGTGAATATTACTATTGATATCAATGAATTAACCAATAAATTTTATGGTTCAATCCATCATATTCAACTTTAGATCATGTTATTTTTCTTCTAAGATTCTAATATAACCCATCGACATGGATGAAGGGGCAAACAAACATATTGGCACATGTTGTAATTTTTTTTATAATAAAATTATAATTTTGGTAAAGATTGAAATGTGCTTGGTGTTGGAGTAAAAAATTAAAATCGTTTTTAATTAGCTACGAATTAGTCTACTTTTAATATATAGAAACATGTTAACGACCCAAGATCTAAAGGTAATTGATAGGGATGGAACTCTACCCTTTTATGGACCACTAGTGGGTCATTTTAGGTGGTATGGTTCTCCTTGAATAATAATGATGGTCAACTCGCATTTGCGGTTAGTAGCCAGTGATAGCTGTCCTCACTACCAATTCAACAACTAGGTTATGATAGATTTTTCCACCTTAAAAAAAAGATTGAAATGCAAGTCACTTTTTATACATACATTTATGCTTTTCTTTTTCATTATGTTGGTTTATGTGACCTTATATTTATATGTAGAGTAATGTAGTTTCCAAAATTTAAACTATTCAGAGTAATATGTGACAACATAATAATATAGCTTTATTTGGTACTTAGTTGGTCGGTCTCATTTCAACAACAACCTTTTAGATTCACATGTCCAAGGGTATATGGTTTGAACTAAATAAATGGTCGGAGTAAACACTAAATGCCACATCCATACCAAAACAGATAATATTTGATATTCAAAATAATTGGCAATGCATTCATGGTTTGAATGTTAATGAACTCAAACAATTGGTCTATCTGAAATAGTTGGTTCTAAATTATGATCTAAACAATGTAGCCATGGTTCATTGTTTTAATTGTAGAATCCCCCTTGGTTTGATGGATTTGTTAGCATAAAAAAACAATTTTGAAACAATAAATCTAACCTTTGTCATGACAAATCTCATGCATGATTTATACTTGGATACTTGGATCCATGCAACCATGCATGCCTTAAAACTCGTACCTCACGCCCACCTGTTATTGCTTCTTATATACCACTTTTTTTGGACTATCAACAAGACTAGTCTCCTACTAGTATGGGATTCAAATCATCATTATGCCCCACAATGATGTGTCCTTGGCTCAAGTCTATAAAGACTTGAACAACTTTAGTCTTCATTACTGTACAATTAGCCCAGTTCATTGATAAACAAATATTTGGATGTAGCAAATTATCCCCTCATTATGCAAAATGGGATACATTTCATAAAATATAAAATGAAAATAGGACAAACAATTCGACATATCAATTTTAGATTCCAACTTGATTAACAACACATTTGAAACATTTCAAAGTCATAACCATCTATCTTCAACAAAAAATGTTAATTTAGTTCATGCTATCTATTCACTATTTATGCTAGGTTTAGTTCATGACAATTTAAACACATTTAAAAGTCGATATACATTTTAATGAATCATCTATTTTATTATGTTTCCTTTGATTTTCTTCCAATCTCTACTCATAATTTTTTCATATATCTCATTCTTATATCCTCATTCTTTCTATCAATTCTTGAGCTTGAGCTAGTAGAGTGTCCACTCAAATGTTAACATATTCAATATGACAAATTCTGGAAATCTACATTCTTTTTTCAATAAGGAAAAAAGCTCAATTAATGCTTGATATTCATTGATATGAATCAAAGTTGAATAGTGCACAAGTTCAATGTCATTTCCAATCACAAATATCAAGCTACCTCACAAATAAATCCATATGATTTATTATTCAATCACCACTATGTCTATCCTTATGTAACTATGTAACATGAAAACTTGACATTGTTGCCTTCTAATAGACCAACATAGATCCATCCTAAATGCTGATGGATGAGAGGCATCCAATTTCTTGAGGTGTTATTTTTTAATGATTTTTTATTTGGTTTTAAATTTTTATTATATGAGCGGATATGGAATTTTTTAATTATTTTTTATTTGGTTTTCATTTTTTATTAATGATAAGCCCATATAAAAAGCAATCAATTACTGGGTTGTAAGCACCTTGCTACTCTAGGTGCAATAAAAACCCCTATACCAAAAAACAAATGACCAAAACAGCAATCAATAAAAAAGTTCCCAAGTTAAAACTTACTTCAATTCAATAAGTTTTCAATTGTCTAAAAAAATCTTAAAAAAATATTTTATCGTTCACAATTTCATATTTGAAAACAAGTTAAGACATGATCTATAAAAACATAATTTATTATTAAAACCAAGCTTAAAATGTTGCCTAAAAAAGTTGTACAATACAGAATTTAGCAAACCTCAAAGAGAATGTTTGGTAGTCAAAAAAGAAATAAATAAATAAATTTAAATCCTACTTATGTATATAAAGTTTTATTTTAAAAAAAAATCTTAAGAAAACTTTTTTTAAATACATAATTTATAAAACCTAAAAATTTTAAACTAAAATTATTATATATTTGAAACTATATAATAATTAAAATAAATATCTATATATCAATAAAAAATTATTATATAATCAAAACATATAATATTTTTTTTTAAAAATTATATATATATATATATAAGTTTTTAAAACATATTAAAAATTACAATCAACAAATGATACTGCACAATTATAGGGCTCCTATCTCTGGACTATTTATGCTATAGCTTTAGTTCATGAAAATTTAAACATATTTAAAAGCCAAAAAGGCTCCCCTAACATGACATGTTTACTACAGCTAAAAATAACAAGTCGGATCTGATTGTAGTGACATTTTCCCACCATTGATTAGTTTTTCAAAGGAATGTAGTGATAAATTTCTGTCCCTCTTTTTACAACTGATAAATTTCTTCTCCAACGCTTGCCATTTTTGTTTTCGTACCAGCATCTTATTTTTATCATTAAGCTTGGATCTCTCCCAGATTCTACCTTTTTATCATCTTGATAAACCATCCGACCGCACTTACAATTACCATTCCAATTACAGTAGTTATTACAGTGCCTTCAAGGCCCAATCTACGAGTTCGCACTGGTGTATGGAGTTCATAATTACTAAGTTTGGATCTCTCACCAGAATCTACCAATTTATCATCTTGAAAAACCATCGCACACTTACAATTACCATTCCAACTACAGTTATTTACAGTCCCTTCAAGGCTCAATCTACGAGTTCGCACTGGTGTATGGAGCTGGTTTGGAGATGCTTTCATATTCTGTAACTGCGCTACTTCTGTTTCTTTCCTTGGCAACGCCTTCTTCAAACTGTCTACCTGTTCTTTAAGTTCACGAGCTTCTCCACTTTCTTTATTCAAGCGAGCAGCACCCAGTTCAATAGAGGCCACTCTTTCAGCGAACTTAAGGGTGCTTATCGTCTCTGCATATGAATCCGGATCAGGACTTATGTGCACAAGCATCAGGGTCTTTGCCTTGCCCCCTAAGGGATTCCTTTGTGCCAATGCTGCAAGAACATCTCCTAGAACTGTTGATGAAAGGGAACTGTTGTATTGTGCCTCCTTCAAACGATCTCCAGTTACTTCAGATTTATCCATCCTCTCACTTCCAGCAAGATCTACCAAATTAAGGCAGCTATGAAGGTTATCCCCAGAAACACGATCTGTACCTTGCACATGCACAGTCAATGCACTGTGATAACGGCTGCTGTGGTCATTCAGTGCAGTATAGCTAACAGCACGATTTTTTCGACCTAAATTCATTAAATCCAAAACATCAGAGGTTGCTTTAACGGGCATAAGTATGCCATCCGGTGCATTAAATCCATTATGACCATTATTTCGAATATCTAATTTCTTGTTTGAGGCATATGTTCCCAGCAGATCCCTCACTTGTTCGTTGTATATCTCTATCATTTGAACAGAAACATCATACATCATTAAATCTTTCCTCTTTGGAGATAACTCGAAGAGGTCACTGAGTGCTCCATAGTTCACTCCCATATCCCTTTCAGAAGTACCTGTTGGACCGCTCATGGTGTGGGTCTTTCTGGATCCTGTTTGACCATATGCAAAAACGCAGATATTGTAACCATCCATTACAGATCGGATCAATGACTGCGTATGCATGTAAATATCCTCTTGTGTAGCAGATGGCGCATAAACCGTATTAAAATTGAATATCCTCTGTACATCTTTGCCTATTTTTGATGTATTGACGAGGAGGGATGCATCTTCCCCAATAAATTCCACTGTACTTTGGGCGTCAGATTGGCCTCCAAAATGTGGTGTGATTCTGCAGTATATCCTTATGCGTCCTTTGAGGTCTTGAAGATTATTGTAAAGGATCTTGTTTCCTTTGAGGTCTTTATTGTCTGCAATAATCGCAATGATAAGATTTATGCAGACTGTTTGCATCGAGCCATGCGGTGCAGCAGCTTGTATGGCTTCAACAAGGTTCTGGTCAACATTTTCCTTGTCACTTGTAATTTCTTCAACAACCTGCTTTGAGCAAGCTCCTATTAAGTCATCGAGTCTTTTCTCTCCGTCATCCATGTTTCTAACTGATGGGTTTGGCAGACTTTCAGGTGCTTTTACAAGCACACAAGGAGTTGTGTGTTGAAGGAAACTTACTGTGTTTCTTGGAGCCATAGGGATCCTCAAAGGGTCTGCATACTTCGAAGAACCATTTCCTCCACACTGTTTCCGTTCATAATAAGCCTTCAGCGCCAAGATACTGTCAACGATCTTCGCCGTAGAACCCGGCTGCAAGTTTTCCTGCTCTAACTGAGAATATTCAAAAGTAGGCAACTTCATCTTTTCCACAGCTACAAGAAAATTCTGAACATTCTCAAAATATTGGTAGGCAGATAAAAACCGTCCTTCAGGAGGATGTGATGAAACATGATTTGCAACGACCTTGGACACTGCTCCCGGTTGAACCTTGTTGAGAAGGTTACATAAAATGATCCCATTTCTCAAGCAAAGACGAAACTCCTCCTCGGATATTGACGGCTCACATGGTATATCCAAAGACCCAACCATGCTCTTTACCCATGCAGCAGCTTCAAACCTTCTATTGGTTGCTTTCTTTGATTTCAGTGAAGCCAATCGACCATCATCACATAGGCTGATTTTCGAATTCGATCCGAGAGACATCTTTTTTTTCTTAATAAATATCAACAGAAAACTGAAAAACCACAACCGTAAGACAATGGGGCGGTTTGGGCTTGTCTGCAAACTCAATCAGTGCTGTTCAGCAGCAGGTGGGTATGCACCACTTCCTACAAATACAGCAGCTGATCAGAATTAATCTCTTAAACTCTCCTTCTCTTCTTAAATTTCCAAATGGGCGATCTCCAGAAGCCTTGTTTTCGAAATGGGTATTCGCCGAAAGGAGAATTCGGTATCTTGCGTTAGAGTCTACGACGCTCAAATAGCAAGACGTTTATATGTATATTTTACCTGCCAACGTATTTCCTCAAAAGATCTAGCCGACGAGCCGTCTTTTTGTTTGAATATCCCATATAGTATAGTATTGATTCCCTTTCGGTGGAAATCCTGGTATTACTATCGTTTTCATTGTTCCAAATCGCTTTGTTTTTTAAGTTTCCATGATAATTCTACGCTATTCTTGGTGAAATGTGTTCAAGTAGAAGTCAGTCCTCTTCCCCAAGCCCCTATTCTTTTAAAGAATAATTCCAAAGTAAATCATGTCTCCTTTGTATCCAAAACACCTCATGGCTAATTTTATTGTTGATATTTTGTAAGGTATTTCGAAGTTGAAGGTGAGGTTTTTGTAAAGTATTTCCAGTTGAAAGTGAGGTTTTTGTTGGTTAATGTGAGATAATCAAACACTACTTAAACTATGTTTTTGATATCTAGATTTAATAGACAATGGAAAAATTCTATATATTTTTTAAAATAGCATATTAATTAATGGTAAATCTTTTATTAGTATTTACTTCTTTGTCATGTTTAACCATTCAAAAGAGTAGAAATTGATCGAGGAAATATGATCATGGTTATGAGGTAACATTGATATTTTCCTTAATCATTGTTATTGGAATATACTGTGGAGATAATTGATGGTCTCAACCTTTGGATTATGAGAAAATGGATTTTCAATATAAAATTCCTCAAAAAACTTGTTATATAAAAAATTCTCAAATCCACATCTCAACCCTTTTAGGGAAAAATAAATCCAAAGGATGGATAGTAATGAAGAACAATCCACCAAAGGCTTGTTGAAAAAAATCATATAGAGATCCACAACTACAACATCATTTGAAGTGTCCAAACCTCCATTATAAGGGTATACAAACTGAGTGTGGTCCACTTTTGTGGCTTAAAACCTGAGATAAAAAGGTATCACAAATTCTACATTTTGGACCTAGAAATGGATATAGTGTTTCCATCTAGTTCAAAAGATGCAAGGTGTATGAAGTCAATAAATATCCACCAATTTTGAACCCATTAATTGAATGGATAGAACCCAACAAGAAATATGGAAACAAGAAGGAATGATTATGGAAACAAGAAGAAATGATTGTAACCTTTTCTTCAAGTTCACAACTAAATATTTCAAAAGCACAACACATACCTTTAGAAATTGGACACTTACTTGGGCCAACAAGTGAGCTTGATTTAATATAGTTTGTAATTGTAAAATTATGTTTTGAATTAAAAAAAAGAATATCATGATGATAAGTATTTATAATTTATATTTCTCTTTACATATATTGTTTTGTAAAAGATATATTTGGCTTTACATATATTGTTTTCTAAAAGATATATTTCTCATATATTTTTCTTATTAAAAAATATTTGTTAAGATCAAAATTGAAGAAATTTAAAAAAAGTTTCTCTCTTATTTTTTCAAGCACATAAACAAAATGTTAGAACAAATTAATTAACTTCTCATCATTTTTTTTAAATTGGCAATATTTCAAAATTAATCTATGTTTATTACCTTGAATGATCATGGTCTTCAAATATTATGATAATAATTGAATATTATATTAATGATAAACTTTACCTTGAATGATCATGTTCTTTGAATGATCACATTTGTCGAATATTATGATAACAATGGAATATTATATTAATGTCCATAGAATATTATAATCTCGTTTAAATAATCAAAATAAAATAAGTTTTTTTTGGTTTACTAGTACGGTTTGTGGACTAATGAGTTATGCATCGGTTTACTAGTAAGATTTGTGGAGTAATGAGTTATGCATTAAGGTTTTATTTTAGTGGTTTCGTCATTTAATGACATTATAGTATAACAAAAAGGATTATTTTTAGTGGTTTCCTCATTTAATGGAATATTGATATAAAAAATGGATGTGATGAAATGTATGTTTTAGGAAATTTATAACATAATAGACATCTTTTTTTCTGAATTAATGTTGCATATAAATATTGTCAAACTTGCAAAACTCATAATTGATGGCTCTATACTCGTTTGGGTTTGAATTGTCATTGACATGATAACACCCAACCATCTCAATCACTAGATTATAACTCAACGGATCAATCCTCACATCTTAAAAAACAATGATCAACACAACATCTCCAAATATTTTAACATAAATATCGTTTCCATTTTCTTTATAACATTGAACAAATGGATCCCCCGGGGTGTAGACCCGTTGACAATGGGGTACACTGTTAAGGCACTCCTTGTGATGTTGCATACATTCAAACCTCAATTAGCCTTGTGTGTTGTGCGAACATTACTATTAATTGATTAAGCCTACCACTTTTTTGTGCCATTGCCTGGGAGGCGTTCCAAACCGCAAGGAAACTGACAATATTAATTAGTTGTTTTTTTCTTCATAAATGTTAAAGCAGGTTATAGTTGGAGGAGAGAAAGTGAACAAGAAGTAGATGTGTTTCCAGTTAGTTATCTCTGTTACAACATTTATTTTACTATTTATTTTTCTACAATTTAGGTAATCCATCCCAAATTTTTATACCCACATACCCGCAAAAATTTTAAAAAAAAAATAGAAAAGAAAAACCTATAAAAATTAAGAAAATATAAAAATCCAAAAACACAGACATCAGCCTTTAGTATGAATGCCTAGATATAGGGACGAATTTGGCTGATTTATACCAAAGACACCTGTTATAGCCAACCCTATCTCAAGTAGTAGAATAAGGGAGGAACAAAATTCTAAAGAAAACCCAGAGAACACTGAAGTTAAATCCTCTCCTTTTCAGTCCATTAGAAGAAGGCAATTTGGACTCTTTGGCTCTATTACTGACAGAAGTAGTGATTCTTCTTCTATTGATCCATAGGCTTAAGAAGAGAACGAAATGGCTAACAAAGAACATGTCATTATCCTTGATTTCCCCATTAGGAGAGACAATGATAACAGGGAAATAATGAAAAACATTAATCCTATTGCCTTACCTAACTCCCATGACCTTATCTCTGAGGATCATGGCACCTTTTTTTTTTAATTCAAAGTAGTCTATAGAACCTAGGATTACACCCAGGATGCCTATAAATAGAAGCTTTTTTCCTCTACATTGAAGGACTTTGCATTGATATGGTTTGTTGGGCCTAGTATGTTTTGGATACCATTTTTGGTAAGACAATTTTGGTGTGGACAGAACCAAAGTAAAAGTGGTTCGAAAAAGTGGTCAACTCTGATGAAGCGGCCGAGAAACCAAGAAACTGGTCATTTTGAAGATGTCAAAGGGAAAAGTTGAGTTAGTTGGTTAGAGTCTATCCACTTACATTAATGAGTCGAGTAGTTGGTTAGTGGGGTAGTGGAAGCACGGCAGGCTGTGTGCACTCTATAAATATGTAATAAGAGGGAAATTTTAGGGCTATTAGTGAATGGTAAGATGTTCGAGAAAATTGCTAGTCTGCATCTGTAATGGGTGAGATGCTAAGTTTTGGTATGTCAAAGTGTGGAGTGATATGAGAAGCTGAGTCACATGATCTGCAGGTTGTGTGTGCAGATCTGTTGTAACTATGAAAAGTTTGTAATTCTGTAAAAAATTAAGTGCTTATCTTTTGGGTGTGAGTCATAATTAAAAAGAAGCACTTTCATGGTTTTTCCCATCTTGGGTTTCCACATTAAAATAATAGTGTTATATGTGTGATGCTTGTGCTATGTTATGTGTTTGTTTTCTTTGCTTATGAGTTACATAAGTTGGTGAACAATTATTCCTAAATGAAGAAATATATGACTGCGAAGTATAATGCATGTTATGTAATGTTTGGTTAACTCATGAGTTCTGTCGAAGTAAATGGTTTTGTCGAAGTTAATGATTTGTCAGAGTTATGGGTTGTTTGCTGAATGATTGGTATATCAAGAGATTCCCCTTCGGTGATGCAAAAACCCAGTTCCTACAGTCTCCATAGGTACTTCGGCTGAGATCTCATCTGCTACACAAGTGTTTATGAAAGGGATAAAACTCTTTTGGGATGGTATTTGTGGTCTTTGTTGGTGTTGTGTTGTATGTTTGGACCTTGGTCAAAGTAGAAGTGCACCAACAAATGGTACCATTGCTGGGACCGGGATTTGTGTCAAAGGGGTATTTGGCTTATGTGGCATCCAACTAAGCCAAAGATCCAGGATTGGGTAGATCAAAAGCTGAGCGAGTTTGCTAAATATCAGAACAAGCACCCTCAATTTGATGATGAAGCGTGGTTAGGTAAGTATGTTTTTTCTAATATCCATGAGGTTTTCTTTGGGGAGTTTCCTGTGATATTGCATGAATTGTTGGCGAGGTTGACTGAGAAAAATACTAACTTCCAAGGAGGTGATATTAGTAGTTGGACTCCTGATTTGATCCAACAATTGAAATGCATGAATAACAAGATTTCGTGCGCAGTGGATTACTAGATGGACAACATATTAGAGGGGTACATTACCAAATTCGTTGTCGACACTAATAAGTCATTTAATGCAATAGAATGAGAATTATTTGAAGGCTTGTGTGGTAAGCACCCAAGATCTTTAAATATTTCAATTAAGAAGCTGCTTTGTGAAAAAGGAGTGATGCGAATGGAAGCCGATGAGTAAAGCAATCATGCGTAGTGGGCATGGGTATCAAATGGAGGAAGGTTAGGGTGAATATGTGGAATGAGATGAAATGATAAGGGGAGAAGGAAGTGAGATAGATGAAGAGTGTGGGGTTCTACAAATTGGGAAGAGAATTAAATCAAATAAGAGGACGAGAACTGTAACAAAGTGAGAGGATTGTAGTGCGACTGAAAGAAGGGACTATGAACCAGTTTCACAGCTCAACAAAGATTCTTACGATGAGGAGGAAGAGTACCAACTAATTTTAGAATAATAATAATAATAAGAACCCAGAAATCCGTCTTAGACTCGAGGTTGTGACATACGCACAACCCCGCGTACATCTCCAAAAACTAAGGTAAGACATAGTAAATCATCACAGTTTTTCCAAGAAAGCCAAAGTAGTGGTAATAGTCATAGTATTACTTCACCAAGTGGAAAGGCTCCAAGTAGTGGTCCATTAGTATCAAGTCATCCAAAACCCTAGAGGCCTAGAATGGCTGGGGATGACATGAAGTTACCTATTTTTAATGGGAATGGGTCAGAGGATCTAGAATATCACTGGTTCTTATGTTATGCAATATGGACTGTCAACCAAGTACAAGATGATAATGTTAAGTTGGAGCAGTTAAATACAATCTTTAGGGGTCGCACCCTGGATTGGTTTATGAATTTTTCAGAAGTGATTGGTTAAAAACAAATGAATTACTTAGTGGAGGTTAATGATGGGTTGAAATCTGAATTTAAGAAGTTAAAATCTGAGTCACAGTGTATTACTGAGGTGAAGGAAATTAAACAAGCACCAAATGAGTTTGTTTGGGACTTCAACCATAGGTTTAAGACTTTGATGGCCCATGCAATATTTCTAATGAATGACGTACAACATAAGGAATGGTTTATCTCTACTTTAATACTTCATATTAGAATTCCATTAATGCAATATAAAATTCCATCCCAAACGGAGGCCCTTGAGCTGGTTATGAAGTTGGAAGCATCACCTATTGGAGAGATGAGAACTAGTATGGCTCAAATCGAGTCGCAGTTGCCAAATTTTTCAATTTAGATTCAAGACATCAAGAAGGGTAAGGAAAAAAGAGAATATGTTTAGTGTATTAGATGTAAAGAGGAGGGTCACTCAAAAGATCAATGTAGGGATTTTATTGATTATCTAAATGTTGGAAATCCTAATCCACTGAATCCTGCGACAGGCGTATGGTGTATAATCTGTCAAACTAGAGGACATCAAACTGAAGAGTGTTATTTTCTTAAGAAAATGGTAAGTAGTCCTCAAAAGCTATGCTGTAAGTTTAGTTAGTTAGTCAGACATGATGAGAAGAATTGTTCAGCATATTAGTTGCTCACAGAGCGCACTACAAACACTTTCCTGAAGAAAGGAGAAGAGCAAGCTGAAAGAAGTAATGTACAGTTTAACCAACCGCGAGGTGTATTATTAGGGCGGACGAGGAGGATTTGGTTGAGGAATATGTTTTGTAATATGATACAATTGTGGTAATCGAGGACATTATGATAGAGACTTCTTGAATCCTACTTCGACCTATACATATTGTAGGGCACTAGACCATACTATGGAAGATTGTCCGCAACTTATAGCAAAGTGGTAGGAGAAGAATAATCAGAATTAGAATCAGAATGTTTAGAAGATTTCAACTGAGCCGCAACTGAAGTAGCCTACTGTCACTATGGTAACCAAAGTAGGAGCTATGATGGCCACAGATTTCCTAGGATTAACTAGATGAAGCTTTTTTTGAACTAGTTTCACATTAGGATATGTCGTAATGACGTGTTTGATGATAGCGTGGTCGATTCCTGGCATATCCTCATATGACCAGGTGAAAACATCGCATAATTATTTAAATAAGTTGGTATACAAACTGATCTCTTGCGGAGAACAATTTGCTCCAATGAAAATATTTTCCACAACATTGGGTTTAATGGAAATATTGATTGGAATAGTTGTTGAAATACTTTCCATATTACCTTCAGCGAAAATTCCCTGTTTCGTTAAAGGGTTAATGGACCTGTCAACATTTTCACCAGGTCTCATTGAAAACTCTCCATTCTTGACTTTGTTCAGCTCTGGAAGGAAATAGGATCTGTGATGCATATGTTCCCAAGGATGATCCATAACTACCATGGCTTCTAGAATAGCCTCATTTGATAGTAAAATGGTGTCTAAAAAATTGAATGAATGGGTGGAGTCTATTGCCCATGCAGGTGCATAATTGATATCTAACTCCATAAAGATCGAAGGATTCAAAATATAATCTATCGCAAAATTCTGTGATTCTTGGTAAGTCACTTCTGCGGCTGATAGGGGAACCATTTGTTACTCCATACTAGGAAGGATCCAAGGATTAGTTGTTTGAGCAATAGTGAAGACCTTCCTGGATAACACATTAGAATTACTCGTGGAACCAATATAGTTTATAGGAGCGGATCAAAGATTCCCATCAAATATGAGTACATACCTACCCCTAAACTCTCACTAGGCGAACGAGCTTGATGAATCCACGGGATATTAGAATCTGAAGGAGTTGTGTTATTTTTTCGAGCATAGGATAATTGGTCAATTGTGACAATCTTTCCTTCATGGGGGAACATAAGTACCCAAAAAATAGACGAAGGAATGGTTTGCATTGCATACGTCTAACTTCTTCCCAACAAAAAATTGTAGTCGATAGAAGAATCTACAAATTCCGCCTCAATTGACACTACCTTACCTACAAGATGGATCTCAAATGAGGGTAAGATTCCATGTGGGCAGAAGGATCTCCCATCAAAAGCAGTAAGTAATGTAGCCGAAGGGGATAACTCCGGAGAGCCTAGGGATTTCCAACAAGAGATAGACATTATGCACATTTAAACGCCTTCATCCACTACTGTTCATCCAATGTTTTTTACACCATGGACTACTTCGATTTGGAAGGCCACATGATAGGGAAACTAGGGTTTCAAATTTGACATATCAAATATAGCTAGCATATTTGATGAATCTGTATTTCCTATTGCCGCCAGAAGTGCATTCCGTTGCGGTGGGAAGTTTTGTATAACCTCTAGAGCGGACATAGCACATGATGTTTTGGCTAGGTCCTCTACAACTAAGTATTTTGGAGCGGCTCGTGCATTAGGGTTGTGTGTTTTCCATTTGTAGAAACCTTTCGGTATCTTCGACATAGGATATGTAGGTCTCTCTATATGAAGAGGAACATATGAATCAGGGATATACTTGTCTTTCTGCTGCATATCGCGGGTATAATTCCTGGATCTCGTTTGCAATAAAGCATGGGAGTTAACCATATTAATGTAGGATTGATCAACATGTGTGGCACGAGGAGTGCCCCCAATATTAGAGCTTCCAGAATCTGGACCTTGTCCTCGGGGAAAAGGATCCTTCAAGACGGCAAGTTTCTTTTCACTTAATAGCTTTTGGGCTTCATCTATTAGAGGAAATTAATGAGTGAGGTGTGTTAAATTTTGAGCATTAATTCACAATACTCTAGGATCTTCACTGAGAGAATAACATATACAGTATATCAATGCATAACAATCACAATAAGCATGACAAGCATCACAAGAATCAAAACCATGAGAGACAAGAGACACATAGTTTCCATGGGGAAAACCCTAAGGTGAAAAACCGCACAACGTCCTAAGAGATAGAGAGAGCAATGGCTCAACCAAAGTACAACCAAAATACACTTGAGATAGTATCCTAGTAGCAGATGATCCTCCTCCTCACTAGTGCGCCACTTTCCGAGTGAGAGAGAGATGACTTTCCGAATGATCTAAATAGAGATCTCATGATCTTGATTTATACGAACCTGTTTGCCCAGTGACCTTATGGGGCTGACTTGTCTAGCTAGGTACATCCACAATATAATATATATTTCAGGACCGACCCCACACATGGTGGTCTAATAACCCATCGGCAAGTACACACACTTGCGACACTTGTCAATCCACATGACGACACTTCCTTATAGAGGAATAACACGTCTCTAATAAGGGTACAATAAATATATATGAAATACATTCCAAAGTTACATATACATCAACACTCCCTCTTAACTAGGAAGGTATTTCTCGACATAGATCTCCTAAACAAGTCTTCTTCTCGAGATCATCGTCATCGATGCATCATCATCATCATCGTCACTGCTGCTGCTGTATCAACCAATCTCTGACTCTACTCGTCATAGGAAGTTCTACAGAGGAAGTACTTTTTCATACAGGATGTAGGCCCACCACCTGCAAGTCTTCATCATCACTGGCCATACTATGGAAATCTCAGGACTTATTACGTGCATCACAAAACCTTAAAAGAGTCTCTTGACTAGCAAGAACCCTAAAGAGCATCTGAGGCCTTTTTCATCCTGTCCAGATCTCTAGGACTTATTACGTGTGACCCCACCACAAAACCTCGAAAGAGAATCCCAGGACTGATTACGAGCACAAGGCTCAACCTATCGGATCTCCCAGGGCACAAATTACATATGGTCACCACAAAACCTCAAAAGAGCATCCTAGGACTAATTACGAGCACAAGGCTCAACCTATTGGATCTCCTAGGGCACAAATTACATGTGGTCATGGCAAAACCTCGAAAGATCATCCCAGGACTGATTACGAGCACACGACTCAACCTATCGGATCTCCCAGGGCACAAATTACATGCCATAGGACAAAACCTCAAAAGAGCATCTGCCAGATATCCGAGGGCACAAATTACATGCCATAGGTAAAACCTCGAAAGACTATCTGCAGATCTCCCGGGGCACAAATTACATGTGGTCATGGAAAAAACTCAAAAGAGCATCCCAGGACTGATTACGAGCACACGGCTCAACCTATCGGGATCTCCCAGGGCACAAATTACATGCCATAGGACAAAACCTCGAAAGAGCATTTGCCAGATATCCCAGGGCACAAATTACATGCCATAGGAAAAACCTCGAAAGACTATCTGCAGATCTCCTAGGGCACAAATTATATGTCCTCCCAAGCAAAACCTCAAAAGAGCATTTGCTAAATATCCCAGGGTACAAATTACATGCCGTAGGCAAAACCTCGAAAGACTATCTGCAAATCTACCAGGGCACAAATTACATGCTTATCTGCACAATCTGTTCCACGGCCATAGAGTATCAACCTGCTATTCACCATACATCATCCTGATATACACATGATCATCCTGATCATCATCATTGCAACATCCTGCTGCATGTCATGCATACCAAGTATCTACCTGATACATATCATCATACATGATCCACCTGATCACACAGTGTATCCACCTGATACAAATACAGATACATGGTCCAAGCATCCAACATGATGCTTATACAGAATACATACACATGATCCAACCGATCATATCCAGCATCCAACATGATGCGTACATACATATAAATGATCCAACTGATCATATCCAGCATCCAACATGATGCGTACATATACATATAAATGATCCAACTGATCATATCCAGCATCCAACATGGTGCATACATACATACATATAAAAATGATCCAACTGATCATACAAAGCAGAAACCAGAACATCATCCTGATGCTCATCATCCAATGCTTACATCCACAGCCATGTGAAGGATCCTCCTTCCAACATGCTTGGAATGGCTTCATCAAATGTGTCCATCACTTCTTCCTCGAAGTGTCATCAATCCGAAGAACACCAAGCCTCTCTCTGAAGTACTCAAACTTCACCCTGGCTAGTGGCTTTGTCATCACATCTGCAATTTGCTCGTCCGTCGCAGCATATAGGAGCTTCACAGCTCCTCTCTGCACCATATCCTTGATATAGTGATATTTGATCTCTATGTGTTTCGACCTGTCATGAAACACTAGGTTCTCGGACAACTTCACACAACTCTGGTTATCACAGAAGATACCAGTAGCATCCAATGGGAGATCAAATAATTCAGACAGTAGCTTCCGTAGCCATACTTCCACACAACTAGATGAACAGGTTGCAACATAATCCGCCTCAGCTGTACTCAGTGCTACACAGGACTACTTCCTTCTAAACCAAGAGATCACACCTGATCCCATACTGAAGCAGCACCTAGATGTGCTCTTCCTATCTGCAGCACTGCCAGCCCAATATGAATCAACATAACCCTGCAGGTTAAACTTTTGATTCACCTCATACTTGAGCCCATAATCCACTGTACCCTTCAGGTACCTTAGAACATACTTTACAGCAACCAAATGAACACTCCTCGGATCTGTTAGGAACTGACTCAATGTGTTCACCGCAAAGCAAATATCTAGTCTCGTGTTCGTCGGGTACATCAAGGACCCAATCATCTGACGATACATAGAGACATCAACCGGCCCAGATGAAGCATCACATAGAAGCTTCAGATTCAATGCCATAGGTGTGGCCATGGCCTTGCAATCCATCATCCCGAATCTCTTCAGGATATCTATTGTGTACTTACCTTGACCAAGGAAGATCCCACCTGTACTCTGCCACACCTCCATACCTAGGAAATAATGCATCATTCCCAAATCTTTCATATCGAACTCAGCAACAAGCTTCCTCTTCGTATCTGCAATCAATCTGTGATCTCCTGTTACAAATAAGTTATCCACATACAGGAGTACAATCACAGGATTCTCTTCCTCAACCTTGTAATAAAGGTTGGAATCCGCTTTACTCTTGGTAAAGCCCAAACTAGATAGGAAACTGTCCATCCTACCATACCAAATTCTGGGAGCTTGTTTCAAGCCATACAAGGCTTTCTTCAATCTGCACACATATGACTCCCTGTCATGTATTTCGAAACTGAGTGGTTGCTCCACATATACTTCCTCTTCAACTACACCATTCAAGAAAGCAGTCTTGACATCCATCTGTTGTATTTTCCATTTCATCGCTGCATCCAGGGCAAGTACTGTTCTGATGGAAGTATACCTGGCTACAGGTGCAAAAGTTTCTTCATAATCTATTCCCTCTTTCTGAGAGAAGCCATGATCTACGAATCTTGCTTTGTATTTCTCTACACTGCCATCTGCAACATGCTTGATTTTGTAGATTTATTTAGAAGTCGCAACAGACTTCTCTTTAGGTCTTGGTACAACATCCCAAACATCATTCTTCATTATTGATTGGTATTCCTCAACCATGGCATCCTTCCATTCTTTCTTTTTCGCTGCTTCTTCATAACTGGAAGGCTCTTTGTTCATAATGTCACAGAGTAAAGCAACATAGCTGGTATGTGATCTGGTTCTCTTCTTTGCTCTGTGTTCTTATTCTGGAATGCCAAATCTTTCTGCATTTTGAATGAGCTCTCTAGCCCATGTAGGTTTCCTCTTGTGAGAGTTATCCTCACGGGGTAGATCTACAGGTTCTTGCGGATATTCAAACTCAAGAACAACTTTTGGAACTGCTTCAGTCATGGCAGTGCCTTGAAATCTAGTTTTCTTAGGTTCTTCATAAACTTCGATAGGTGCCTTCCTTGATTTGATGAATGCTGAGTTTTCATCAAATGTTACATCCTTGCTGACATCAATCTTCTTGAACCCTGGAAAGTATATTCTGTAAGCCTTCGAGCTTTCACTGTAACCCACAAAAATACCCTTCTTTCCTAAAGGATCTAGTTTGGTCCTATTTTCTTTTGGGACATGAGTGTATACTGGACAACCAAATATTATGAGATGGCTGACTTCAGGTTTCTTACCAGAAAAGACCTCTTCTGGAGTTTTGTTTTCCAATATCTTATGGGGTGTTCTGTTATGCACATATACAACTGTTCTAGCTGCTTCTGCCCATAGATGCATAGGTAGATCCTGGTCATGTAGCATTGCCCTTGCTTCTTCCATGATTGTTCTGTTCTTCCTTTCTGCAACTCCATTCTGTTGAGGATTATAAGGAGTAGTCAACTCCCTCTTAATCCTTGAATCACTACAAATCTTCTTGAAGTCACTTGAGGTGAATTCTCCACCATTGTCGGATCTGAATGTTTTGATCTTCTTGTCAGTTTGATTCTCCATCAAGGTTTTGAATTCCTTGAATTTATCAAATACCTCATCTTTGCTCTTCAAGAAGTATACCCAATTCTTCCTGGAGAAGTCATCAATAAATGAGACATAGTAAACATACCCACTCAGAGAACTGGATGACATAGGACCACATATATCTGAGTGGATGATTTCCAGGATGTCTTTTGCCTTGCTTTCACTACTTGGGAAACCCTTCTTAATGTTCTTACCTTTTGCACATCCTTTGCAAACACCTTCATGTTTGGTCTTGATTTCAGGAAGACCCTCTACAACCTTGCTTGCAATTGGAAGGACCCTATAGTGAATATGAGCAAGTCTTCTATGCCAAAGTTCACTTGGCTCCATGGAGTCATGTACCATGGCATGTTCAAGTTGTCCCTTCAATTTATACAAACCTCCCTCTTTCTCTCCAAACACTACTGCATCATCTATATTCTTTCCCTTTGGCCACATTAGGACTTGGCCATCCACAAATGCAACCCTCATACCTTTTGCATCCAATGCAGAAATGGAGAGTAAATTCTTCTTGAGCCTAGGTACATAAAGGACTTCTTTCATCTTCAAATATTTTCTAGAATCTAGGTTGTAGGAGGCTTCACCACTTCCTTTGATTGGGTATTGATAATCATCCCCAAGTTTCACCTTATGAGGTGATTCATGCTCAGATAGATTCACAAAATATTCCTTAAACCCAGTCATGTGTTTGGAAGCCCCACTATCAATCAACCAATCATTACAACCATGGGAGATAGTACCTGTGAGAGCAGAGATTAGAACATACTCTTCTTCACTTGATGAGTCATCATCACTATCATCACTTTCTTCCCTAGCCTTCTTCTTTGGAGGTTCATCATCCTCGGCAGAATGAGCATGGAACTTTCTTTTGCTGCCCTTCTTCTTCTTGTTGGAGTTGTTGTTATTATCCCTTTTATTCTTGGGACAATCTGAAGCAAAGTGACCCTTCTCATTGCATGTGAAGCATCTTAGATCCTTCTTTTTCTTTTGATAGGATATTTTGTAGCGAGAGTGCTCCTTCTTGGGCTTGCTTCTTTTGGTGTAGTTGCGAGAGCTTGATCTTCACCTCCCATCTTTTCCTCACGAGCTACAAGTCTAGCTTCTTCTTGAGAGCATTCCTCCCATAGTTTATTGAAAGAGATCAATTTCTTTCTTGCACAGATTCCTTGAATAAAGGAGTCCCATGACCTAGGTATTCCATTCAGAGTGGTCATAACAACTTCACCATTGTCCACTACTTCATCCACAGCTTCAAGTTGCTCCTTGATCTGAGAGACCTTGGAGAAGTAAGATTGAATGGTTTCTCCATTCAACATATTGACCCCTTTCAATTGATTCCACAGAGTCATCTTCTGATTTATGTTCTTCCCTTCAAATAGCTTGGTCAAAGAGTCAAACATCTCCTTGGGTGTCTTTAGAGAAGACACATGGGGTATGAGATGATCTTTGATAGAATCAACAATGATTCTCTTTGCCTTGACCAAGTTTTCCTTATGCAATACCTTAGCCTCTTCATCCTCTGGGATAGGGATGTCTTCTTTTACATATGAGTCCAACTCATTCTCTTCCATGATTAACCCAATCCTATACTTCCAAGCTTGGAAGTTATCAGCTCCTTCAAGCTTACCCTCAAGCTTGGTGTGGTGAGACATCATAAAGAGTACTTCAAATGGAAATAGAAAAGATTTAGGTCTTACCACTTGAAATGCTGAAAACTGGATCTGGTCTCGGATTAGGGTTTGTCGAAAAAACCCTAAAAATTCAAAATGTGAATTTCAATTTTCTGAAAGGATAGAAAGATGCGCCTTGATGAGCTGATCAGCCTAGTGAATTCAGAAAGATGCACCCTGATGAGCTGATCAGCAAAGCTTTACCCTTCAGATTTTCCTTTTTGTCCTCCCAGGTTCACTTGGGAGAGCCGTGAATTAGGGTTTGAGTTTTCGGGAGATCTACCCAGCCAAAAATCTCGATCCAAAGCTCTAAACTTCGATTTTTTGCAAGGAGCTTCCAGCTATGACTTCAGATTTCAGAAATTCCTATTTTTGTGGAAACCCTAATTTTTAGGGCCAAATCTGAAAATGCTCATAATTGAATTCTGATTGGATAGATAGATTCGTCTTGATGAGTAGAGTCAATCTACTATACTGCTTTTCCAAAAACTGTGGAGAGAAACCCAATAAACAAGAAATGCAAGTTTCTGTTACTGCAAAATGTCTTCTTCTCAGGTTAGCTCTGATACCATGTTAAATTTTGAGCATTAATTCACAATACTCTAGGATCTTCACTGAGAGAATAACATATACAGTATATCAATGCATAACAATCACAATAAGCATGACGAGCATCACAAGAATCAAAAGCATGAGAGACAAGAGACACAGAGTTTCCGTGGGGAAAACCCTAAGGTGAAAACCCCAACAACTTCCTCAGAGATAGAGAGAGCAATGGCTCAACCAAAGTACAACCAAAATACACTTGAGATAGTCTCCTAGTAGCAAATGATCCTCCTCCTCACTAGTGCGCCACTTTTTGAGTGAGAGAGAGATGACTTTCCGAATGATCTAAATAGAGATCTCCTCATCTCTATTTATACTAACCTATTTTCCCAGTGACCTTATGGGGCCAACTTGTCTAGCTAGGTACATCCACAATATAATATAAATTTCAGGGCTGACCCCACACATAGTGGTCTAATAACCCATCGAAAAGTACACACACTTGCGACACTTGTCAATCCACATGACGACACTTCCTTATAGAGGAATAACACATCTCTAATACGGGTACAATAAATATATATGAAATACATAGACGAAATACATTCAAAAGTTACATATACCTCAACAAGGTGATCGTCCTTACAAATTTTACAAGGAAACTTCACCCTCTTCTTTTCTCGTTTTCTCTCCTTGTCATTTTTAGTAGTTTTGGGATTTTGTTGGTTTCCTTCCCTTTTCTTTAATTTTTACTTATTGTTGCATTGCTGAGAACCCCATTGATTTGAATGCACATTTTGTACAATTTCTATTTGTGAAGGGGAGGATGCAACAATGGTTTCTTCTGCAGCAGAATGCTTAATAGAGAGTGCATGAACGTGCTTTGTCAAAGCTTCTAATGCAGATGAGCCAGTTGAACCCACAATGCCATCAACATGTGGTCCAATTTTATGCTTTCCAAGATCAATGTTTGACCTAGGTGCATCAGGAATGATTTCATAAAGGATCTGAGACTACGCATAAATCAAGTCAAGCTGTTGGGTCCTTAGAATGGCTTCTTCCTCAAAAGTAATCCCATAAGTTGACACATCCTTAGAGATGTAAGGTAACAGTGACTTCAAGAACCACTCCAATAGGAATTCTGGGGGAATCTCAACCTTAATGAGTCGCTTATGTCTTCTCCACTCTTGAATGTGATAAGATAAATGCGTGGCCTTGTTCTGTCTGAAAGTAGAGAGAAGGTCTGTACCGGCATCATGCCAGACGGGTAGTTGGAAAGGGTTCACGAATACTTTCGCCAAATCACAAAAAATATGATAAGATGCAACTAGTAACTTGATATACCATTTGGATGCAACACTAGTCAATGTTCTTTGAAAGATCCTAAAACGAATGGAGTCATCATTTAGTGAATTTGAGGAGCACCACAGATGAAATTTTGTAACATGGTCCCCTGGGTTCCAAGCCGATTAAGTCGATTAAGAAAAGGTTGTAAAGATTGAATCCCCAGTACAAGTAAAAGCAAGGGTAGAGCTTGATAGAATGCTCAATGCAGGTATCATTCAGCCTGTCGAAGAATCAAAGTGGATCAGTCATATGGTATTCCAAGAAAAGAAGAATGGGGAGATAAGGATTTGTGTTGACTTTTGGAAATTGAATGATGCTTGTCTACATGATCCTTTCCCAACTCCTTTCATGAACAAAGTGCTTGAAAGTGTCAGAGTTCATGAAGCTTACTCTTTCATAGATGGATTTTATGGATATCATCAAATTAATATTGCTAAGGAGGATTGACATAAGACAACATTTGCAATAGAATGGGGATACTTCCAGTATAGAGTAATTCCCTTAGGCCTAAATAATGCCCCTGCAATTTGTTTCACGGGTAGTTGTCACTACATTTAAGGAATTAATTCATAAGTTTCTATAAGTATATTTTGATGATTGGACAATATATGGGATGCTCAAGAATCATATTGAAAACTTGAGGTTGATGTTAGAGTGCTGTAGATAGTATTAAATTTCTTTTAATTTGAATAAATGCATATTTTGTGATCCATTTGGTATATTACTGGAAGATATAGTTTTCAAGCAAGGCTTGTTAGTGGAGCTTGCAAAGATTGCTATTATAGTTGATCTATTCCCACCTACTTCAGTTTGACAATTGAGAACAACTCTGGGTCACATACAATATTACAAGAAATTTATCAAAGGCTATGCCTAAATCACAACGCTAATGGAAAAATTACTCAAGAAGGATGGGAATTTTCATTAAAACAAAGACTTCCAGCACAGTCTCAACATGTTGAAGGAGAAAATGGTTACAACACCTATTATGGTATTTCCTGACTCAAAAAAATAATTTCATGTTCATGTCGATGCTTCATCTGTCACTTTGGGTGTGGTGCTCGCTCAGCCAGGTGAGGGTTCTATCGACCATCCTATTGCATTTTCTAGTAGGAAATTGTCCACTGTAGAAAGAAATTATACTATGACAGAAAGGGAAGTACTTGCCATGGTGTATGCATTACAAAAATTCAGGCATTATTTGCTAGGGGGCCATTTTAAGATGTTTATAGACCACTCTGCTTTGAAGTACCTGGTCAACAAGCCAGTGTTGGGGGGAAGATCCGTCGATGGTTTTTGTTGTTTCAGGAATATGACTTTGAGATCATTTTTAAGCCTAGGAGGTTGAATGTGGGCACCAATCATCTATCAATGTTGGAAACAGATGACTAAATGAATACTTTAGAGGATAATCTCCCATATGTACATATATTTTCTGTAAGAATGGTCGATGAATACTTTAAAGATATTGTGACATTTTTGTCCACATGAGTAACACCAGAGGGTACACAACTGCCCATAAGAAGTAGTTTGTCATTAAATATGCAGACTACCAGTTGATAGCCGATCACTTGTATAAGTTAGGACCAGATGAAGTATTGCGTCACTTTTTTTGGAGCATGAGCGATCAATTATATTAGTTGAATCCCATGATGGAGTGGCAGGTGTCCATTGTGCAGGAAAAGCCACAAAACAGAAGATTTTAAGAGCAGGTTTATGGTGGTCGACCCTTCACAAGGATGCTAAAGAATATTGTCAGAACTGCGACGTATGTCAAAGAATTGGGAAACCGTCGAGGAGATTTGAATCACCATTGGTTCCTCAGGCTACCTTGCAGGATTTTGACAAGTGGGACCCATTAACCCTCCAGGGAAAAGGATTGGTGTGAGGCACATTATTATTGCGACATATTATCTTACACAATGGGATAAAGTTGTACTAGTACGAGATTGCATTGCTATGACTCCTTCAAGATTTTTGTTTGAGAATGTTATCACCAGGTTTGGTTGTCCCCGTGTACTATTAAGCAATCAGGGTGCACATTTTATTAATAAGACTATATCTGCCCTCACTGAATAATTTCAGATCTATTATCAGAAGATTACTCCATATCAACCACAAGCAAATGGAATTGTTGAAGCATTCAATAAGATCCTAGAACATGCATTAACAAAAGTTTGTAATGTTAACCGCGAGAACTGGTACTTAAGGATCCATGAAATATTGTGGGTCTATAGAATGACATGTAAAAGGCTAATAGGTCAGACACCTTTCAAGTTGGTGTATGGACAAGAGGCTGTGATGCCCATGGAGTATATTATACCCGTATTTTAAGAATTGTTGCTTTTACAGGTATGTATGATACTAGTTCTATTGAAGAGATAATAATACAGATAATCCAGTTGGAAGAGGATAGTTTTGTAGCGGGTTTTCATTAGCAGGTGCAAAAAGATTGAGTAAAATATTGGCATGATCACCACATCACTAAGAATCACTTTCAATGACGAGATCTTGTTCTTCTCTATGACAACAATTTTTTCAAACATCCTGGAAAGTTACAGATGCATTGGATAGGGCCATATGTTATTAATTTTGTCATAGAGGGAGGCACAATACAATTACAAAAATTGGATGGCGAACTCCTCCAAGGACTGGTGAATGGAAACCAGCTAAATCTCTATAGGGACAGTTGTGGATTGTCAATGTAAAGACACCTAATTCCATGCTTGTACATAGTAAAAAAATAAAAATTCATTTGGAAACCCCAAGTTTATTTTATGTCATAGTTACTTGTGTCGAAGTCTCAGTGTCGATGTACAATTCCATCAGAGCTTCATGGAAACCCCAAGTTATTAGTGTTTCGAATTTTTTCTGTTGGTATCATTGAATCGAAGTTCTATATTTGTCATATGGAAACCCCAAATCCCCAATGTGTCAAATTCATCACTTATTGCGAGGATTTGGAAGTTTGTTGAAGTGTTATTTCTATCACTCGGAAACTCCAACTTATTTTTGTGTCGCAGTTATGTTTTCTTGGGGAAGCTGGCGGTGTGATTTGTTGAAGTTCCAAAGTGGTTAACCAGACAAAGTTGTAGTTATTGAGCATTTATTGCTGCTTTTATGATGGGTTTAATAGATATGCTAGTAGTATTTTTATATTAATTTCCTGAAAATACTGGTGTGTGAATACATCCACCGCTTCCACCATCACCATTGGAATATTGAGTACATTCAATTTGCATTGGGAATGACAGATAGATCACAGATGGGGAGTAAACTTAAAAATACACCCCTCCATCAGTCATTATTCATTGTGACTTGAGCGATTACAACATAGTGAACAAACCAGAGCTGAGCCTTAGTATGCCGAGTGGACAGTAGAAGTGCATAATTGCTATAATGCAGGTTGATTTATTATCCAGAAGTGAGGTCCAAGGATCTGTCGAGAAAGTTTCGATGTGGGGCTCTGTTTCTATGAGTCTTGAGCACCCATAAGTCATTTCTCCGTATATTCCTGTCAATGTGATGAGGAAAACACGCCAGTCGAATAGACCAAATACAAAGCCGAGAACAAAGGCACGTCATGATGCGGGAGCATCTGCATCGGGTTCTACATCCATGCTACCAGGATTTTATGTCGAAGCTACAGGAACCTATCTCACAAACCTGGAGTGGCTCAGGATGAGCCAAATGTGAGTGTTCGGGGCCTATTGGGACTAGGTTTTTGGAGTTACCGTTTTTGAGGAAATATTTTTGGTGTGGACAAAGGAAATATGGAAGTGGTTCGAAAAAGAAGTAAACTCCGATGAAGTGGCCACGAAATCGAGAAAAACAGTTATGTTGATCAATTCAAATGGTCGAAGTTGAGTCAGTTAGTTGTACAAAATTCCTACATGAACATAAAGAAAAAACAAAAAGATTCTTATATCATAATACTTATCCAGCTGCTTCGAGGACAACGCAAACATGTCTGCAGTTTTTAAGAAGTTTTAATCTTTTTGTTCAACTCCTTCAATAGTTATATTTTTTTATTTTGCTCTGTAATCATTTGGTTAAAATATTCAACACTCATGCTATAAAGGCATAAGAGGAAGTAGAATGATGTTTTTTGAACTCAACAGATAGTTATATGGAAATTTATCTTCAAGATATTGATAGAATTTTGCTAAATGTAATGCTCTGTAAGGAATAACTGTGCTTAGTCATTTAATATAAATATTTTCAGTTTTTGTTAAAAAAAAGAACATTGAAATTAATGCAAATTTCAATGTATCATCACTAAAATCGTTGCACCCTAGAAGAGACTTTCAACATTAAGGACTATCATGTAGTAACCATTCTCCCTAATAAGGACACTGGAACAAACAACTTAGCAAAAAATTGTCAACATTATGAAAATTGAAATGTATGCAGTATGACAAAATCAAGGCATGAATCACTAAAACCAATGCACCGTGTAGTCCCTCATGAGTTTTGGGTGTGTTAGTCATGGGGGGACAAAGTGTAGTCCCTAGTGTTTTTATTTATGTATAAAGAGATGTTATGTAAATAACATGACTTTATGTTTTAAAAGTGAGTTTGTACTTTATCATTAAAGTGAGATTTAAGTTGTGGGGCCTAAATGTTTAATGTGCACTTTATTAATAAAAGTGAGTTTATATTGTGCATTTAATGAGAACCCTAAGGTAAAATCAATCTCATCCTTTGATTAAATAGTTATGGTAGTTAGGGTTGGGGTTTCACTAAGATAAAGTATAAAAAGAACATAAAGAAGATAAAGAGAACACACCAAGATTGAGAGAGAGATTGAGAAGGGTTAGGGTTTGTTCATCAAGAAAACAGTGAGCACAAATCCCAACACAATTTGCAACCATTTATTGGAGACTATATAGCCTCATTAAATGCAGTGAACATGACCTTACATGCACAGATTTCGAGGGTACTTGCAAGCTTAAAATTTGAGACAAGGTGTTGTAGTTTGGCGACACAAATTCCAAGACAGCTGCAATTTTATGGCACAAAATTAGAGGACTAATTATTGTTGTTTTATTGGCACTAATATAGAGGTAACCTGCATTTATTGCTGAGTTCATTTTGCATAGAATTCAAGGAAATCTGTACTGTTCTGTTCAACACGTGTGGACTGTTCTGGCATAGTTTCCAATGCAGCATTGGGTGTAAAGTTAAGTGATTTTGGGAATTTTTTAATTGTTTCATGGCTATAGCAAAAATTTTATGTGTAAATTTATGATTATTTTTCTCTGAATAAAGTTAATCTCACAAGGGTTTTCCCAAGTTTGGGTTTTTCTCTCATCAATGTTGACCTAAATCATTGTGTACATGGTTAAGGTTCATATTTGATGTGTTTGAAGATCTTTGCATGAGTGTTTTAATTCTTTAAAAGTATGCAAATAATTTTTAAGTTTAAAACCTGCAGTTTCTAAGTGTTTGACAAAACATTACAAAGAGAAGTTTGTCATTTTGTCATTTTTATTCACCATATTGTTTTGCATTATATAATTGTTGAAATAAATGCAACTACTTGATTGATCTAAATCATTTTTCGCTATATAATCACTGAAACCATTGCACCCCAGAAGAGATTTTCAACATTAGTGTTGTCAGGTAGTGACCAATCTCCCTAACAAGAGCACTGCAACAAACAACTTAGTTTGAATTTTTTGACTATACAAAAATGAAAAGTAAGTAGTATAACAAAATCAATGCATGAATCATTGGAACCAATCCAATATGGATTTATTCCATTGGAGAGACACTTAAATCAATAAAAGTTTCATTATATCATCAGTGAAATCATTGCACCCTAGAAAAGGATTTCAACATTAGGATCGTTGGATAGTGAACAATTTCCATAGTAAGAGCACTCGAACAAGCAATATAGATGGAAATTGTTGACTTTATGAAAACTAAAATGTAGGTAATATAGAAAAATCAATGCACAAATAACTAAAAACAATGCATTAAAATAGATTTATTCTATTATAAATACACTAGAATGAATGCAAATTTCTTCATATTATTGTAAACACTAATGTCATACATTATATATTTTTTTCAAGTTAAATAAGACTAAAATTTCTATATAAATATGTTCTATTAAAACTTAAAAAGCACATAAAATTAGATAATATTATTAATAATTTCTAAACATATTAAACTGGATCTATATGTATTTATAAAACAATTAAAATTTATTATTAAATTCGTAGCCTAAACGCGCAACGATTTCAACCCTTTTCGGTGGATTGTTTTGACACAATTTTGAGGGTGTATGTTCTAAATTTTGCATAAATTGAAAATCATGATTTGAACAACACAAAATTCGGATTTCTTGAAAAAATAATCACCAGATTCAGGCCAAAAAATCGCTAGGAAATCAAAATGGTCGCACGTTTAAACTTCTTTATTATTAAATGATGTGTTCCATTAAAAACATCTAATGTTAAGATTTCAACTATTTACATATTATTAAAATAATATGAAAAAAATTCTTATATGGAAAAGAGAATCCATTTTACAGGAAACAAAACATTCAAGTAGCTTTCACACCAATCACCACCATCAAAACGATAGTCGACTCTGCGAAAGACACTCTGGACCCAAACCTACAAGAAGGAGTTTACATGGTGCAATGTTCATGTGTAAAAGAGTATATAGGAGAAACAGGAAAATCATAAAAAACGAGACTTAAAGAGCATGCGACAGACATAATCAAAGAAAGAGCCTCGAGATCGGCCCCGACAGAACATGCATGCAACTCTTATCATCACATCTGTATAGAAAATCCACGTATAATCAACAAAGAAGAGAACCATATAAAAAGGAAGGTAAAAGAAGCCATAGAAATAGAAAAAACACAACAACATGTCCTAAACTGAGATGATGGGTTAAAACTAAGTAGCTCATGGAAACCAGTGATCAAACAAATAAAAAACACAAACATTATAAAAAGACAGAACAAATAACATTTTCATATGACATCATAAACAAAAACCCTTGAATCATTAACATACGTAATTTTGATTATTTTTTTTTTTTATATACCTTGAACACAATTAAGATTAAATTTCATCTCTATTCTAAAAATTTTATCTTTAAAGAATCAAGATTACGTCATTAAAAATCTCATCTCTATTCTAAAAATCTTAAAAATGATTAAATTTTCTTCTTTAAAGAATCAAGATCACGTCATTAAAATTTCATCATTATTCTATTTTTTTTTTCAAATAATTAAGATTAGGTTATTAATTTGCATCATTATTCTAACTAAACAAATTTCATCACTATTCTAAATTTTTTTATCTTTAAATAATTAAGATTAAGCTATTAAAATTCATCATTTTCTAAAAAAAAAACAAATCAGGAGTTCATTATTAAATTCCATTACAATTTATAATTCTTAATTTTTAACATAAAATTACATTATTAATTTTTATCTTCACATAATTTTTATATATGCATCATTATTCTAATTACCTTGAGTATAATTAGACTAAGTTCTCAATTTACATAATTAATCTAACTAAATAAATTTCATCATCATTCTAAATTTTTTATCTTCAAATAATTAAGATTAAGTTATTATAAATTCATCATTTTCTAAACAAATTAAAATAATCAAGAGTTTATTATATTAAGTTCCATTACAATTTTAAAACCAAACCTAGCCGACACTATCACACATCTCCTATACCTATACTTATAGCTACTCTCACATACCTAGTCTTAGAATTGTACTACGCTCATCCCTGATGATGGACTCACTTTGAAGTCTGAAACGGTGGGTTTAAAAAGCCATAAACAGGTCTCTTCCACTCCTTTGAATAACTTCTTATATGCAACACTTTAAAAACAAAATGTGATGAGAGAAATGTCGTACAAAATTCAGAAAGAAAAAAAAAGATTCTTATGAATATCATAACACTTTGAACACTTATTAATTCACTGCTCATATACTCTTCACATTTGGCAAAATATCTCTCTGCTCACCAGTATACACCATCTCTGGACTAGCCCTTCCTTGTCAGCAACTTTAATGACTTGGCATGCGAAGACTCACGCTTATTCTACACCGAGTATTCCATATATCATCTTGTGGCACACTTAGATCGCACGTAACCTATCTATTTTTGAATAAAAACACATCCCACGATAGGTTTATGCCTGCAAAAGCTTGGGTATCGCACAGACTATGACACAGGGATTGAATAAAAAAATCCCTCGGGTTCTCACTATGGAGGTGATTGACAAGCACATGCCATGGGGATTATTTGACGGAGCTACACATGGAAACCCTGCAAGAGGAGGTGCAGGCGGTATCATCTACATTGTTTCTCATCGATGGATTAAATTTGCTACATCTGTGGGCCACAACACAAACAATCATGCCGATCTGACGGCCGTTAAATATCTATTGGACCTTGCTATTTCCAAAAACATCCACAGCCTACAGGTATTCAATGATTCCTCTCTCATCATTCAGTGAATAAAGAACATATGGAAACCAAAAAACATCATGTTGATTTACCGAGAGAGGAATTGTGAGGTTGATCGTCTATAAAAAATTGGAATTCTTTTTTATGACGGGTTATGGCAGAAATGGGAAGGCTCAAATGACTCTGTTATTGCAGATGATCAAGGTCCCATCAATTTCTATTTTTTTGTTTATATAGGATCTTTTTCCTTATATGACAGGCATCTATATTGTCATACGATCTTTCATTAAAGAATAATATAACTAGTATCCTAAAAGCCGATTACATGTAATGAACATGGAATGTGGATATACTATCTTGAGACCTATTCTGGTAATGTAAAATATGTTAACTTTAATATAAAGGGAGCACACTTTTTTTTCTTTGGAAAAAGGAAATCATAACACTTTGAAAAAAAAAAATGTGTTCAAAATTTTGTGTGGGTTTACAAAAGTGAAATCTTCATATTTCGAGTAATTATAGTATCCAATGCTAGCATATCAGGAATTTGCTTTATCATAACATGTGAATATTATGAATAGTGATGAATTAACCAATAACATTGATCTTTGAACCTTTAATAATGATCCCTATTGAAACCATGCTCAATATCATTACTTACCAAAAATTAGAAATGATGAAATGCGAATATTATTATTGATATCAATGAGATATCAGTACTTACCAAAAAGTAGAAATGATGAAATGTGAATATTACTATTGATATCAACGAATTAACCAATAAATTTGATGGTTCAATCAATAATATTCAGCTTTAGATCATGCTATTTCTCTTCTAAGATTCTAATATAATCCATCAGCATGGATGAAGGGGCAAACAAACATATTGTCACATGTTGTAATTTTTTTTATAATAAAATAATAAGTTTGGTAAAGATTGAAATGCGCTTGGTGTTGGAGTAAAAAATATAAATCATTTTTAATTAGATAAGAATTAGTCTACTTTTAATATATAGAAACATGTTAACGACCCAAGATCTAAAGGCAATTGATAGGGGTGGAACTCTACCCTTTTATGGACCACTAGTGGGTCTTTTTAGGTGTTACGGTTCTCCTTGAATAATAATGGTGGTCAACTCGCATTCGCGGTTAGTAGCCAGTGATAGCTATCCTCACTACCAATTCAACAACTAAGTTATGATAGATTTTGCCACCTTAAAAAAAAGATTGAAATGCAAGTCACTTTTTATGCATACATTTATGCTTTTCTTTTTCATTATGTTGGTTTCTGTGACCTTATATTTATATGTAGAGTAATGTAGTTTCCAAAATTTAAACTATTTAGAGTAATATGTGACAACATAATAATATAGCTTTATTTGGTACTTAGTTGGTCGATCTCATTTCAACAACGACCTTTGAGATTCACATGTCCAAGGGTACATGGTTTGAACTAAATAAATGGTCGGAGTAAACACTAAATGCCACTGTGAGAAATCCAAGTGTGAATGTTTGAACAGAGGATTGGATTGCTTGAATTTATCCTGAGATGTCTATAGCTATGTGATTGATCTCACTGGCTTAGCACCATCCTCCTCTGCTTATTGCATGCTTGATAAACCCAACTGTGTGTTGGCTTAGCATATCTGTTGAGTGAAACCATGGTTGTGAGTGAGCCCATCTAGTTCCTCCTTAGTGGATACACAACCCAGCTCGGGGGTGGTCTCTCAGCTAAAAGAATATAGGCTGGACAGATACCTATGGTTGGGTGGAACGTTTCTCTCCCATAGCCAGTTATTTGGACAACTTCATCAGAAAGATAAGTGTTCTATGTGGTTAAAGTATGATCATTCTGTGTTTTGTCATGTATGATCATTCTGTGTTTTGTCATGTATGTTTAATTACTCATGTTACTTGGACGAAATGATTATCTTAAGTTAGTTGTCATGATGCCTGTGCATAGCATGAGAATGGGTTTGATTACTAAGTAATTGTTTCATTATTCTTCCTGGAAGAAATAGGCTAATGCATCTCCTTCTATGTGTATGTTATTATGGTTATTCCACTATGTTTATTATTTGAGTTGTGTTAATTCTATGTTCTACAATGTCTTAATTAATTACTGGTGTTTATATGTTGAATGCATGATGAAACTGTTTGCATATATAGTGTTTAATTCCGTTGTGCTTTCTGAGTATGAATATGTATGCACAAGTTTTATTTATATGTGCATTTCTTAGCATTTTGAATGGGGCTAAGATTGTCAATAAGCCCAGTAAGATTGTTCATGTTTCCTTCCATGGTTTGGAATGATGGAAGGGGGCGTGACAGGTCTGATGTCATCCAGTTCTCTAAGTGGGTATGTATACTATGTCTCTTTCATTGATGATTTCTCTAGGAAGAATTGGGTTTACTTCTTGAAGAACAAAGATGAAGTGTTTGATAAGTTCAAGGAATTCAAAGCCTTGACGGAAACTCAAACCAATAAGAAGATCAAGACATTTAGATCCGACAATGGCGGAGAATTCACTTCAGGTGATTTCAAGACGTTATGTAGCAATTCAGGGATTAAGAGGGAGTTGTCTTCTCCCTACAATCCACAACAGAATGGAGTTACAGAAAGGAAGAATAGAACAATCATGGAAGCAACACGGGAAATGCTGCATGACCAGGAGCTGCCTATGCATCTATGGGCAGAAGCATCTAGGACAGTTGTATATGTGTAGAACATGTCATGTCCCAAATTTGGAATTGGGTCACAATGGCCTAATCACATTAGCCATATTCATTAGAGTTTGCAAAGTTGATGTTAAGGGTCAAATAATTGCCAAGGAGGAAAATTACTAGTTTCCTAGGTTTGGGGTGGAAGCTTTGGGATTTGGAATAATGGGGATAATAAATGATGTTTGAACATTAGAATGGCATAAATATTTAATAAAGGAGCTAAATAAATATATACAAGTGAAAATCAAAGTGGCATTTCATCATGAAGACACATGGAGGAAGTGGGACCCACATATGGCTAGATTTCCCCACTACATTTGGCATCATTCTCTCACCAATTCGAATTCAAGGTGAATGGTAACATACTTGGGGAAGTCCAAAAGGTATTATTCATGGCATAACTCATCCAAGGTCGAAATATAGAGGAAGAGTAACTCCCATGGAAGAGGAAGAGGCAATTTGGAGCTAGTGAGACACTTGGGCTAGATTCCCTAGCTCTATGACAACAATGATGAAGATGCTATGACACCTATGACACAAATCAGACCTGAAGGCTGACATATGACATATATGACATGTCAGGGCTAAAAATAGACTCCAAGAGGGCGCTCAAGGGTGTTAGGGCAGCTAAGATGCTTCCACATGTGATTTGGTGGAAGTGGGAGACTAGGAATTGTTGTACAAGTGGCGTTCTTTGGAATCTCTTCCCAACTTGAGTTGGCATGAGTCTCTTGGAAGGAATTCGACCCATGGAGGCCATTAGAACTTTATAAATGTCAATAACAAAGAAGGAAACCAGTTTTTTGATCATTTGTAGAATTTGTAATTGCATTTGTGAAGAGGGAGAGCTAGTGGATGACTAGTTTCTTGCCGTAGCCAATTTCGAGGGTGAAAGATTCCCATCCAAGTTGGTAATTGGAAAGGCCATTCAGACCTTTCATTTGGAGCTTTAATGGAGTCTTTATTTTCAGGTGTAAGCTACAGGGCAGCTCATGGTTTCTTCTATTGCAGCTCACTCCTTCAACCATTTCCGGTTTTGATGGCATATTCTTGATCCTTGAGGGAGGGCGTTTTTGGTGAGCTATTGTACTCTTTGGGGAAGCTTTTAATGCCCCATTTATTTTGTAATATAAATTAAATACTCTGTTCTTCATCTCCAAAAAGTTTCAGGTCGAAATTCCAAGTAGAAATGTATAAATCTCATTTTTAATGGACGAACAATGCCATTTCCCCACTACCTTGTTGTGAGCCAATGTATTGATGATGATTTCGAATGGATGGATGATTCTCTGATATATTTGTGGTCAATATAATTCCATGGATGTCTTCTACAAGTTTCATGTACTGTACTTGAGCATTTGAAGTATTTTTACTTAGTTTAATTGCACTGGGAGAAGAAATAGTGCCATTTCCCCAAGGGTCGAATTGGTGATTTTTGCAGTTGAATGGGAGAGGGTTGGAACAGATATAATAATCAATTAATGGTGCACATGAGACCTTAATAACATCCTTAATACATTCCCTACCTCTGTTCAGAAATTTGAGTGGCTTTGGAGGCATTTGGGAAGCCATTTTCAATACTTACCCCAGGGGGATTTGAACCCCAAATTACTAGTAAAATTGCATACTTGGTCCAGAATCTTAAGAGAGTTTGCAGAGGTATTTTGGTGGCCATATATCATCCATGAAAATCATATTCAAGTCTTAATATCATTCATACACCTTCCTTGAATATTTGAAGGCATTTGGAGTCAATTCGAGACATAGAGACCAATACTAGTCAAAGGCAAATTACTAGTAAAGTTCCCTACATTGGCCAGAATTGAAAGAGTATTTGCAGAAGTATTTTAAAGGTCCAAAGGCATCCTTAAAACACATATTTATGTTCTAATCTCATTCATATACCTTCTCAGAATATTTGGAATCATTTGGGGCAAATTTGGGACCTAGAGATCAAACTAGTCAAAGGTCGAACTAGGGAAAAAAAGTGAAAAATTGCCATTTTAATAAAATCCCTAATAAGGGTCATTACAGTGGTATCAGAGCATGATCTTGGCACCTGATGTGGTATAATATTCATGAGGACAATAATTCAGGTACCACCATTAGATATTGAAACCAAAAGTGCTTTTGTTGAAGAAAAAAAAAAAGTAGGAGAAGAAGAGCAAATTTTTTGAGGAAACTATGACTAGGGATGAAAAGGGAGCCTCATATGATGGTGAGGAGCATATAAAAATTATGAAAACAATATTCGAAGATATGACCAATCAAATTAAGGAAGGATTCGAATTGTTTTCTATCGAACTTGTGGAAAAAATTATTGATTTTAAGGAAACCAAGGGGCAAAATGCATCAGCTTGCTTGAAGGAGCAAAAGGAAGAGACATCACAAGATCATGAAGAAGATTCTATTGAAAATATGGAAGATCATTTCGAGACACCTTCTAGCTTAGACATGAACCAAAGAGCATCTACTGATGGATGCTTAAACTATGAAGGAGTACCTACTGATGGGTGCTCACACCTCTATGTTGGTGACATAGAGATCACGTTTGAAAGTGTTTCTACAAGTACAAGTTTCATTAAGCATGATAATGAAGACCTTGTAGCGGTTGAAGAAGAACCAAGATCAACTTCCCCATCACCACTTGAGCTTCATGAAGTTGGTCCAAGCAAAATTGAAGAAGATGAGGAGGTTCATTTGCAAGAGCCTCATTTTCTTGAAGGGTCCTTAAAGATGAATGAAAATAATATCCAAGAGTCCCTCAGCATTCTCCATGACACTCAAGAATTGGTGTCAAATTCTTGTTGTAGAGCTACTTCATTGGAGGAAACATCCTTCCTTGAAGACATGGAGAAGATTCAAAGAGCAATGTGCCACATCAAAGGTAATTTCATGTCTTTGCTTTTTGATAGAAACCATTTGTTTGAGCTTAATGAATTGTTACATGATGCATACTTGAAGAATAATGAGGATATTCATAAGCTCACAATTCAAAATGAGCAACTTCTTGAAAAGTTGCAAGATACTTGTTTTTCCTCCTATGTTTCAGATTGTCAAATGGTAGATTGTTTGGAGGATTCTCATGACATGGTGGATCATGAGAAATGTGGGAATTTGAATGTGCTTAATGTGTTTGAAGATGAACTTGAAGAGATCCAAAAACTTGATGTGGTGGAAGAGAAACTTGAATTGTCTCTTGATGAAGCTTATGCAATTTTTAAAGAAGAGCATGATTCCTCTACATTGGAATCAATCTATGACAAAGGTTTCCCACTTTTGAAGGAGCTGCATGATACTACCCACATGGATCCTTCCCATGATGAAACTCCTGAACTTTTTGATCATTTGGGTGAGTTAGTACATTCTCCTACATCCTACAATTCCATGTTTTGCAGTATTAGTCTCAATGAAGTATGGGTGAAAGGGTTCTTTTTTTATGGTGCCACATGAGGAGTATGGAACTCTTAGATTTAACTTTTATGATGACATGGTTGGAGCACATTCTTATTCACATTTGCAGCAGCATCATTTGTCACTTTATGATGATTCACATCTACATGGATGCACCTATGATATGGATTTGAGTCACTTGAAGACTCATGGTTTTTCTTGCTCAACATTGGGTTCATTTGATGTTAGAGGAACTTCATCCAACACTTGGGTGAATAGATTTATGATGGGAGAACATTTTTGTTGGAAGACACATACTTTGTTACATATTTATTATTCTCACATTCATGGATGTATGGGTGAGACTTCTTTGAGTCATTTGAAGTCTCCTTGTTTTTTCTGCTCATTATTTGGTTCAGATTTTAGTGGAGATTCTTCATTCACTTCTTCGATGGAAGAATACATAGCTGAATATTTTGATGCATATCATATCCTTTTGGAGCAGCTTTATAGGACATGGGATCCTCACCTATGTCATTGGAGCAGATTTGATTGGTCACTTGAAGCTTGTATGCACTTGGAAAACGGTGGTCTACTTGCTTGGAGGTATAAGCACTTTCATGATTCTTTGATGAAGCACCTCCTTGATATTAATTTTCATTATGTAGTTATGTACTTTGATGATATATATTTTGTACTCATGATGTTTGGAAGAATGCATACAAGAAAATGGGATCCAGGAATCCTCTTATATGATGGTATGGGTTGGAGAGCACTCTTAATTGTTCGGGTGCAATACAAGCAATGGGACCCTGGAATAATTTTTATCTCATTGGTTTCAAATTTTTTGCGGAAACAAGCAGTATGGGAGATGGATTTCCCCACTTAATGAAGTGATTTTTATCAGAGTAGTGCAGCAGCAAGCAGGTTGGTTCCTCTCTAAAATATTCATGGAAACTCAAAGACTCAAGGTTTGGCAATTCAATGGCAACTTCAAAGAATTATACAGAAAGCAGGTTCTTCAACACCCATGTTTGAAATTGCTTGAGGACAAGCAATATTGGGAAGGGAGGATTTGTCATGTCCCAAATTTGGAATTGGGTCACAATGGCCTAATCACATTAGCCATATTCATTAGAGTTTGCAAAGTTGATGTTAAGGGTCAAATAATTGCCAAGGAGGAAAATTACTAGTTTCCTAGGTTTGGGGTGGAAGCTTTGGGATTTGGAATAATGGGGATAATAAATGATGTTTGAACATTAGAATGGCATAAATATTTAATAAAGGAGCTAAATAAATATATACAAGTGAAAATCAAAGTGGCATTTCATCATGAAGACACATGGAGGAAGTGGGACCCACATATGGCTAGATTTCCCCACTACATTTGGCATCATTCTCTCACCAATTCGAATTCAAGGTGAATGGTAACATACTTGGGGAAGTCCAAAAGGTATTATTCATGGCATAACTCATCCAAGGTCGAAATATAGAGGAAGAGTAACTCCCATGGAAGAGGAAGAGGCAATTTGGAGCTAGTGAGACACTTGGGCTAGATTCCCTAGCTCTATGACAACAATGATGAAGATGCTATGACACCTATGACACAAATCAGACCTGAAGGCTGACATATGACATATATGACATGTCAGGGCTAAAAATAGACTCCAAGAGGGCGCTCAAGGGTGTTAGGGCATCTAAGATGCTTCCACATGTGATTTGGTGGAAGTGGGAGACTAGGAATTGTTGTACAAGTGGCGTTCTTTGGAATCTCTTCCCAACTTGAGTTGGCATGAGTCTCTTGGAAGGAATTCGACCCATGGAGGCCATTAGAACTTTATAAATGTCAATAACAAAGAAGGAAACCAGTTTTTTGATCATTTGTAGAATTTGTAATTGCATTTGTGAAGAGGGAGAGCTAGTGGATGACTAGTTTCTTGCCGTAGCCAATTTCGAGGGTGAAAGATTCCCATCCAAGTTGGTAATTGGAAAGGCCATTCAGACCTTTCATTTGGAGCTTTAATGGAGTCTTTATTTTCAGGTGTAAGCTACAGGGCAGCTCATGGTTTCTTCTATTGCAGCTCACTCCTTCAACCATTTCCGGTTTTGATGGCATATTCTTGATCCTTGAGGGAGGGCGTTTTTGGTGAGCTATTGTACTCTTTGGGGAAGCTTTTAATGCCCCATTTATTTTGTAATATAAATTAAATACTCTTTTCTTCATCTCCAAAAAGTTTCAGGTCGAAATTCCAAGTAGAAATGTATAAATCTCATTTTTAATGGACGAACAATGCCATTTCCCCACTACCTTGTTGTGAGCCAATGTATTGATGATGATTTCGAATGGATGGATGATTCTCTGATATATTTGTGGTCAATATAATTCCATGGATGTCTTCTACAAGTTTCATGTACTGTACTTGAGCATTTGAAGTATTTTTACTTAGTTTAATTGCACTGGGAGAAGAAATAGTGCCATTTCCCCAAGGGTCGAATTGGTGATTTTTGCAGTTGAATGGGAGAGGGTTGGAACAGATATAATAATCAATTAATGGTGCACATGAGACCTTAATAACATCCTTAATACATTCCCTACCTCTGTTCAGAAATTTGAGTGGCTTTGGAGGCATTTGGGAAGCCATTTTCAATACTTACCCCAGGGGGATTTGAACCCCAAATTACTAGTAAAATTGCATACTTGGTCCAGAATCTTAAGAGAGTTTGCAGAAGTATTTTGGTGGCCATATATCATCCATGAAAATCATATTCAAGTCTTAATATTATTCATACACCTTCCTTGAAGATTTGAAGGCATTTGGAGTCAATTCGAGACATAGAGACCAATACTAGTCAAAGGCAAATTACTAGTAAAGTTCCCTACATTGGCCAGAATTGAAAGAGTATTTGCAGAAGTATTTTAAAGGTCCAAAGGCATCCTTAAAACACATATTTATGTTCTAATCTCATTCATATACCTTCTCAGAAGATTTGGAATCATTTGGGGCAAATTTGGGACCTAGAGATCAAACTAGTCAAAGGTCGAACTAGGGAAAAAAAGTGAAAAATTGCCATTTTAATAAAATCCCTAATAAGGGTCATTACAGAACAGAACACCTCACAAGATATTGGACAACAAGACACCAGAAGAGATATTCTATGGTAAGAAACCTGAAGTCATCCATATCAGAATATTTGGTTGCCCAGTATACACTCATGTTCCAAAGGAAAAGATCATCATTAATTAAATCATCAAAGGCACATATAAGTTTAATATATTTGAAAATGCATAATTATTAAAAAGATTTAAAAAACAATATGATAATATAAAAGTGGAAAAAATAAATGTGTAACATATTAATTCAACAACATATAATAATAATTACCTTTCACAGTCCTCAATGTACCTCTCCCTAATAGGACCTCCCCTTCAAATTTGTTGATGGAGTCGAGATGCCAAATGCGAGGCACATTCATATCTTCTGCTAATTTAGGTAGATATTCACTAATGTACACCATGCATTGATATACCATGTATCCTTCAACTATAAAACCCTCAGGACGTGGTATTTGTCTAACAAATCCTTCAATGAATTCAACTACCTCTCCACCATCCACATCGACCTTGTGTGTACTGGTCCACATAATTCAATCTCCTCAACTTGGTGTATGAGGTAGTGTTCTTGTGCATTGAAAAATGCTGGAGGTAGATATTGTTGCATTTCACACATTAGTCGGGGAATTTATCTCTTCCAATGCCTTATATCTTCTTTATGGATTTCTTTTGATGAGAGCCACCTACAAATGATGCAATAAAACAATATATCAAGGCATATATAATATTTGCGGGAAAAACATAATATGTCAATAAGTTCCGCTACAAACCACAAACCAAGTACATTTTCCAAGTAAAACATTACTTACTTCATGTATTTTCCAAGAACATAAATAGTATGTTTTATGTTGTTGTCAAAGTCGTCTGGGAGAGATAAAGGTAGAACATACTGTATCAAAAAACACATAATTATTAATAGTTATTTCAAAATAACGGAATAAAATTAAGAAAATATTTTCATACCGATAATGAAATATATTATAGAATCATGATTACCTTAATGAATGTATGCCAATCATGTGTTTTAACCCCTGCAAAATCACCTTTTTTCGTCAAGATATTCTTTATGTTTGACGAAAAACCCGTCGGAAACTTGATTTTTTTATGACCTCTTTTACAATATTGCTCTGTTGCTCCGTCAAGCACCAAGGAAGACTAATATTCTGTTGACGGCCATAGCCATTAGAATTAACAATCACACTTTGCAATGCGTGATTAGCATCTTGGATGTCACTACAAATCTTTCCAATTTTTTCTTTGTGAGTCCTTCCATCTAATATTCGCCATAACATTTATGTTATGTTCTTCCCGATATGCATTGTGTCAAAGAAATGAACTATTTGCAGGTGCTCATAGTATGGCAACCTACTGAATTGAATAGGGTAAATTTTGATTCCTCGTGTGCCTTAACGACATTCATGAAACATCAACACAATCAAATTAAAACTAATTAATCAATACTGGTATAACATATCACGTTGAACATAATTCAATACAAAAAAAAAATTGGCATACCTTGACGGTTTCTATTATATTCCACCTTCCATAGGTGAGGTGGCATTCTTCGTGGTTTTTTTCCATTCTCTTCTTTACCATTAAATTTTTCTTTGTCTGTAGTTTGATAACTATGGTTCTTAGGCAGAAAGTTCCTATACTCATTGAACACTTCCTTTGCTAAACTCCTTGAACGACGAGATTTTATTCTGGGACCGCAAAATGGACATGCAAATTTACCCTTGGTTTGAAGACCTACAAGATATATGAATTGGTGTAGAAAATTAGAATTAGAATTTAAAATAATCCATGATATTATCAACATATATATAAAATAATAAGGAACAAAAGAAAGTAACAACATACCACAAAAATGTGTTAACCCGGGAGCATCATGAATTGTAAATGCAAGTATTCCATGGAATTGAAATCGTCTTTGTCCTATTGGTCTAGAAATAACATACATAGTGACGCCAACCCATAACTTCAACAACTCATCGATAAGAGGCTCAAGATATACGTTCATATCTTTAACCTGGTACTTGACTAATTGGTCAAACATACATGATTAATTATATTTAGCGCCTATATGTCATTATATATAAAAGACATAATTATCATGCATGAAACAAATCAATGAAATATTTACTGATCAGACTTTCAATTAAAAAAATACCTATTAATTAAATACCTAGAACAATCATTGCCAACATTGTGTGCTCTCTCTTGATCAACATCCAAGGAGGAAGGTTATTGTTTATAACAAAAACATGACAGACTGAGTTGGTAGAACGAAGCTCTTGAAATGGATTGACACCATCAGTTGCCAAAGAAAGTTTAACATTACGAGGATCTTCTTTAAAAATTGGCCACTTTTCTTCGATGTAACTCAATGCAAAACCGTCTGCAGGCATTCAAAGAACATCGTCGCGACTTCTGTTCTTTGCATGGAAATCCATAAACTGTGCTATACTTTGACACCTGAACAACTGCTGGAAACGTGGGATTATCGGAATATAACGAAGAACTTTTTGAGGCACCTTTTTTGTCACTTTATCGGTTCGATACCTACTTGTTTGACATTGTGGGCATTCATTTTCTAATGCATATTGTCCATAGTATATGATATTATCATTAGGACATGCATCAAAAGCTTGATACTCCATACCAAATGCTTTCATAATGACATATATCTCTCAATATGTGCGTGGTAAAATATTTGAAGTTGGTAATAGAAATTCACTTAACAATCTACAAAATTCAAAAGAATAAATCAATGAAAACAATATTAATCATCAATATCTCATCCAAACTTTACACATTAGATAACAATAGCAACAATATAGGAAAAAATTCAACCCTTTCTATAGATATTGTGAACATGAAGACAAAAATAAAAAAACAAATTACATACCTTAGGATCCGTGTCAAACAATTGTTTTATAATCCATTCAAAACCTTCAAGTTCACTAACGACAATATAGCAGATAAAAGATTTGTTTTTGAGCCTTCATAAAGAGGTTGACGTGACTTCTCAAGTAGAGGATCAACATCATCACTATCATCCTGGTTGTCCTCATCCATTGGAGCAAATGTGTCTTGGATCAATTAATGTATCTCATCTTCCTGATTTGTATCACTAATGTTATCTACATCCATTATATCATCAGAAATAACTACTTGATCATCTTCAATATTCTGATGTAGAAGTTTGCCGGGCTATGAATGAGTATTTTTGCTAGTACTTGGCAAATAACTCTCTGCAGTGCGACATTTTGGGGGCATTGTCTATAAATTTACAAACAACATAGAAAACTTAGTCTGTATAGAACATATAGTAAAAAACTAAGACATTTTACTGTAATTCATGACATGATAGATATTACAATGAATATATTAAAAATTGAACCCCAAAAACAGTCTTACCAGGGGACGATATTCATAACCCGCTTTGGAGTGCCCCTTCTCCCTACAATGTCTTTCAATTGTTTCTATTAAAAGTCTTCTTTTTTGCAAGCCCCTGCAATCAAAGCAACGACAATAACATTTTCCATCTCCTCTCGCCTCTAATGCAGCTCTAAACTGAGCAAGCTTCCTTGCATTTTCATTCATAGTGACAAATCCTTGTAGTTCTACAAGTAATTGTCTTACCTACAACATACAAAACAATAACTTGTCAATTACATTAGATATTATAAGTAAATTTTTTAATATAGTATATTATAATACAATATTTTCTATATTTATAAAGAAAAACATGAAGACTAAATTTAATATGAATGGAAAGATGGTAAGTTGGTTGTGAGAAAGTGAATTGAGAATGGAAAGATGGTAAGTAGTAGAATGATGTTGCATATAGATTCATTACATTGGTTGTGTACATCTAATTCACAAATTTATAGCTGGCCTTATTTTAAGGTCAAATAATTGTCGATAGGGTGATGAATTCTATGGTTGGATTGATGCTCCATGAATCTTTTCTTTGTGATTGCAAAGGTTTTAGGACATCAAAGACATATATGACAATGTTTGTGTTGTTGAAACTATATAATGGACCGACCTATTGTTTGCATTTAGGAATAGTGGAATTATGGTCCACATTGTTATTGTTGTGAGCACACTTCTACTATCAAATTGGTGACAATGGTGATCTAGATGATGGGAGATCGACAAAAAACTAGTTAGTAGTGATAACAAGAAGTTCATAATTATGGTTAACCTTTTTTGTTTGACTTTTGTGTATATTAACACCTACTTGTGACTAATGTTGACTTACATAGTGTGAAACAAAAATCAAGTGTTGTGAAATGTTGGGAGACATAAAAGAGTACAAATGAGTATAAGTACTTTAATTGTTGGTTTCCATAGAAAATGAGACTTTGTGAATTAAGAATTTGTAGTTTGGATTTTTTGGTATAGTCTAACATTTAATGTGAACACTTGGAGGGAGATTGTACCCATGTAGTGGTTGGAATTTTAAATAAATATTCTTTCCATATTTTTAGGAATGCATTGTATCAAAAGCACTAAAATTAGTAGTGGTTCTAGTTGGTTACTAAAAACAATGGTAAATCTCAAATGTTAAGGAACCAAAAATATTGGAAAATTGATAACTACTTGTATAGTTTGAAGACATCATATAGTTTGAACACCAAAGAGGGTAGGCTCTTAACCAATATTTTAGATGTATTTCACCCACATGACATGGGATATCACCTTGGGAAGCTCAAATTTGGTTGGAAACATTAACTAGTTTATTGACAAATATTGTGAAGTATCCATTAGGTAGTGAAGGGTGTGAGTCCATAATCATACTTTATAGGTTTGAGGTACAATAGAGAAAATAAATGATGTTTAATAAGTGCACACAAGAGCTAAGAAATGATTTGGTTAAAGGTCAACTATTGAAAATCCTCTATTTAGTCGATCCATTGCAATATTTGAAGACTAGTAATTAGGTAAGTAGCAAATCTTGATGAGGTCAAGCCATAAAAAAATTGGATCCATATAGACATTGAATATGCAAAGCAAAAATAAGAAAGGATTGTAATAGATCTCAAGCATTATGTATGTCAAATGTTATATTGGACCGCAAACACACTAGAGATAGTACCAATTGCAAGAGAAAACATTTTCAAAGATGCCAATATTGATGTCATGTGGTGATGAGTGAGAGACTAAAGAAATTGAATACAGACTAAGGGAATAATGTAGAGTTAATATTTATTTGTTGTAAATGTTGACAAAATAAGTTATAAGCCCTAGCTTAGTAGGACACATCAATGTTGTACGCATTAGAACTAGGAGAAGAGATTATGTCACTTATAGTGTTTCATAACTTAGGAAGACAAAGAGAATTGGTAAGAGAATGGGTTCAAGTGGCCTAACTTGGAGATGTAGTATTTGAACAAGAAATATAAAAATATAATTACACATAGTTACTAACCTTGCAAGGAGCTATGCAGAATATCCAAGCTCATACAATTACCCCGCAAGTCCAAAATCCATGCTCAATGTGCCGCAAGAAAAGAAAATGTGAAAATTATGGTGAGAGTGTGTAGTTTAAATAGGTTGACATTCGTCCATGTTGCCACGAAAAATCAAACCTAGACATTTCATTGATATAGGGACGAATGTTTGTGGAACTTTAAAAATCGTTGATATTGCCACGGTTTTTCCGCCCTGAAAAAAAAATTAATAAATCAATTTTTTAACCCACGAATGTTGAAAACGTGGAAACATTGCGTGGAACAATCATCCCATATGTAGTAGTGAGAGTAATGGATTGCATTAAATGACATCCTCTATGGGAACTATATTAGGAGTACTTTTAAGATTGTGGGGGTTGTTGATTTATTATTCAACATTTATAAATGTAATCAAAGGCACAGATTGCATTAGAGTGTAGTATTTATTTGTATCGTTGATGACTTAATGGCATATTAATGACAAAATATTTGACTTAATTCCTTTAGGTGTCATCTTTTCTACATATGAATCAATATTGCTTAGATCGTAATAGAGTTTTCCTCCATGTCGAATAGTTGTGTGTTGCGTCATTGATGTATTAATGCTAATGGATCTAACTTTAGGGTGTCACTACATTAATCTAAATTATCACACTTTTGTGCCCATACATCAACCCTCTCTAAATTTATAATGTAAGAAATGTGCACTTTTCTATAAACCCTTACAAAACTATACTTGATTTACTCATCTTCACAAATTCTTTATGTAGTATAAATGAATCAACTATGTGCCTTTCTTATAGTGTAGGGTAGGCCACACCACATCGTGTTTTTAGTGCATAAATCCATTACAATTCAGTTTCCTAGGAACAACATTTAGGTGTTTTTTAGATGATGAAAAAAAAATATTCGAAATCTCAAAGTTAGATATCAATTCTCGGAAAAAAATGCTTGCAAAGAGTTAATAGATTTGAAATCAACAACCCTTTCGTACATGAGGTCTTTTACATATCATTTAGACAAATTGCATTCAGAAAATAGAAATAGTGTAAAAGGAGAAATACTTACTCTATCATTCATAGAATGAATCCATGAGGGATGTGTAATGAATAGGACGAGTCCATGAGAGATGTGTAATGAATTTTAGATGTGAATTTTAGTTATGATGATAACATAAAGTTTGTACTTAACTATATACCTATGTTAGATCTAAACATATCTTTAAAACATAATTGGCTTATTATTGTTCAAGTCCAATCCTTGAAGTGAGACCCTTTCTTTTGGTGTAATAAGAAAGTTCTTACCTATAATTCATAGAATATTTTCTATTACAATGAGTGAAATCTATGATATTATACTTGTACGTGGTTATTTACACATGGATATTACACTTGTACATGGATTAAAATATATGTTACAGCTAATGTAACATATGATTTCTTGAATTTATTGCCCAAAGGTATTTTATGAAAATAAGAGTGAGTTTTGCAAATAGAAAAATAGAAACGTGCTGAAAGAAAACTTGAATTAATCGCTGGTATAAAACTTCTCTAGACAATTATGTTATCAAGTGCTTCTCCAACAGTTGTGTCATCAAGTGCTTCTCCAACTGTTGTGTCATCAAGTGCTTCTCCAACAATTGTATTATGCAGTGAAATTGTTTTCCATTTGAGCTCATAAAAATAAAGTTGTGCAGTACATAACAAGTTAGTTATTACTTGTTAAAATATGTAATTCATACTTGTTGAATGATTTGGTTCATTATTTGTTGATAGGGTTAACATAGTTAGATAACTTGAGAGAATATGTTAAGGAGGTTGTTAGATAGTTGGAGATTCTCTCCAACCAAGTTTCCTAGTTTGATGAGTGGTTGAGATATTTGCTCAACCTCTTCTTTTATGTTTGGAATTTAAGTTAAATTTGATCAACTAGTGCACTCTATATATATTAGTGCACTCTATATATTGGAAGCACAATCTAATCTATTGTATGCATTCGAGTTAATCAATACAATATTGTTTGTGTGAAGAAAAATGTCTCTTCTTTCCAATTTTAAGTTGGTATCAGAGCTGGGATGGGCTTGAATCCCTCACTGGAGTGCCCAAAAGATGAGATCTTGAGAATCTTATCCTACACAACTGTAGGAATAGATTAGACTAGAAATAACCACATTTTTAAATGTGGTTGATATTCATCGATCGACGTATATCAACCATGGCCACACATTTAAAAGTAGTTGATATACGGCGATCAACGAATATCTACCACGTTTAAAAATGTAGTTCTTGCTAGTTTACGGTGGGTGTACGAAGAAGGATTACTAAGTTTGATTATTATAATAATTGTTATTATAAAAAATTATAAATAAATGGTGAATTTATATTATTTAATATTAATTGTTATTTTCATAATTATTATTATTATTATAAAAAATAAAATTATCAAATATTAAAGTTTATTAAAAAAAAAAAATTATTTACTAAATAAAATAAAATAAAAGTAAATAGCCAAGGCTGGTTAGAACAATTGGTAATAAGTAATTGTGATAAAAAGTTGTAAATGGAACGTCTTGTGTTCAAATCCCATTTGGGTACTTACTTAAAAGAAATTAAATTAAAGTAAAGAAAATAGAATTATTTGAATGAATGAAAAAAATATAAATATAAATTCAAATAAATCAAAAGTTTTTAAATGTGTATTAAATTTAAATAAAATGTTTACTTAAATGTTTAGTTAATTTAAATTCAAATGAATTACTTGTTTTCAAGATAATTGTTATTATGAAATGAAAATATATATTAAAAATATTTAAAAATAATAATTTAATTTAATGAAAAAAACTTTGATAAAAGAAAATTACTCTTTAATATTTATTAATATATTTATGAAATAAAATATTTAGTAAAGTAAATGAAGGAAATTAAAGTATAGTAAATTTAATAAATTTAAATAAAAGTATGAAATTTAAGTACATTAAAATAAATTAAAGTAAATTAATAATGTGGTTGTGGTCAATACACTTGGATATGTTCAGCATGCTTGTTCATGCTTGAATATATTTAATTATGGCTACTATGGTTATCATGGTCACCAATGGCTAAGTAAGGTTGACTATGGTTAACCCTAGTTGACTATAATTGAAAATGGTTGACCCTAGATTGTCAACCGTGGTTGTCCATGGTTGACTATAGTTGTTCATGGTTGGCCATGGTTATTCATAGTTGACCATGGTTGACTATGGTTGAGCATGGTTATTCATTTTCGATGATGATTTGTCATGGTTGACTATGAATGTTCATGGTTGACTATGATTAAATATGGTTGGATTTGGATTACCATAATTGACTTTAGTTGATTTTAGGTCACCATAGTTGACATTATTTGACCATAATTGACCATGGTTGACTAAGATTGTTCATGGTTTACATTTATTAACCAAGGTTGAATTTAGTTTACCACAATTAACTTTAGTTTTTCATGGTTGACTATGATTGTCCATGGTTGACTTTAGTTGGATATCGTCAATTATGATTTACTATAGCTATTAATGGTTGACTATGGTTGACAGTGGTCGTCCATGACTAACCATAGTTGATTATGCTTGTTCATGGATGAGCATGGTTGTTCATATTTGGTTGGTTATATTTGGCTATCGTTAATGATTGTTTATTGTAGTTATTAATGGTTGACTATGGTTGATAGTGATTGTTCATGACTAACTATGATTGAATATGGTTGAATAACCATAATCAATCATAGTGAGTCATCAATGACCATGGTCAACCATGGTTGTTGGTGAATGACTATGAATGATTATGGTTATTCATGGATGACCATGGATAACCATGGTTGAATGTGGTCAATCATGGTCGACTGTGTTTGAACCTAGTTGGTTGACAATGGGTGATTATGGTTGACCATGATTGACAATGATTGAGCCTAGTTGGTTGACCATGGATATTCATGGTTGACCATTGTTGACTGACTATGCTCGACTATGTTTGACCATGGTTGATTATGATCGACTATGGTTGACTATGTATAACCCTAGTTGGTTAACCGTGGCTATTCCTGGATAACTATGGTTTTTCATGTTTTCCCATCATTCTTCATGGTTGACCATGGTGGACCATGGTTGGCTATGGTTAACCATGGTTATTCATGGTTGAAAATGGTTGATTATGGATGACCATTGTTGAGTATGGTTATTCATGGTTAGCTATGGTGAATGATGAATGGTCATGCTTAACTATGGTTGATCCTATGGCTTACTATAGATGACCCTTTGGTTGATTATTGTTGACTATTAATAGCCAACTATGGTTGACCTAAGATGAATATGGTTGATTATGGTTGACCATAGTTGGTTAACCATAGTTGTTCATGGCACATTATGGTTGATCATGGTTCACCATGGCTTTTCAAGGTTGACCATAGTTCACTATACTTGGCCATAGTTATTCATGGTTAACAATGGTTTCTAATGGTTGACTATAGTCAATAATGGTTGACCATGGGTGAATATGGTTGACTATAGTTTGACTATGGTTAACCCTATTTGGTCGACCATGGTTGAATATGGCTTATTATGGTTGAAAATTGTTGATTATGGTTGAAAATAGTTGGCAATGGTTGGCCCTAGTTGGTTGACTATGGTTAACTATGATGAACAATGGATAACCATGCTTGGCACTGGTTGACCCTATGGATCACTATAGTTGATTGTTTGGTTGACTATTGTTATCCAGCTATAGTTGAATATGGTTGACTATCGTTAAACATAGTTAGTTAACCATGGTTGTTCATGTCAGACTATGGTTGTTCATCCTTCGCCATGGTTTTTCATGGGTGACCATAGTTTACTATAGTTAACCATGGTTATTCATGGTTGACCATGGTTGTTCATGGTTGACTATAGTAAAAAATGGTTGACCATGGTCGACTATGGTTGACTATGATTGTTCATAGTTGAATTTAGTTGGCTATCGTCAATGATGGTTTACTATAGTTATTAATGATTAACAATGGTTTATAGTGGCTATTCATGATGACCATGGTTGATTATGGTTATTCGTGGATGAGCATGGTTGCTCATATTTGGTTGGCTATCATCAATGATGGTTTACTATAGTTATTAATGGTTAACTATGGTTGGCGGTGGTTGTTCATGACTATCTATGATTGATTATGGTTAATTATGGTTGAATAACCATAATCAGTCATAGTTAGTCATTAACAACCATGGTTAACCATGGTTGTTGATGAATGATTATGATTGATTATGGTTATTCATGTATGAGCTTGGATGTTCATTATTGAATGTGGTCAACCATGGTTGACTATGGCTGACCATAGTTGGTTGACCATGGCTGATTATGGTTGACTACGAGTGACCCTAGTTGGTTGACGATGGATATTCATGGTTGACAAATGTTGAACATAACTAGCCATGCTCGACTATGTTTGACCATGGTTGATTATGTTCCACCATGGTTGACTATGGATAATCCGAGTTGGCTAATCATGGTTATTCATGGTTTACTATAGTTGTTAATGGTTTCCCATCATTCTTCATGGTTGACCATGATGTACCATGGTTGGCTATGGTTAACCATGGTTATTCAGGGTTGAACATGGTTGATTATGGTTGACCATTGTTGACTACGGTTATTCATGGTTGACTATGGTGAATGATGGATGACCATGCTTGACTATGGTTGACCCTATGGCTGACTATGGTAGACCCTTTGGTTGAATATTGTTGACTATTATTAGCCAACTATGATTAACCTTATTTGAATATGGTTGACTATGGTTGAACATACTTGGTTAACCATGGTTGCTCATGCCAAGCTATGGTTGTTCATGGTTCACCATGGTTTTTCATGGTTGACCAAAGTTGACTATAGTTGACCATGGTTGACAATAGTTTCTCATGGTTTATTATTCAATAATGGTTGACCATGGTTGACTATGGCTATCCATGGTTGTTAATGGGTTACTATGGTTGATCGTGGTTGCCAATGGATGACTATGGATGGTCATGGATGAGCATGGTTTTTCATGGTTGATTGTTGATTTTCATGGTTGACATTGGTTAACCATGGTTGACTATGGTTGACCTTAGCTGGTCGACCATGGTTCAGTATGGCTAATTATGGTTGACCCTAGTTGGTCGACCATGGTTGAGTATGGCTAATTATGGATGACCCAAGTTGGTCGACAATGGTTGAGTATGGCTAATTATGGTTTATTATGGTTAATTATTGTTAATTGTGGTCGACCATGGTTGGCTATGGTTGTCCCTAGTTGGTTGACCATGGTTACTCATCGTTAACTATGGTATGTCATTATTGTTCATGCTTGACTATGTTTAATCATGGTTGTCACCTTGCAATGTTTACGAATGGTATGGTTATGATGAATTATGATTTTGATATTGTAATGTTTGTTTATTATGAGAAAAAATTATGTCTAATGTATTACATTTTGTTGGTGTCCATTTTGTCACTATTTTTTATCATTTCATCTACTCAAAATGGCATTGTTTCTATCATTATTTATTATATTAGGTTGTTTTCTTATCATTCAGCCTATCAAAGAGTCCGGGTATGCATATATTTACCTATTACGCAAATCTTGTTTATATTCCATTATATCATTGTTTATTTATGTTAAAATGATATTTCATGGGCATAATTAACATTTATGTTTTAATTGACAGGCTACGTTTTGCAAATGACCCTTCGTTCAGACTATGTGCTACGTGTTGAGTTCAAGCACGTTCAGCACATCATTCATCCCTGTGTTCAGCTCCTAAAATCCACGGTTGGCATATCCTAGACCGTTAAATGCAAAAGTAGGCACGTGGGTTCTGTTTTCCATGCAATGGGCATGGTTAATGAGCCATTTCTATGGAAGATCCATCCCCAAGTTCCCGAGGCTCGATAGCGCATTTCACGTCCACGTTAACACTCCAATGTGTCGATCAGCCTCGCGTTCAGCCTAGAATCATGCTGCTTCTTCACGCCCATTCACGCCATGGTTCTAGAAGGAGTCTAGGTCGCACATGATTCAGCCTGCTAGCACTCACACCTACTCGCCTCCATTCGCTCAGTTCGACAGCGTGCTATCTCTCTGCCCACGTTAAAGAAATCGGCTCCATTCAGCTTGGAAGATACTCCCTACGCTGTCACACACCATTTAAAGTAGCGTGTTATGCATTAAACGTCTCTGTTATTATAAAGGTCAACTTTGTCGACCCTCTCATCTATTTGTAAAATGTATAAATAGACGTTTGCAGATAGAAATAGAGTTAGTCGAGTTAGCTTATAGTTGGAGAAGATCATAGATAGTTTTTAGATTTACAAGCAGGTAGATGACGGTCTATAATTTTCTGAAGATTAATGGAAGTTTCAGTTCGTGGATATTCTGAGTAGCTAAGCCAGTTTCGTTTTCCATCTCTGATTGCTTGGAAGGGCCCCTCATCAACCGGAGGTTTTCATATTTGTTTTCTGCATTTTCTATTTTGCAAATAGTTAGTTTGTTTTTCCTGTGTTGTAATCATTTCGTTTTCTATATATGTTGTTTTCTTCTCTGTAATTTATGTTATGCTGTTAATTTAATTTATGTTTACAGGATTAGTAAATGGTCGACCAATAGTTCAATAATTCATAGTTTGCTTTTAGTCTTTTCTTCTTCCATCATCTATAATTAGATATTGCTACCAATTCTTCCATTAGTTAGCATTATTCCCCAACTTCTTCCTCTCTGTTAGTTTCCTTCCCGTAGCTGTAGGTTAAATCTCTCTCTTTTCTTCTACCTCAACCTTTTTCTTCCACATATCATAGAAACAGTTTATCTCCTTTAGACAATGATTAAATTAGGTTGCTTTCTATTAACATAGCTTCTCAACAAGTCTTCTAACTGATTTCTCTGCATCATAGGTTCATGTGCATTTTCCAGCTGACGTCAAGATCATTTAAACCCTCTTTTTCCTTAGTTTAGTTTGTTTTTCCTCGTTCGGACTGCCATTCGGACCTCCATTCAGATTGTCGTTTGGACCTGCATTCGGATCGTCATTTGGATTTTTACTTTTTTTCTGCACTAGTTTTATGGTTTCTTAGAATCCAGTTTCTTTTGCCTATTATATATCATTCTTCTTAATTTACAGTTTTAGGTGTAATTTAAATTTGGCTATATGTTTCATAGAGTTTTTTATCGAGTTTTCTTATTATTTCCTCTTTTCATCTCATTTCCCTTCACCTTCTTCTAACTTTCTTACAAAAGTTAAGTTTCTTGTGTTTCAGGTTTGATCATTAGTTGTTGTTTCAAAATTTATCAATTTTATTTCTAGATAATTCATTTCCAAGTCATATATAATAATTTCCTTCTTTAGAGTTGTTTTTAATTCGTTAATTATAAAGATTAGTTTCATGGATAGTAGTTAGATCAGCATGTTTAAGGTTAATTGTAGTTGTTCCCTTTGTAGTTTATATCTCTTTATCGAAGTTAGATTAGATTTACTTCCATTCTGTTTTGCTATTACATTTGAAATCCATTACGATACATTCACTCGAGTTCCTGTTACATGGGAATAGATGTTTTTCTTGAATTAGTCGTTGAAGTTATTTAGTTCATTTGCTTTGATTAGCATAGTTTCTGCTTATGTAATCTAGTATTGAATTTAGTTATCTCGTAGATATTTATTTATAGTTGAATCTAAAATTGGCAGTTCAGTTCTAGAATAATTTACATTTACAAGTTCTCCCTAATAATTATCATTGGTTATCAGTTTTTTTCCTAGTTTCGTTGTGAATTAATCATTTCATATTTTGTTCATAATTGTAAATTTAAATTCAATAGTTTCTTGTTGATTTATAAGTAGTTGCTTCTTAGTATTTATTTTTCATCCTTTTCCATTATCTAAAACATAGAGTAGAGTAGTATAATCTATACTATTCTGATGGATTGGTTCAGTTATAACTTTGACTCTGTTTTTCATTTTGAAAGATATTTCGATCTTTTCTGTATTAAATATTTGAAGGTTTGACAAACTGGAAAAATTAGGTGTCATTCTACCTTAGCATATATTTTTCCTCAACTCTAAGATTACCAACCCTGGTTGATAATTAAATATTAGGTGTTCTTTTCGAGATAGCTCATACACCCAACATTTTGGCACTGTTGTCGGGGAGTTGCAGATAAATAGGTAGAATTCAGTTATAGATAAGTTGAACTGCCTTTTTAAATTCAGTTCTTTTCTTTGAAACTTACATTAGGCTGGTGGTGGATGAGCGGTAAGACGAGAGGTAAGAACTTGCACATTTGTTATAAAAGGAATCCCCAAAACCCAGCAGTAGTAGTTATGCAGTCACAGTTTCTTTCAGTTATAATTTGTTTTCATGAATAGGTCTAGAGATTCACAAGGTAGATTTATCAAAACTAGTTCTCTTACTAAAATCCCTACTAAAATTCCTACTAACCTATATGGGAGATGTGCCACCCCAACTACTAACTCAACAGAAAGGTATTGGAAGACACCTAAAGTGAATAGTCCTACTTGGAAGGCTAAAGAAACCTTTTCTGGAAACATTTTAAGGGAAAATATAGGGACATCAAAACAGTCTGTTAATAAAGAAATTCCACTAGAAGAACCTCAAGCTCATATTGAGATTGAACTTAGACAAGAGTAAACTTTGAAGGATAAAATTTCGAAACTTCTTAACCCTCCATTAGTCCAAGAGCCCAAAGACACTACTTTTTCAATAATAGGTGGTCCAAATTTGGTAGATTTTGTCAATCTTGCATAAGTAGATGATCTTTTTTGGAGCTCTACAAACATTATTATCTCACAGATTGACACAACAACAGTAGAACATCTAGGACTGGATTCCCATGTAGCTGATCATTTTCCTCCTAAAAAGAAGAATAGCCTCCTGAAAAAGAACGTTGGGGTATCCCATATTCACCAAGAAAGGATCCACCTATATTTTCTCTCTTTGGTAATAGAGTCTTCATGGAGGATGAAAATGAAGATCGTGTCCGACAAGATGAAGAAGATGGAGAAGTTAGAACTGAAGGTACCTTTGGGTTCCTTATCTTAGACACTACACAAGATGTTACTATGAAAAACATCCCTCCCTCCTCATTACCAACTTTTATGGGAAAAGTAGTGAGGACCCGGACACATTCCTATTTGAGTTTGACATTTTGTGTAGGAGTTACAATTACTTACAAGATGGCCAAAAACTAAAACCTTTTCTTGCCACATTAAAAGATTCTTCTCTTCGATGGTTCATGGGATTAGGAGAATCTAGTATTAAATCTTGGGAAGACATGAAGAATGTATTTCTTCGGAAATATCAGGATTACTGTAGACCAAAGGACTCTTGCAATGATATTTTTAAAATTCAACAGCTTGAAGACGAGATCCTAGAAGACTATCTCGAAATATTTAACTATGTGCTACACAAATCTAAATATAGTGATCTTCGAGAAGTTGCAGTAAGAACACTCTTCCTTAAAGGAATCTTAGAAGAATTCTTGGATAACCTTAATCTCATGGCAGCAGGAGACATTTCTCATAAATATTTTGTAGAGATTTGTGAATTATGTAGGAATTTCCCTAGAAGCAGAGGGAAAGGTGGAAGACACTTTCGAGAATCTTATGCTAGGAATTCCAAAGGGAACACATCTGGTCCTGGTGGAGTTATGAGAGTAGAATTGGGAAACTTATTGGAACATTTCAAAACAAATATTTTAGGAGCCATGGGTTCTCAATTAGATGCACTACAAGCTAAAAAGAGACAGGATGAAGAGTGTGCAGAAATGAGTGTTTTCTGTCCTAGGTGTAGAACTAAACATCCTCAACGAGAATGTCCGTAAAATAATATTTCAGTCTGTCACCTTTGTATAGAAGAACATCCAACCAATGATTGTCCATCATTTCCTGGATTGCAAGCCGTATACAAGAGTGGAAACTTTGGTGAACCTTCTAGGAGGCCTTGGAAACCTAGAGATCAACCATCATATTAAGACTCTTCACAAATTCCACCCTACTATGCATATCAACCTTCTCAACAATGGAACAATTCAGGTTGGCAGAATTGGCCATTGCAGTACCCTCCTCAAAATGCTCAACAACAGCAATGGCCACATGGATGGAGAGGACAAACTTATACTCAAACACCTCCTCCTATGCCTAATTATCCTTACCCACCTAATGTTCATCAATTTTTTCCTGGATTTGTACCTCCTTCATTACCCCCTATCCGCAATCAACCTCACCATTTCCAGAATATGAATCCTCCAAGACCCACCATATTACCTACACAACCGATACCGAATCCTAACAACAAACCAACCCAATCTCTTAACAGCATTGGCTTGTTACCTCTTCCGTCATATTCCTTTTTGACCGCACCAATACATGAGATACAACTACGGTCTGGAAGAGTTTTGCAAGATAAACCCAAGTCATCAGTTGTTATTCAAGAAGAAAACGAAGAAGACATACCTAGTGAAGTTTTGAATAATACCATTTTTGAAAATGTGGTTATTCCTAAACCTTCAACACCCAACCATCAACATAAAGAAGTAATTTCAGGAGAAAAGTCACCCCCATATCTAGAGCATCTAGTAATAGAGAAACCTGTAACTTATCCAAAGTACGATATCATTATGTTAGGAACCCATGTCTTTACTTTTTTAGTATGTTGTTGTTGGACGTATATAGTTTGTAAGTCATCCCATACTATTTGTTGATCAATAGTTTGTGTTATTGTTGTTGGCGCATATGTGATGCACCTGCACAATTAATTAACAAGAATATGCGAAATAGCAGAAATGACAGAACTCAGAATCACTTTTATATTGATCACAGACCACTTCGAGGGGGCAACCTCCTTCGAGAAAGCTCAATACAATTAACTTCACGGTGCCTTCATAGGTCTCAACACACACTTATATACTAATTCTAGGCGCCAATACTATGGGTCAAAACCATGGGCCGTTACAAACTATGGATCAACAATACTACAGGCGACTTACAAAGCATATGCGCCAACAACAATAACATAAACTATTGATCAACAAATACTACGGGACGACTTACAAAGCATATGCGTCCAACAACAATATACTAACAAAGTAAAGACATGGGTTCCTAATAGCATATGCTTTGTAAGTCACCCGTAGTATTGTTGATCCATAGTTTGTAACGGTCCATGGTTTCGACCCATAGTATTAGCACCTAGAATTAGTATATAAGTGTGTGTTGAGACCTATGAAGGCACCGTGATGTTATTTGTATTGAGCTTGCTCATAGGAGGTTTCCCCCTTGAAGTGGTCTGTGATCAATATAAAAGTGATTTTGAGTTCTGTCATTTCTGCTATTTCGCATATTTGTATTAATTAATTGTTGCAGGTGCCTCACATCTGGTATCAGAGCACTTTCTTGGGCTCGCTGGGTGAAATTTCTGCCATAATTTTTTGTTCGCGTCTGTTGCAGGTTTAGATTTGGGAATAATCCCTATCCGCTTAACTGTGGGAAGTACTTGGGCATAAGCCCTAAAACTCATTGTGAGGAGTACCATAGGAACCCTGAAGTAGCTATCCCATTGAGAGGACCTGCCAGCGAAAAGGGCAACGACCCCTACCTAATTGACTAGTTCCCACCCGTGAGGTAAACCAAGAGCTGTTGTTTGTGGCAAAGCGGTTATCAGTTTTACCTGAGCCATGGAGTGAGGGGTACTGCCCCAATACGCAAGCCGTCAGACAGCATTGGTGGCCGAGTGAAACCGTTGAACTGTTAGGAAGCCGCATATACCTGGGGTCCATATCTAATTTCAGCTGAACTGTCGTCGATCGTTGCTGCGTCGTTTTACATCCAGTCATTCAGATCCATTTTGCAAGCCATTCAAGAGTATAAATTCAGTTTTTTCTCCATATCTCCCTTGTTTTCACTTTGTTTCCCTTGAAATTTTCGGGGAACCCCTGTCACCCCATTCTGCATATTTCATTCCTGAGAACCCTATCCACAATTCCCCTTCCCAAAGCCCAAAATCCCACATTTGTCTATTTTTAGGGTTCTCCATAACTTCCTCAGATTTCACCCAATCACCCTCAAATTTTACCACAGAGTTCATTTATGAATTCTGCTTCTTTGTTTCCCTCTGCCAAATTTTCCCATTCTTTCACCCCGCTTCTGGAATCCTCATTTTTGTTTCCCTATCTATTCAACAGTGTCCAAAACCTAGTCAAACCCCAATTACCCTTCATATTTTTTCTCTAGTCTAGATTTTCCCTTACTGAAGTAGTTTCTGTTTTTGTTTTCCTACCGGGTCAACCAAAAAAAAAAAAAAAAACCATGGAGGAAGCACTTGCAACCATCCTAGCCAAACTCCAGGATCTGGATGAAAAATTTCTCGGCCTCCATCTTGAACATTCAGCTATGAACAACAAACGGCAGTCCGAGTCTTCATCAGACAATGGGTTCTTCTCTTCCAGCAATTTCCGTGGTCCGAAGCTTGATTTTCCTCGCTTCAATGGTGCTGATCCAACTGGATGGATCTATCGTGAAGAACAGTATTTCAGTCTGCATAATACTTTTGATGTCAACAAAGTTCCGTTGGCATCCTTTCACTTGGAACAGGAAGCTCTTCAATGGTACCATTGGTACATCAAGGCTCATCCAGAGCCCAAATGGCCAGACTTTTGCCAGCTCCTTTTGCAACGATTTGGTCCTATTGCTTTTGATGACTTCACAGGAGCCCTCACTAAGCTTCGCCAAATTGGCACGGTGAGAGAGTATCAAACCAAATTTGAGAATCTAGCCAACCACACCGAAGGATTGTCTGATGACTTTTATCGGAGTTGTTTTATCAGTGGTCTAAAGGATGCCATCTGCTCTGAGGTCAAAATGTTCTGTCCCAACACAATGATGGAAGCCCTAGGGTTGGCTAAGTTGGCAGAAGACAAGATTGCAGCCCAACAACGCTCCAAGCCCACTTTTGTTCCCTTCCGAAATATGGGTTCTCAGCGACCACCTATACCGCAGGCTCCTCGACCAACTCCTATCAAGCATTTGTCTGAAATAGAGATGCAAGCACGCAGAGAAAAGGGGCTTTGCTATAATTGTGATGAGAAATTCACTCGGGGACATAGATGTGTTCAGCAAAAGCTCTATCTCTTGGATGTGGAGTCTTCGCCTGCCTCTGAAATTGGTGACAAAGATCCAGAAACACTGGATGCTCTGGTCGACATTCAGGAACCGCTTATTGACCCTCCGTCTCAGGATGACCAGCCAGAGATATCTCTCCATGCTTTAGCTGGAATCACCACCCCCCAAACAATGCGGGTTAGGGGTTACTTCAAGAATCTTCCTCTTACAATACTCATTGATTCTAGTAGCACTCATAATTTCATTGACCCTCGGATCGCCAAACAAGCTGATTGTTTTATCCATCCTTGCTCCAACTTTGAAGTCATGGTTTCCAATGGGGGCACCTTACCTTGCAAAGGGAAGTGTCGAAATGTGCGTACCTCTATGGGAGATTATACCTTACGCTCTGACATGTTTGCCTTGCCCTTAGGCGGATGTGATGTGGTTTTGGACGCTCAATGGCTACGCACACTTGGCCCTATCTTATGGGATTTTGCTGAACTTTGGATGCAGTTTTCCCTCAATGGAAAAAAACACACATTGACAGGATTACAGCCAGGTTCTCTCAGCATCATCAGTTCACATCGCATGGAAAAACTCCTCAAGAAGAATTCACATGGTGTCATCGCTTAGATCCATTCCATCCAGATGCAACCATCAACGGTCTCCACTACTCCTTTGGATCTACAAAAAATTCTGGATCGATATACAGGTGTCTTTGTTGAACCAGTGGGATTGCCACCTTCCAGGACAGAATACCATCATATTCATCTCCTTCCTAGCAGCGTTCCTCCCAACATCAGGCCCTATCGCTACCCATTTCACCAAAAAATGGAGATTGAAATGCTCGTTCGGGACTTATTGAAGCAAGGTATTATTCGCCCAAGCACTAGTTCCTTTTCTTCTCCAGTTATTCTTGTCCGCAAAAAGGATGGGTCATGGCGCCTCTGCATTGACTTCCGAGCACTTAATCACCTCACCATCAAGGATAAGTTTCCAATTCTTGTTGTTGATGAGCTTCTTGATGAGCTTCATGGGGCTCACTTTTTCTCCAAGTTGGATCTTCGTTTTGGGTATCATCAAATTCGGGTTCATGAGGATGATATTCCTAAAACAGCTTTCCGCACACATGATGGCCATTATGAGTTTTTGGTCATGCCCTTTGGCCTCACTAATGCTCCTTCCACATTCCAGGCCTTAATGAATAAAATATTTCGACCCTACTTGCATAAATTCATTCTGGTATTCTTTGATGATATCCTCATCTACAGTAAAACATGGGATGAACATCTCCAGCATCTGGATCTTGTCATGCAACTTTTCTCTAACCATCATCTCCATGCCAAGCAGTCTAAATGTGTTTTTGGACAGAAGGAAGTTGAGTATCTCGGGCACATTATCTCAGCACAAGGGGTTCGCGTGGATCCTACAAAAATCGATGCCATGAACAATTGGCCGCATCCTCAGACACTCAAGAGCCTTCGTGGTTTTTTGGGGTTGACTGGCTACTACCGCAAGTTTGTCAAGGATTATGGGAAGATTGCAGCTCCATTAACTGCTCTATTGAAAAAGGATGCTTTTACATGGACACCTGCTGCTCAGTGTGCATTTGAAAAACTAAAACAAGCTATGTGTGCTACACCTGTGCTAGCTATGCCCGATTTTTCCAAGCCCTTCACTATTGAGAGTGATGCTTGCGGTAATGGACTTGGTGCTGTTCTCCTTCAATATGAACACCCCATTGCATTCACCAGCAAAGCCCTTTTAGGTAAGAATTTAGCTGCCTCTACCTATGAGAAGGAAATGATGGCTATTTTGCATGCAGTACAGAAGTGGCGCCCATACCTATTAGGGAATCATTTCTGCATCAAGACTGATCACCAGAGTCTGAAATATTTCTTGGACCAGCGTGTCTCCTCCCTGGCACAACAGAAATGGGTTAGAAAACTCATGGGTTATGACTATGAGATCACTTACAAGAAGGGTAAAGACAATATTGTGGCAGATGCTCTTTCTCGCACATTTGATGCCCAAGGTTCTCTTTCGGCTATTTCTATGCCTGTTCCAAATTGGTTGCAATCTGTTCAACAGGGTTATGTCAATGACTCTTCCTTATCTCAAGTCATCCAACGCTTGACCAACAACCCTTCTGATGTACCACATTACTCTTTGGATGGTGCTTCTCTGCGATACAAGGGTCATATGGTGCTTCCCCAGAGCACAGATCTTCAACAGGTTGTCTTCTATGAACTCCATGCTTCTCCATCGGCAGGGAGCTCTAGGTTCCTCAAAATGTATGAATGAGCATGGCGTAACTTCTTTTGGCAGGGCATGAAAAGGACAATTCAACAGATGGTGGCCAAATGTGATACCTGCCAGCGCAATAAGGGTGAAACAACACTCCTTCCAGGATTACTTGAACCCTTTCCCATACCTACACGGATTTGGACAGATATTTCTATGGATTTCATTGAAGGGCTCCCTAAATCTGGCGGGAAGACAGTGATTCTCGTTGTGGTTGATCGCCTCTCCAAATATAGTCATTTTTGTGCTCTCAGCCATCCCTATACAGCCTCCTCCATCGCTCAAATTTTTCTAGACCAGATCTTTCGTCTTCATGGCATCCCTTCTTCCATTGTCTCGGATCGTGATGCGACTTTCACCAGTCATTTTTGGACAGAACTATTTCGTCACACTGGCACCAAACTGAAGATGAGTTCAGGATATCACCCACAAACAGATGGTCAGACTGAATTGTCAATAAATGCTTGGAAACTTATCTTTGTTGCTTCACCTTGGAACAACAACATCAGTGGGAAAAGTGGCTCCCTCTCGCTGAATGGTGGTACAATACCTCTTACCACACTGCCTCTAAAATGACCCCATATGAAGCAGTCTATGGTCAGGCACCTCCAGCTCTTCTTTCATACACCCCCACCAGTTCACCAGTTCAGGAAGTTAACACGGTCCTTCGAAACCGCGATCAGATTCTTCGCATTTTGCGGGAAAATCTTCACATGGCAAGAAATCGCATGAAGCAACAAGCTAATCAGCACCATTCGGAGCGCACTTTTCAAGTCGGTGATATGGTTTTTCTTCATCTCCAGCCTTACAAACAATCCTCCTTGAAACTCAAAGGGCGTCATAAGCTCGCTCCAAATTTCTATGGGCCATATCGGATTCTTTAGAAGATTGGGTCCATTGCTTATAAATTGGAACTTCCTCCTTCTTCCCGCATTCATCCAGTCTTTCATGTCTCTTGTCTGAAGAAAGTTCTTGGCACCAACATCAGCGGACAAATGATTTTACCCGAACTGGATAATGAAGGATCCATCCTTTTGGAGCCAGAGGCCATCCTCAATCGATGCACGCATCAGCTTCTCTCTCGCTCTATCATAGAGGTCTTAATTCAGTGGCATGGCATGCAACCAGAGGATGCTACATGGGAACCACTCCTTCCTTTTCAACAACAATTTCCACATCTAAATCTTTGAGGACAAAGCTTTTTTTTAAGGGGAAGGGGATGTTAGGAACCCATGTCTTTACTTTGTTAGTATGTTGTTGTTGGACACATATGCTTTGTAAGTCGTCCCATAGTATTTGTTGATCAATAGTTTGTGTCATTGTTGTTGGCGCATATGCTTTGTAAGTCGCTCGTAGTATTGTTGATCCATAGTTTGTAACGGCCCATGGTTTCAACCCATAGTATTGGCGCCTAGAATTAGTATATAAGTGTGTGTTGAGACCTATGAAGGCACCGTGAAGTTATTTGTATTGAGCTTGCTCATAGGAGGTTTCCCCCTCGAAGTGGCCTGTGATCAATATAAAAGTGATTCTGAGTTCTATCATTTCTGCTATTTTGCATATTCGTATTAATTAATTGTTGCAGGTGCCTCACACATTAACGAATTAAAAAATATTTGCATTAAGATCCCTTTGTTACAAGCCATTAAGGATATCCCAATCTATAGCAAGGTAATAAAGGAACTCTGTATTAAGAGACCAGGGATAAAACAAAAGGACCCTCCGACGATTCATGTAATAGGAGAAATATGAGATTGTATAGCAAACCAACCTAGAATTCCAAAATATTCCAACCCTGGGAATCCTGTGGTGACTGTTATCATTAATAACACGACCATAGGAAATAGACTTATTGATCTAGGATTCTCTATCAATTTGATGAATACCACAGTTGTTGAAACTATCAATCTAGGAAAATTCCTCTGCCCTACCCCAACAATGCTAGAACTAGCAGATCGCACGATGGTGCAGCCTACTAGGATCATAGATGATATCACTGTATCAATAGCTTCATGGGAATATCCCGTGGACTTCATGGTCATTAAATCAAAGGACCCTTCCAAAGGTCACCCCATTATTTTGGGAAGGCCTTGGTTGGCTACTGCCAATGCATTTATAGGATGTAGGGATGGAGAGATGGTTATCTCTGATGGGTTTCTACAAGAAAATTAGCTTTATACCCACCAGCTTAGCCAATAGCTGAAAACCTCTTTTGGTTAGATTGTCCTTTCGGAGATGATATTTTGGAAGAAATTTCCCTTATTAGTGATTTCTCCTAGGCACTTCAAGAACAGAACATCGTGAATGTGTTAAACCAATTTATCTCTTCCACAACCTGTATAGATTTTCCCCAATCTTTTTCCCAATTCGACCACATCTTTGGAGATGAATTCCAAGAAAATATGAGCCTCTCAAAATTCACCAGTACACCCTATGCCTTCGCAATTGAAGAACATCTAGGATCTTATACCATACCATACGAAGTTAGTTTCGATAAATGTCTGCATATAAATGCAAATTTAGATGAGAACTAGCAAAAACAATTACTAAAAGTTATCAAGAGTCAAACTGGAGAATTTGCATGGGAATATATCGATATGAAAGGTATACACCCAGATCCATCACATTTACACAGATACAACCATACCTCCTATTAGGCAGCCCCAGAGAAGAATGAACCCAACACTAAAGGACATAGTAAAAGATGAACTACAAAAGCTCCTTAATGTTGGATTCATTTACCCAATTTCCAACAGTAAATGGGTCTCTCCTCTGATGGTATTTCCAAAGAAAGTCACAGGGAAATGGCATATCTGTGTTGAGTTTCGAGAACTGAACAAGGCCACTCTTAAAGACCACTTCCCTTTTTCCTTTCATCGATCAGGTGTTAGACACCTTATCAGGGAAACAATATTTCTCATTCCGTGATGGGTATAGCGGATACAATCAAATACTAATAGCACCCTAGGATCAGGACAAGAAAAATTTTACTTGTTCTTGGGGGACATATGCTTATTGAGTATTACCGTTTGGCTTGTGTAATGCACCTGCTACTTTCCAGCATGCAATTGTAGAACTCTTTACTAATCTCATACATGATTGTGTAGAAGTTTATAAGGATGATTTTACAGTTTATGGTAATACGTTCCAAGAAGCCCTTGATAACCTCGAAACCGTTCTTATTCGGGGCCAAGAAACGAACTTAGCTCTCAGTCATGAAAAATGCAAGATGTTACTGACTGAGGGCATAGTTTTGGGACACCATGTCTCTCTTCAAGGTATCAAGGTAGATCTGGCTAAGATAGAAATAATTGTTAATCTTCCTCTTCCAAGAACTCCAAAGGAAGTAAGAAGTTTTATTTGCCGTGCCGGCTATTATAGACGTTTCATTGAAAATTTCACTAAAGTAGCCACACCTTTGTTCAAACTGCTCATGAAAGACACAAAGTTTAAATGGACTGAACCGTGTCAACATGCTTTCGAAACTTTACAAGCAAAGTTATTAGTAGCGCCAGTACTTAGGGGCCCTAACAGTCCCTTCCTTTCCATATATCTACTGATGCATACGACATTTCTATAGGGGCATTCTTGGGTCAAAAAGAGGAAAAATTATCTTATGCCATCTATTTTGCTAGTAAAAACTTGACTCCTGCAGAATCAAAATACACTGTCACTGAAAAATAATTTCTCGTAGTAGTGTATTCCATCAATAAGTTTCGTCATTATGTCACAAGATATGAAATTTTCATACATACCAATCACTCTACTATAATATTTTAATGAATAAACCCATCACAAATGGAAGAGTGACTCGGTGGCTTCTGTTTTTGCAAGAATTTAACATTACCATTGTTGATCGTCCTGGTTGAGAGAATGTAGTAGCTGATTTCCTCTCTCAAATTCAAATTGATGGTAATGCCATCCCTATCGATGATAGCTTCCTAGATGAACATTTATTCGTTTTATCTGTTCGAACCCCATGGTTTGCAGACATAGCCAATTATTTAGCAACTGGAAAGCTACCAAACCATCTCTCCCCACTTGAGAAACGTAGGATCATAGTTCAAAGTTCCAATTATTCTTGGGTGGATAATGATCTCTTTCATACTGGTCCAGATCTTATCATTAGACAATGTGCATGAGAGGATGAGATGGCAGAGATCCTACATGCATGTCATGGTGGACCTTGTGGTGGGCATTTTTCTGATAAAAGAACAACATACAAAGTATTGCACTATGGGTATTATTGGCCAAGCATCTTTAAAGATGCTGCCAAATATGTCAAAGGATGTGACAGTTTCCAAAGAATGGGTAGACCTACGCCATCTGACGAGATGCCCTTGCAACCCCAAGTTATGATTGGGCCATTTGAAAAATGGGCTCTAGATTTTGTTGGACCAAATTCCCCTATGTCTCACAAAAAGAAATATATTCTAGTCTGTACTGATTATGTCACCAAATGGGTAGAAGCCAAATCTTTATTTCGAGCCACGGAGAAATATGTGGTAGAATTCATTTATGAAGAAATATTTACCCGATTCGGTTTACCTAGGGAAATTGGAACCGATCAAGGATCTCAATTTACCTCCAAATTAATGAAAGAGATTACTGAAAATATGGTATTAGACATTGTAAATATTCACCATATCATCCTCAAGAAAATGGTCAAGTAGAAAGCACAAACAAAGTATTAGAAGCTATCATGACCAAGACTATCCAGTTACACCACAAAGACTGGGCAGATAGGCTCCCAGAAGCCTTATGGGATTATAGAATAACTTGGAGAAACACTACTAGCCACACACCTTATGAACTTGTTTATGGTAAACAAGTTCTTTTACCCATTGAATTTCAAGTCAAAACCTTTCGTATGGCTGCACAGTTAGGGATGAACTTAGAAGAAGCACAAAGGCAACGAATCCTGTAGATAAATGAATTAGACGAGATTAGGAAAGATGCCATTCAACATACAATCTTGATACAAAACCAATGTAAAAAGTGGCGTGATAGATACATTCAACAAAAACAATTCAAAACTGGAGATTGGGTACTACTTTTTGATTCAAGATATAAAAACTTTAAAAGTAAAGTAACCACTCGTTGGATGGGTCCATATGAAATTGTTACATCTTTTGATAATGAATCCGTTAAAATTAAGACAATTGATGATTCTCAAATTTCTTTTGTTGTAAATGGACATAGGCTTAGAATTTATCATCAACAAATATCCAAACAAGATTTTGTGCAGAATGCCTTACAACAAGAAGAAATGGAGCTGGTAGAAGAGGAAGTCATTCCTCCTCCTCCTAGTCCTTGAATTATTTTGGTTTATATCCTTTTGCATATATATGTAAATATGTCTTTCATTTTCAATAATAATGAGTCGTTTCTAACAACCAATCACATTCTTTTTACAGGAAATTTATTATGATGAGTTTGTAAAATGTTGTCAATAAAACAGGAAGACACTTTTCCCTTTGTTAATTTTGGAAATTTTACATAACTTGTTGTGTACATATGCCTTTGTTTGGAATAAAATTGAATCATCTAATAAGCGGTTTTCCAGCTTAATTTCAAGAACTTTATCCTTATAATCAGCTCATGCAATACTATCTGAACAGGAAGTGCTCTAAAAAGAACCTTATACTTTTTCCTTCTCTTTCTAAGTTATCATTGAAAATTGAAAATCTATAGTGAAAAGATGAAGTATTTTTTACATTACTTTTGAAACCACTTTCTTTTATGATTCTGTATACAGTATTTGATTCAGACATGCACATTTCTGATTTATCAATAGAACAGTTGTTTAAAAGACCTACTTCAATTATTATGATCTCTACAGACTATACCTTACACCCATGGACTGCTAGTTCATCCTGGACTCATTATCAAAGCTTGTCTCTAAAAGCACCTTTAAAATGTAGCCTAAAGTAAGTGATATTTTCTATTTTGTGGGTAACAATACTGACCTTTTGTGAAGAATCTAGACTGTGGAGTCAAAAAACGACTTTAGGTTATTATCTTTTGACATGATCTGTAATTTAGGCCATTATAAATAGAATTACTCATAAGGTTTGTGCTAAATTTTGAATTATGTGTTTAACAAGCTTAGCACACTCTAGTACCAACCAGCTTCCTTATAAAAAAAATTATATATATATATATATATATATATATATCACATTATACGAAGCAAACCCGCCGGGGTACTGAATAGGCTCGTTGGCAGCAGGTCCATGCTAAGTAAAATCTTAAACAAGGAAGCTCGGTAAATGAAAGTAAACCCATCGGGGTACTGAACAGGCTCGTTGGTAGCAGGGCTATGCTTTCATGGTACCAAGATAAAACCCCCGGGGTACTGAACAGGCCTAATGGCAGCGGTTCAATATCGAGTAAAAGAGATTTGGTTAATGCATTGCTATTCACATAGCTCATAAAAACCTGAGTATACAAACTCATGTTTAGGGCAATTATATATATTGTCTTTAGATAATGGCTCTATGTTGAACTTGGACCCTGTCATCTAATTCAAACATATACCTAGGATATGACTATCCTAGAAATGGGACCCATAGTGATAGTAGATCTCACAAACTTTATGGTGAACCTTATCAATATTCTTTGGATGACAAGAGATCTTTACAATGAGTCATGGATGACTATTTTTCCTATGGCATCTTTCACATCTCTTATATTATTATTCTTCACATGGTCTTTTAAGCACTGTTATATTCTTTTTGACGAATGTACATATTTGAATCTTCTACATGTATTGGTTAATATTCCATTGCTTTATAAAATTACCACAGTATTTTAGAAACTATCTGTAAGACTTCCAATTGAAAATTTTTAAATATTAACTTGTTTTTCTCTTTGATGGCTTGAGGACATGCCATATTTTTGGTTTGGGGGGGGAGGTTAGAACTGTTCTTACTTGTTGAATATTTATGAAATTTCATTTATCTCTGACATAATGATAGGTGTTTACAGGTTAATGTAAGAAGCAAAAGAAAGAACAAAAGAGGAATGCAATTAAAAGATCCAGAAAAGCAAAGATTACAGCATCTTTCGTGCATTAATAGCTTCATAAATTATTTGCAAAATGAGTTTCAGTCAAGTATTAGCAAGCAAATCTTGTACATGAAAAAGTCTGTATAAAGGATTGAATGACGGGTCGAACACCGATCCGAATGAAGTGATGAATGCAGTAGATGGGTAACGTTTTGAATAAAATTGTTGAATGAAATCTTAGCTTGAATACATACCAAATAGCATGCTAGATATTTTGAGAATTTTTTACTAACCAATGATGACAGTAATCAATCAAACGTCAAATCTCACACTTGGTTTTATTCCTTTTACCCATCGTGTCTTTGTTAAACGAATGAATCATGTATCATTCTGATCTTTCGAATTATTGTATGACTGCCATAATCTTAATTATCATACAAACTGCCAGCATGTGGATCAAATCTTTATGATCTTCCATGTGTGATCGATCTCATTACGTAAATTTCATTCAACCTGTCCAAAGCTTGGCTTTGGACATGGTTGAACATACTTTGAACAACATGTATACACTGAATTCACACACTTCTACACTGGCACTTAAGTTAAGATCTTCGAATGACGGGTGCGATCTCTCGAGTATGCCAAGTTTCTGTCCACTGATGTTTAAACACTCAAATGGACCTTAGTTTAAACTGGTGATCACGTGAGTTTTGCCTCAGTCTGATTCACCCTCATTTTTGCTTGAATCCTCTGAACTCATCCATTACATGCCCCGTCATCCATCATTAATGCCTAATCATAATGAGCCTAGTAGTTACCAAGATCTCCTTCTCATCGCTGAGTTTAAAGCCTGCTGTGAGTTATTCCTTCGAGCAGGTTGGGAGTCGTTTCTCTTCCTTCTCCAAGTCTACGACCATAAAATTTCGCTACTATTTGCCAAAAATTTTGATGGCAAGACAGCTAAGGTTGGCCATATTGTTTTCTCCGTGCTAGAAAAATCAATAGCATTAGCTATGAAGCTCCCAAGGGAAGGTGCCCATTGGCACAAGCATTTGTTTCTTCCACTAACATCCCACAAGTTCGCTCTCAAGTCCGATTTTCAACATATTGCTGGTACCAAAGTTTTTCACAGAGAATGGATCAAACCGGAGTACTTAGATCCTCTGACCGTTATCATTCACTTACTTACTTGCGAAGGTAAATTCACTATCTTTAAAGCTTGCCATTTCAGACTGTTAGCACATTTTGTCAACAATCAGACCCTTAACTTCCCATTTTATTTTCTAAAGAGTTTGGAAAAGATGTTGAGCCAAATTAGGAAAAATATAGTATCCTTTTGGTAGTTTGTATCAACATTGTCTTATTAAGCTTCTAATCATTCACCAGTTGGAGAAAAGAGAACAAACTTGGGATCATTTTTTTTTTGAGATACTGAACCCTCATTTATCTATTGTCAAACCTTCCTCTTCTCAAGAACATCATCATACCCAAGCAGAACCAAATGCTAAACATGTACAGTTTGATGAGAATTCCTTAGATGATATGCACTCATTGCCTTCTCCTGAGACTGCCCCTGGTAACCCTACTTTGGAACCTTCAGAACCTACTAAATCTACGAGAACCAATTGTGACCAGTTCGTTGATTAGTCTATCACTCAGACTGTTGATCAACCATCATGTTCAAATATTCAGTCGGATGATCATATCCTTGAATCACCCCTCCTCACACTAGCCAATGCATCTGCTCGAATGAGTGAAGCCTCTGATACTGAAAGCTCTCCTGCATATAATAAGGACAAAAGCTCTGAAGAACAGACTATTAATGTTGAGACATCTTTAAAAGGGACAAGTCCTCAAATAAACTTGGAGCATCCTATAGAGCAACCTATTCTGAGTCAGCATAAATGGATAAGTTGACCCAAGTGATAGCACAACTAATAGATGAAAATCAAATCTATGTGGAAACAATTTCTGAGCTTCATGAAGAAAATAAGGCACTGCATGCACAAGTAAAAGATATTGAATGCCTGGTTAGCACCAAAACAACATCTCATACCGCCCTAAGGATGATATATAATTACTTAAAAGACCAATTCAAGGAGCTCGAGGCTAAATATATATCTGCATCATCCAAGTCGAAGGCAGCTGCTACCGCAACTCAACCTTCTTCCTAATTTCTCTTTGCTCAGTGGGACCTAGCATGTCTTCGATTTGGGGGAATGTTGGTGTCCATTTTGTCACTATTTTTTATCATTTAATCTACTCAAAATGGCGTTGTTTCTATCATTCTTTATTATATTAGGTTGTTTTCTTATCATTCATCTTATCAAGCAGTCCAGGTATGCATATATTTACCTATTACGCAAATCTTGTTTATATTCCATTATATCATGGTTTATTTATGTTAAAATGATATTTCATGGACATAATTAACATTTATGCTTCAATTGACAGGCTAGGTTTTGCAAATGACCCTTCATTCAGACTATGTGCTACGTGTTGAGTTCAAGTGCGTTGAGCTCATCGTTCATCCCTACGTTCAGCGCCCAAAATCCACGGTTGGCATATCGTAGACCGTTAAATGCAAAAGCAGGCAGGTGGGTTCTATTTTCTATGCAATGGGCATGGTTAATGAGCCATTTCTCTAGAAGATCCATCCCCAAGTTCCCGAGGCTTGATAGCGCATCTCACGTCCACATTTTTAATGTCTCCATCTTGACCATATTGCATTAATATTGTAAGTGGTGTAAATATTGTTATTTAGTCATGTTGAGGAGCTCAAGGCCAAGGCCCCTCCATTGATTTATCGTTATATGTATCGGCAATTAGAATAGATGCATATGGTTCTTGTGGTAGCCATGCACAATGTAAATTTGGACATCATGTAAATATGCAATTTTCATGAAAAACCCACAACCAGCTATGCAATGCAACAAAGAGATGGGGCATGATCTTACAAGGAATAGGGAGGAAAAATAACCAAACCCTTGAGCCATGGAGTCAATCCATGTGTCAATGAGAAAACCCATGAGATCCCAACTACCCATTTTGGCTTATGCCCCAATCATTAAATTCTTCCAAGAGTTGGTTCAGGCAGTTAATGCCTTGGGAATGATGAGGTATGGCAGCCAATTTCGGGTATGGGCAAGCCATCAATCTAGGAATTTGATTTTTGCTTGCAAGGCAAGAAATCACCCACGTTTTGCCTTCCCAAGCCATTATGAACCACGGTCTTTCCCTCTCTCATGCAGCCTGGGGTGAACTGGGGTTTTTCCTTCACATTTTCACCATTTCTTTGCATTCTTCCATGCCTGGGAACTCGTTTTTGGTTAGCACAGTGGCTGGGAGAAGAGAACCACGATTTTCTGGGGTTATAGAGGCCATTTCTACCCATGGACGTTTTTTCTGAAAACGATTATGCTCCTAGGGTTGTTTTCCCTTTTTCCAAATTTCATTTTGGGCTTTCCCACGTTTTTCTGAACTGGTTGAAATCCCATCGTTGGGCATCCTACTGCAAAAACGCCCAGCACTTGCATTTCTGGCTGTTATGTCCCTCCCTGTTTAGTTTGAACCTGTGAGCAGTAGATTCAGTAGTGGAAAAGGACAGATTTGGCTTGATGAACCCAATGAAGTATCCATAGCTCAATGGTTGAGCCACTAGCCTAGTAATTCACCTCTGTCCATCTCTTAGAAGCCTGAGAAACCCCACTGCTGATTGGTTTGGCTGATTCTGGTGTATCTTTGGCTATGTGAGAGCCTGCTTTCCCCTTTTCCTTGTGGAGATCATGCCCAGCTTGGGGGTGGCAGTGGTGCTGAGAGATTGAGGAGCACACTAGTCTACGGTTGGGTGGAACGTTGCAGAATCGTAGCTAGTTTCTCAGGGACTACTTGGTTTAAGATAAGTATTCTCATTTGCTAATTTGATATTGCTTAATTGATGAATGACATGAAAATCTGGAATGTATGATGGATGTGTAATGGAATTAAATTCTGCTGTGTTTTCAAGATTTTATGCATTTGCATATCCCCATCTACAATTTATATGAATGCTTATTTGATTAAGTATGGGACTAGATGTCCAGTATTATTGTTAGTGTCCTCTCCATAGCTTTGTAGGATAGGAGGGACATTACAACATTAACACTCCAACGTGTCGATCAACCTCGCGTTCAGCCTAGAATCACGTCGCTTGTTCACACCCATTCACACCATGGTTCTGGAAGGATTCTAGGTCGCACATGATTCAGCCTGCCAGCACTCACACCTGCTCGCCTCCATTCACTCAGTTCGACAGCGTGCTATCTCTCTGCCCACGTTAAAGAAATCGGCTCCGTTCAGCCTGGAAGATACTCCCTACGCTATCACACACCATTTAAAGCGTCATGTTATGCATTAAACGTCTCTGTTATTATAAAGGTGGACTCTGTCGACCCTCTCATCTATTTGTAAAATGTATAAATAGACGTTGCAGATAGAAACAGAGTTAGTCAAGTTAGCTTATAGTTGGAGAAGACCGTAGATAGTTTGTAGATTTACAAGCAGGTAGCTGACGGTCTATAATTTTATGAAGATTAATGGAAGTTCCAGTTCGTGGATATTTGAGTAGCTATGCCAGTTTCGTTTTCCATCTTTGATTGCTTGGAAGGGCCCCTCATCAACTGGAGGTTTTCGTCTTTGTTTTCTGCATTTTCTATTTTGCAAATAGTTAGTTTGTTTTTCCTGTGTTGTAATCGTTTCATTTTCTGTATATGTTGTTTTCTTCTCTGTAATTTATGTTATGCTGTTAATTTAATTTATGTTTACAGGATTAGTAAATGGTCGACCAATAGTTCAATAATTCATAGTTTGCTTTTAGTCTTTTTTTCTTCCATCATCTATAATTAGATATTGCTGCCAATTCTTCCATTAGTTAGCATTATTCCCCAACTTCTTCCTCTCTGTTAGTTTTCTTCCCGTAGTTGTAAGTTAAATCTCTCTCTTTTCTTCTACCTCAACCTTTTTCTTCCACATATCATAGAAACAGTTTATCTCCTTTAGACAATGATTAAATTGGGTTGCTTTCTATTAACATAGCTTATCAACAAGTCTTCTAACTGATTTCTCTGCATCATAGGTTCATGTGCATTCGCTAGCTGACGTCAATATCATTTAAACCCTCTTTTTCCTTATTTTAGTTTGTTTTTCCTCATTCATACTGCCATTCAGACCGCCATTTGGACTGTCATTTGGACCGGCATTCGGATCGTCGTTTGGATTTTTACCTTTTCTGCACTAGTTTTATGGTTTCTTAGAATCTAGTTTCTTCTTCCTATTAGATATCATTCTTCTTGTCTTTAATTTACAGTTTTAGGTGTAATTTAAATCTGGTTATATGTTTCATAGAGTTTTTTATCGAGTTTTCTTATTATTTCCTCTTTTCATCTCATTTCCCTTCACCTTCTTCTAACTTTCTTCCAAAAGTTAAGTTTCTTGTGTTTCATAATTGATCATTAATTGTTGTTTCAAAATTTATCAGTTTTATTTCTAGATAATTCATTTCCAAGTCATAGATAATAATTTCCTTCTTTAGAGTTGTTTTTAATTCATTAATTATAAAGATAAGTTTCATGGATAGTAGATAGATCAACATGTTTAAGGTTAATTGTAGTTGGTCCCTTTTTAGCTTACATATCTTTATCGAAGTCGGATTAGATTTACTTACATTCTGTTTTGCTATTACATTTGAAAGCCATTACGATACATTCACTCCAGTTCCTATTACATGGGAATAGATGTTTTTCTTGAATTAGTCATTGAAGTTATTTAGTTCATTTGCTTTGATTCGCATAGTTTTTGTTTATGTAATCTAGTATTGAATTTAGTTATCTCGTAGATAGTTATTTATAGTTGAATCTAAAATTGGAAGTTCAGTTCTAGAATAATTTACATGTACAAGTTCTCCCTAGAATAATTTACATTTACAAGTTCTCCCTAATAATTATCATTGTTTATCAGTTCTTTTCCTAGTTTCGTTGTGAATTAATCATTTCATATTTTGTTCATAATTGTAAATTTAAATTCAATAGTTTCTTGTTTATTTATAAGTAGTTGCTTCTTAGTATATTTATTTTTCATCCTTTTCCATTATCTAAAACATAGAGTAGAGTAGTATAATCTATACTATTTTGATCTATTGGTTCAATTATATTTAGTAGTTATAAGTTTGACTCGGTTTTTCATTTTGAAAGATCTTTCGATCTTTTCTTTATTAAATATTTGAAGGTCCGACAAACCGGATAAATTAGGTGCCATTCTACCTTAGCATATATTTTTCCTCAACTCTAAGATTACCAACCCCGGTCGATAATTAAATATTAGGTGTTCTTTTCGAGATAGCTCATACACCCAACACATTTCTTATAAATTTGAATTTTATGAAATAATTCATAAATTATTAATATTATTACAATGATAATAATAATAATAATTGATGAGTTTACTATTATTATTAAAATAATAAAAATTATAATGCTCATAATTGGTGAGATTTAATTGAATATTTTCATTTGGGTACTATGATTAACCATAGAACTATGATTTATCAATATGGACAATGGTTGACTATTGTTGACCTTGACTATGTTGACCATTTGTGACATCAATCCAAGGTTGACCTCAATCCATGGTTGAATTCAATCCATAGTTGACTTCAATCCAAGGTTCATTTCACTCCAATGTTGGATTCAATCCATGGGTAATTTCAATCCAAGGATCATAGGTTGACTTGAATCCAATGTTGACTTCAATCCATGGTTTACTTTAATCCAAGGTTGACTTCAATCTAATACTTGACATCAATCCATTAATCATATTAACATTAATGACTTCAATCCATGGTTGACTTCAATCTAGGGTTGAGTTTTAAGCAAGGTTGAATTCAACCATACTTGTCTTTTAAGCAAGGTTAACTTCAATTCATGGTTGAATTTTAGGGCAAGGTTCATTTCAATCCAAGGTTAGATTCATTACATGGTTGGCTTCAATACATTGTTGACTTTTAAACAAGGTTGACTGTAAACCATGGTTGAATTCAATCCATAGGTGACTTCATACAATAGTTGAATTTTATGCAAGGTACACTGCAATCCAAGGTTAACTTCAATCCAAGGTTGACTTCAATCCTTGCTTGAATTTAAACCATGGTTGAATTCAATCCATGCTTTGCCTCAATCCATTAATCATACTAACATTAATGACTTAAATCCATGGTTGAATTCAATCCAAGGTTGACTTCAATCCATTATTGACTTTTAAGCAAGGTTGACTTCAATGCATGGTTGAATTTAAGGGCAAGGTTCATTCAATGCAAGGTTAACTTCATTATATGGTTGACGTTACTCCGTTGTTGAATTTTAAGCAAGGTTGACTATGAACCATGGTTGACCTCAATCCATTGTTGCCTTTTAAGTAAGTTGAACTTTTAAGTAAGGTTGACTATGAACCATGGTGGAATTCAATCCATAAGTGACTTCAAACAATAGTTGAATTTTATGTAAGGTACACTTCAATTTGAGGTTCACTTCAATCCACGGTTGACTTTAATCAATGCTTAACTTTGATCCATGGTTGAATTTGATCGAAGGTTGACTTTGATCGAAGGTTGACTTCGATCCAAGGTTGACTCTAATCCATGGTTGACTTCAATCTAGGGTTGAATTTAATCTAGGGTCAAATTCAATCCAAGGTTGAATTCAATCCATCTTTGATGTCAATCCAAGGTCGACTTCAATCAAAGGTTGACTTAAATCCATAGATTCCTTTAGAGCAAGGTTGGATTCAATCCATGGTTGACTTCAATCTAAGGGTGACTTCAATTCACGATTGACCTCAATCTATGGTTGATATCAATCCATAGTTTACTTCAATCCAAGTTACAGTTCAATCCATGGTTGACTTCAATCCATGGGTAACTTCAATACAAGGTCGACTTCAAGCTTGACTTCAATCCAAGTTTGTCTAAAATGTTCACTTTAATCCAAGGTTGACTTCAATCCTAGAGTGGCTTCGAGCCAAGGTAGACTTTAATCCATGGTTGACTTAAATACAAGGTTGAATTCAATCCATTGTTGACTTCAAGCCAAAGTTGACTTTGTACCATGGTTGAATTCACTCTATTAATAATATTAACATTAATGACTTCAATACATTGTTGACGTTAAATCATGGTTGACTTCAATCCATAGTTTCCTTTTAAGCAAGGTTGGATTCAATCCATGGTTGACTTCAATGTAAGGGTGACTTCAATCCAAGGTTCACATCAATATATGGTTGACTTCAATTCATAGTTGACTTCAGTCCAAGGTTCAATTCATTCCAAGTGTGGCTTCAATCCATGAGTAATTTCAATCCAAGGTTGACTTCAATATTGATTTCAATCCAATGTTGTAAAAAAGGTTGACTTTAATCCAAGGTTGAATTCAATCATAGATTGACTTAAATCCAATGTTGACTTCAAACCATGGTTGAATTTAATCTAAGGTTGACTTCAATCCAATAGTTGACCTAAATCCATTAATCATGTTAACATTAATGACTTTAATACATGGTTGAATTCAATCTAGTGTTTACTTTTAAGAAAGGTTGAATTCAATCTAGTGTTGACTTTTAAGAAAGGTTGACTTCAATCTATAGTTGACTTTTAAGCAAGGTTGACTTTAATCCATGGTTGAAATTTTGGGGAAGGTTCATTTCAATCTAAGGTTAAATTCATTACATGGTTGACTTCAATCCATAGTTGACTTTAATCGATTGTTAAGTTTTAAGCAATGTTGACTTTGAACCATGGTTTACTTCAATTCATAGGTGACTTCAAACAATAGTTGAATTTTATGCAAAGTACAGTTCAATTCGAGGTTAACTTCAATCTAAGGTTGACATCAATCCATGCTTAAGTTTAATCCATGCTTGACTTCAATCCATCGTTGAATTCCATCCAAGGTTGACTCCAATCTGTGGTTGACTCCAATCCATGGTTGAATTCAATCCGCGGTTAACTTCAATCCAATGTTGAATTCAATTGATGGGTGAATTCATTGAATAATTGAATTATGTCCATAGTTGAGTTCAATCCAAGGTTGAATTCAATCCATAGTTGAATTTCAACCAAGATTGATTGCATTCCAAGGTTGACTTCAATACATGGTTGAATATGGTTTATGATGTGTAATTATGTTTTTTATGGTTGACCATGGTTATGTTTTACCATAGTTGACTGTGATTAACTCAAGGAAACCATGATTGAGTATGGTTGGCTATGTTTGAATTAGATTGACCATGGTTGACTATGTTCAATTTTGGGTGTGTGGCAATAACATGTCCATGAAGGGTGATATCATAATGCCAATGTTTCTCTAGCATTATGATGACTAAAACAATCCCAAATGGTTAAGTTGCATTGTGGCATGTTTTCAATATTGCTACTGATAATATTAATGTTAATATTATTCTTTCCAAACATTAATGTTAATGTTAATATCGTAATGACAACGTTTCTCTAGCATTATGATGACTAAAACAATCCCAAATGGTTAAGTTGCATTGTGGCATGTTTTTAATGTTGTTACTGATAGGATTAATGTTAATATTATTGTTTCCAAACATTAATCAAGGCAATAATTCTATAGGGATATGTTAATCTCAATATTATATAAATAGTCAATATTATGTGAAATAGTCAAAATGAAATGTTAATGTCAATATTATGTCAAATAGTAAAAATGAAAGAGTAATAATTCTATAGGGTTATCTTATGGTTGAGGTTGATATTAATGTTTCTTGATATTCTTTTTAATATTTCCATTATTGTTAATATCAATGTTTCAATGTTAACAACAAAGTTATTATTAATGTTATAGAACATTTATAATGTTAATATTAATAATATTTTGATAATAATGTTATTAAAGATATTATTAAAATTAATAATACTAATATTAATATTAATGTTAAACATTATTAATATTAATGGTAATGCAATTATTGAAACTAATGCGATTATTAATACTAATGTAATTAAAAGTAATATAATCACTATAACTTATTAAAACTAATGTGATTATTAAAACTAATGTGTAATGTAATTATTAAACTAATAGTAATGTAATTTTTTTTTTTTAAATTTCCTTGGAAAAAGTCCGTAATTTTATTTCAAAAAGATGATTAAAATTACATATTGCACATGTAGTAGAATCAACAAGGATCCCTACATTTTCACATATTTCTGTCCCATATAGGCAAAAACAACAGCTTATTAAGAGCTGAACCAAAAAAGAGAAACCCAAAGTAGTACTTCGCCACAAGAAGATGTAAATCTTGAATAGAAAAGAGAAACCCAAACGTTGCCACAAGAAGAAATTAGCAAGACGTCTTCAGCTTCCATCAGAACCGAAACCCTCAACAGAAGAAATAGTAGATCCAAGTCTGTGGACGAGCAGCAGACTCAATGGATCTCCCAAACCAGCGAACTCAGCCAGCATCTCCTGATGAAGAAAACGGCCAGACAAAAACCAAAGCACCGCCGTAGCTGTGCGCCCCGGACCAAGAACCCCAGACGGCTCCCCCGACACCGACCCAATGGGTCTGCGCGATGCTGACCCATGAGCGTTTGCTGCCCGTAGGCACTGAGCAGGTCGGCTTAGAGCAAGATCGATTGGGAAGCACAAGATACTCCACAAAATTCAAGAAATCTTCGCGTTCGTTCAAGAAAATGTCGTCTAGCGATTGTCGAGTCCAAGAAAGATCCATTAACAATAAATCCCTGCGTTAATGATTCAACGATCTTGCTCAGAGATTTGTAATGTAGCGTCGAGGATCGGCTCTGCCTCCGCTCGGCTCTATCCCCTCTCAGCTCTGCCCCGCTCAGCTCCGCTCTCCTCTGCCCGTCTCCCTTCTTTTGGGCGCTTACTTGAATCTTATCTTGCAGAAGATAAATTTCAAGCGTTTATTACGCTTTCCACGCACAGATCCGTTTCGGCAGAACAATCCAGATTCGAGGATAGAAAGAAGCCCGGTGAAATTTGCTCGGAAGGCGGTGCCGGGGTACGCTTCTTTCTCCCGAGAAGTGAGATCTTGAAGCAAATGCCTGACATCGTAGCGGTCTATCTCTGGTCGCCGTTCCATGGCAGGAGCGCGTCCAGGGATGAGCTTGGCCACGTAGGCATCCTCTCCTCTATAGATATCTATTCGTCGATGCTCTATACGATTGCAAAGTTCCACCCAGCAATCGTCGAATCTGCAAAAATGCCTGCCAGGGAGCCACTGTCCGCTGAAAATGAAGCACCATCAAAGACCCGCCGTTGCTCTCGCACGCCAACACCACGATCAAGAAACGCCGCAGAGCACAGGCGTGCTTCCCTTCAATCGAGTCCGACGAGAACGCACAGCTGCACAGGGTATTCGCTGGGGGTTTTCAGAATAGGCTACGAGGGACCATAGCCCCAGAAGGGAGCCTGATAGAACCGTCGCAGCCCTAATAGTAATGTAATTATTTTAACTAATGTAATTATTAAAACTAATGTGATTAGTAATATTAATGTAATTAAAAATATTGCAATTATTAATATTAATGCAATTATTAAAATTGATATTACTAATTATTAAAATAGATATTGCTTTTAAAAACTAATGTAATTATTAATATTAATCTTAATGTACTTTTTAAAACTAATATTAATATTATTGTTAAATATTACTAATATTAATGTTAATATAATTATTGAAATTAGTGTTAATATTGAACATTAATATAAAAACATTAAAATTAATATTTAAATAATAATATAATTTCATATCAAAACAATGGTTTATACATTTATTAATGTTATAGAATATTATTAATCTTATTATTACTTATATTATTGTTATTAAAGTTAATATTATTAACTTTTTAATATTATTAATAACATTAATCAAGTTAATAATAATAATAATATTCATTTTTTATATTTATATCGAAAATTAATGTTAATATATCCATATTCATTAATAGCATCTTCACTTGGTCCAAAGATTATAAAAATAGAAAGGAGCGTTCAATTCAACCCCTTTTGCTTGGATGGACAAATCTTTTAACAAATTAAAATGGAATTGATGGTGCTAGCTAAATTGCATTTATATTTTTCTTTTCTTTATGCAATTTGGTAATATAAGAGAAAAAAAACTCAGAAATTGAAGTTATTGTGTTTCCTCTTTGTCATTTTCTTTGTTTTACTCTTGTGGTTTCCTCTCTTTCACTAATTAATGGGATTGATTCACAAAATATTGGGATCTTTACATAAATACAAACTTTTATATTCAACATTATATATAACATTTTTTATTGGATGGTTAATAATTATGTTGATATGTTGATTATGAATTTAGTAGAGAGTTTGGCACTTTAAATTACATTTAATTATATAATTAAAATTTGCTTAATTTAGTCAATAAATTTAGTGTTAAAATTTATTTGATTTTTACTATAAATTTTTTTGTAAAAAAAATAAATTTCATAAATAGATGCTAGAAAAATACTGTTAAAGTTACCATGATTCATGGTCATAAATATTTTTTTAAAGAACTAATTGTGTAGGGTGAATCTAAAGTTGAGAAAATCTCGAACGGACCCGCACAAACTTTCCATTCAAGTTTGAGTGTCGATTGACGGTTTTGCTTTTAAAACTACCCTGCATGTAACTTTTAATAATTTTTTTTAGGCTTCGATTAAAATTTATTTCTACCCGCTAAAAAGTTGTGAAATTGGATCAAGTAGAGATCAAAGCTTTTATATTGACCATGGTTTCATTGTGGCCAAACACACTTAATGATCAAGCCCTAGAAGTTACCCAACTATTTGGTTTCCCTTATTTTTCTAAGCATACTAAACATGAATGCAATATTTTCTTGATAAAGAGACCCTTGCACAATTTTCTGCATAGAGAATGAATTTCCATGTATTTTCTCAATTGAACATTCATCACCAGAAGCTAGATTTGGATCAATAGTTCAAAGGATCTATGTATGTTTCTCTTAAAAAATAAAAGAAGCAACAATAACAATCTTACTCTCCATTATATAATTTAGAAAAAAGTAGCCAAATGGCTAATCACTAGTCCCTAAAACTTTATTTGCTTAAAAATCCTAGTTTTAAAAGAAAATTTAAGAATTAAATTTAATGGATATGAAGCTAAGGTAGAAATGTTTTGTTCTTGTAAGACTGCAAGACTAGAATGAAATGAATAACTATGAAGGAACCTTTAATTAAAAAAATTCAATTTGCAAAATATTAACTTGTCACAATGAAGCAAAGTCACATAATCTTACTACTAATGGAATCTATTATATAACATGGAATTTGAAAGCCTAAATACTAAATAGCAAAAACCAAAAAACTAAAACTAAAACAAACTAAAACAGGTCAAAGGTAGTCAATTTTGTTCACTGAATATTCAAACCAACAAGTAACAGACCAATCGAGAGAAAAAACTAACATTGTGACCAACAAGAAACACACGACGTCCTCCATGAGTCTACACAAAGCAGGTATCAAAACTGAGGATATAGCTCCACTCCGATGAGGAGGCGCATAAAAACAATAATAATGCCGAAAAAAGGAATCCTCTCCATCTTAGCAAGCTTTAACAATTCTCCCATTTACTTCATACTTAAATGAAGAAATAATATCCAATTTATGCCAAAGCTTGGTAGATTTCTAAATAGCTAAACCATTCTTCCCCAGCACATGAGTAAATATACCACCATTAATCATGGAGTCTCTGTCCAAGGAACCGACAATGTCTTACTCTACATATCCAATTTCTGGTAAAAAAAACATTTTCCTCTATATAATATACTAAAAAAATATTGGCAATTCTATAAATGGTTGAAGGTTCCCTCCCAAAAATACATTGGTAGTATGAATTCTTGGATGTCGTAATCTCCAAAATTTCAAGAGCATGTTTATCAGGCATTGAGAGCCTTCGTTCTTGATTGCCTTCGATTCTCGATGGAGCTTTGCGGCGAGGTTGGCATGGATGGTGGAGGAGATTTCACGGTGGTGGATTGTGTAGGGTTCAGAGGTGTGGTTTTAGCGCTTGCTTTGCATGTCTACCCATGGCTTCATTGGTTTTTTTTTGTTTTTTGTTTTTTTATGTGCCCGATTAGTTGTGTAATGTGCCATTCGCACTCTTTTGAAGTCCTGTAATAGGGTGTTTGTTTCTTGTTGATAGCAATGTTGTTATTTTGAGCTTTGCCGTAATGCTGTTTTTATGAGTTATGATGTATGATGTATCGGTGTTTTTACATAGATGAAAGGTCTTTATTTAACTATATATTTGAATAGTCACTGTGTATACTTTAATTCTATATATATATATTATAGTGAAGAAAAACAAAGGAAGTAGTATTAAATAGAAAATAACAAGAAAATACATAACTAAGTTTACATTGAATGAGAGATCGACTGCTTACAAGCTAGACAAATGTTTGAGCTTCCCGGTAACGGTGCCAACAAATCCCACTGCGGATAACACAATGTTTCAATAGGCCAGGCTCTTGGGGAATATGTTGTCCTATAGGCAACATTTAAATTCTATAAATCCCTTAACTCAGGTAGCACTGCAGGACAGAAGGAACCACTTAAACTACAATTATTCAAAATCTAAAGCAATAGGAAATAGCTTGCCACTGGAAAACTTGATGAAACATTCCATGAAGCCAAAAGCCCAACAGGATCTCGCAATCCATTTTTAAAATCCAAGAGAGATTTCATTATGTGATTCAAACGAATACTCTCGTAAGAAACAAGCATAAATATAGCTGAGAAAAACTATGCAACATATGAACTTTCATATAACAAAACTCAGTAAACTATTTTACATAATAACTGTCAGTGGTCGTTATGGTTTCAAGAATCTCTATCATGTTTTATCCTTCATCATAATCATTTTATCTAGGATCTTGACTCTGGGTAGGCTGAATCTTCTATCAAATTATCAATTTTAATTGCACTAGTACAGCTTAATCCATTTATACAATTATCATTTCGACAAATTACTATCTTATTTTATGAGGTTTACAAACCTGAATCAGAAGAAGTGGAGAGTCTATGATTTTTCTTGATGCCGAAATGTCGTTGATAAAATCATATACATGAGGAATAACTGGATAGAGATCTCCAAATTCTTCCAATGAAATAGCGGCGTCCGATTCTTTGAAAAGAGTCCCTTCGGCAGTGCAATCCAAAAGAGTTTAGCGTTATATGCAGCAAGTGTGCCACATTCAAAGCATTAGCGGCGTGCTTGTGGCAATCAAGAATGAAGGCTCTCAATCGTCTCCATCCTTACCAGTTATAGCATGAAATCGAGATAGAAACCCAAAACCAACAGCAACAACAGATCGAGATGCAGTGTTTGTTTTAGAAGTGCTTGGCCTTTTAGGATCTGTATCAAGATGCAATGAAAAAATATCCCATGGAAGCAGTCTAAATCCTTAACATCCTTTAAAATCCATGAAGATTATCAAAATCTGTCAGTTTTGTTTGCAGTAATCGAACCCTCGCCCCAAATCCTTCTTTGGAAGACAATAACGAAGCTGTCCATCAGCGTGTAGATTTTGAATTCCTTCGATGTTACTCCCAAACCCTCGTTGCACTACACGGTGAAAATAATGCAAATGAACAAACCCGTTACCCAAATGAACAAACCCGTTACCCAATATTTCAGAGAAAAGGAATGCGTGATGCGCAAGCTACCAGGTTTGATTTGATGTGATGTGAAATTTAATAAGAGATCATTGGTTTGATGTGAACCGGATTTTAAAGAGATCACATAATGGATACGCAGATGGACGACTACTTTTAATATAGTAGGTATAGTTTTGAAATTGGGCATGGTTTTAAGGGTTATATTTAATATAAACTATAAAAATAGAAATTTTAAATAATGTTGAATTTTAATGTTACCCGTCAATTTCATGATCCCTCAAATAAATCAAACTTCATAGTTGACATGTTTAATCCAAGTCCAACATTATTTTAAGGGTAAAAAGTGTAAATACGGGAAAACAGGCGTAAATTTTAACCCGTGGCGAGTTTCATGTTCGGCTATTGATAAATTACTTGCGAATCGCGATGTTGTGCATATATCCAGCGAGTGAACCACCAATTTCATTGCCAAATTAATTTGAATGGTGATTCTCGGTTAAATTGGCAATTTGGATGGTGAAGCCTGACTGCGCCGGAGTTTCATGCCCAAGTCAATTTGATTGGATATTCTCTGCGGATGGGTAAGTCTTACTACCCCAAATTGGCGAATTAGCGGCCAAAGATTTAGCCATGGGGTAGAGATATAAAACAACCAAGCCAAATCAATTTCATGTATATGTAAATGTTGATTTTGTAAAATGCCAATAATTTTTTGAAATTTTAATATTTATAATATGATAAAATAACATAAATAATTTGCTAAAATTTTAGGGTTGCACTATAAATAATTTTCCAAATGCTTTCCTCCATATCGAATTTCCAAAGTCCAAAATTAATGTTGTCTACTTCCTCATCCGTTTTTCTCATTAACAAAACTACTTTTGATATTCGAAAACGCAGAGAAAGAACTTGTCTTGTCATCCCACGGAGTTGGAAAGATTGAATTTAACTCTTTCCACGAGCCTTCTTCCACATCAAACACCAACACATCTTTCCTGTGACCATTAAAAACATGAACCAATAGAGGAACCGGTCATGCAGGAAGAACCAAGTATAGTAATGAAAATAGTAAGAAGCAGGGACTCCTTTCCATTCTGGTAATGTCTTCCAGGTGCCTTCTTTGAAGTTGTAAACATAACTAGTTATACATGAAAAACTAGAATGCAAGACAGCCAGCCAGAGTGGGCACACAAGAGAGACAATGCTCTCACAATCTGCTTAATTCATGAAATGATACATACATTTATAGGCTTGTGAAGCCTCAACCAAATGCCTGGAATAGTGAAGCTACCAAACTCTCGTGAACACATAAATACAAGGTTGTTACAACAAATAGAGTGAAGACAATAACCAACCCTAACTATGGATTCAACAATCCAAACAAGATACTATTTTCTCCATTTATCCAACACTCCCCCTTAATGGAGAAATGAGTTTTCTACGACTCCTAACTGATCTCTAAATGCTTCAAACTTTGCTTTTGCAAGAGGCTTGGTGAAAATGTAAGCGACATTTTCATTTGTATTACAATAGATCAAATCAATCTCCTTTGACTGCATCTTTTCTCTGACAAAATGATGTTGGATCTCAATATGTTTAGATTGAGTATGATACACTAGATTGTTGGCTAATTTGATGCAGCTTTGGTTGTCACACTTGATAATTGTTGGTGCTTTTTGTTCTTCTCCCACATCTTCAAGGATTCGCCGCAACCATATCGCCTCACAAGTTGCACTGCATAAAGCTTTGTACTCTGCTTTGGTAGATGATAAAGAAACAGTTGATTTCTTCTTACTACTCCATGACACAATCCCAGAACCAATCTTGAATGCATAAACTGTGGTTGATTTTCTATCATCAAGATCTCCATCCCAGTATGAATTTGAATGACCTGTCAACTTAACATCAAATGTATCAGTATACTTAAGACCAAAATTACATGTTCCCTTTAGATATCGAAGAACCCTTTTCGCTGCTTTCCAGTGGCTTTCACAGGGCTTAGCCATAAACTGACTAAGGATACTAACAGAGTATGCAATGTCTGGCCTGGTTGTGGTGAGATAGTTCAAACTTCCCACCAGTTGTCTTTATGAAGTGCCATCCACCTCCTTTGTGCCATCCTCACTACAGAGTTTGGAATTTTGTTCCAATGATGTAGGCAATGGCTTGCATCTATCCATATGAAACCTTTGAAGTAGCTCCCTTGTGAATTTACTATGTGTGACCAATGTCGTGCCAGCCTCTCTCCAAACTTCAAGGCCTAAATAGAAATGCAGATCTCCAAGATCCTTCATCTCGAATACATGTGACAACTTCTGCTTGATTTCTTCAATCAGCGTAGAAGCATCTCCTATTATGATGAGGTCATCAACATATAGATAAATCAATGCAATGTGTCCCTTCACATCTTACTTGAGATACAAGTTGGGGTCACTCTTGCTTCTCACAAAACCCTGATGAGAGAAGAAAGTGTCAATCTTCATGTACCATGATCTCGAGGCCTTCTTCAATCCATATAGCGCCTTCTTCAACCTGCAAACAAGATGTTCCTATCCCTTCTTTACAAACCCCTATGGCTGGACAAGGTACACCTCTTCCTTCAAGTCTCCATTCAGAAAGGCAAACTTGACATCCAACTGATGCATTTTCCAATGGTGCTTGGTGGCTAATGCAATCATCACTCTAATGGTGTTCAACTTGGCTACTTGTGCAAATGTGTCTTCATAATCAATACCCTCCTTTTGTGAATAGCCTTTTTCTACCAATCTTTCTTTATATTTATCGATACTACCATCAACCTTGAATTTAGATTTAAACAACCATTTGGAACCTATGGGAACTTTATCCTTAGGAAGCTCTGTCAATTCCCATGTGTCATTCTTCATTATAGAATTGTACTCTTCAGTCATTGCATCCATCCATTCCTTCTTATCTTTTGCTTGTTCAAAATTCAAAGGTTCAACAACACTCATTACCTGAGTCATTAAGGCATAGTCAATGAACCTTATAGGTGGTTGAATCTATCGTGTTGACCTCCTTTGTGTTTCAATTCCTGTTGGAGTTCCATCAAACATTCTTCTACTTGTCGGAGATTCTTCACCACTTCTTGGTGATTCTTCATTGCTTGAAGTATCCATGCTTCTTGAATCTTCTTCTTGTTTTTGTTCCTGTTCCACATTCTCATTTGCATCTTCCATGATGTACTCATTAGGAATGAACCATGTATCATTGATGTCCACTTGAGGACATTCATCTACATCTTCATGAAATATTACATCTCTACTTGGAAAAACTTTATGCATACTAGGATCAAGCATTTTGTATGCTTTATGATCATCACAGTAACCAAGGAAAATGCATTTGATAGATTTTGTAAAATTAGTCACAGTAGATCTAATAAACAAGTAAATCAATCACAACAGATGAACATAGAAAATATGGTGTAAAACTGTGCAAAACATGCATCAGTGCTCAATATCCCAGTAAGGGTGAATGATTACAATAGAATATAGTAACCATGACTGAGCAATTCGAATTGCCTAAGGAGGTCATTCAAATCACTGAATGGAGTAGCTTGACTCCAACTAGGAGTCCTCATCATCAATAAGTGGTGGTCATCAATGCACAAGAACCAGTCATCCAGGTGTCAATCTGAGTCTAACTGAGTGTAACATGTGTAACTGAAGTGTGTAGCACTGATATAGGGAAGTGGGCTCAGTGGAGGGCGCATGGGAGGCTAACTGAAGTCAGAACAAGTCATCTAGTCAATCTAGAGGTCCAACGGAGTGAAATAGTCAGTCGGGAGTGAAACTAGCCTCAAATCAGGGAGAATCGGAGCTAACTGAGTGTAACTGAAGTGGAACTGCAGTGGTAGGTGAAGAAGTGCACCCTTCTCTAGCAGTAGGTGAGAAGTGGGTGCCTTCCAGACTAGGAAGGTTGAAACTCTAATGTAAGAAGCTCTTGGGTGCTAGAATAAGGTGGCTAAGGTGCTGGAGGCATCAACCTGGTGACTGGGATGCATGCAAAGTGCATGCAAACCCTAGAATTTGCATGCAAACCCTAATTGCATGCAATATCCTGAAAAAGATGATGTGGATATCCGAACACCCCCCCTCAAGCTAGACTATGATGTGCAAAAAATAATGTGGGGCCCTGGTAACTAAGACCAAAGGTCACCCCAATACAATAATCCAAAAAATGCCGAAAATAAACTAAGTGAGGAAAGAGGAAAAACCGAGTGGGAAGAAAGCCCCCCCTCAAGCTAAAGCATAATAATGGATCAATCTATCTCCACCATGAGGGAACTCACCCCCAACAGTGAATGGAGGTAAGAGAACTTCTTCTCAGTGAAGCTTTTGGTGAAGATGTCTGCAATTTGCTCATCAGTTGGGCAATATTGCAGAATGATGGTGCGATCATGCACCAACTGTCGAATGTAATGCATATGAATCTCAATGTGTTTGGTCCTCTGCCGCTGAACTGGATCTGTGGAGATCTTGATAGCACTTTGATTGTAACAAAATAGGACAGTCGAAGTAGTGCCACCAAAACCAAACTTGGAAAGAATACCCTGCAACCAAACTGCCTGAATGTAGGCAATGACTGCCCCTCGATACTCTGCCTCTACTGAAGAAAGTGCAATGGCTGCTGTAATATCCCTTTTTCAAATTTTATTAAAATGCCCAATTTTCCACTTTTTTTCCCAATTTCGACCTTTGACTAGTTTTACTGTTTTGACCTCCAAATCAACCCAAATGCTCCCAAATCTTCTGTAGGAGTGTATGAATGGTATTTAGACTTGAATATAAGGTTCAGGGATGTTTTATGGCCCTCCAAATACTGCTGCAAACTTGATTTGTATTCTGATCAATATATGTAATTTTGACTAGTAATTTGTGCATCAAATCCCCCTCGGGTAACACTGCAAATGGCCTTCCAAATGCCTCCAAACTCCCACAAATTTATGAACAGAGGTGTATAATGTGTTAAGTATGTGATTAAGGTCTCATATGAACCATTAATTGATTTTTAATACTGTTCTAACTCTCTCCCATTCAACAGCAAAAACCCCCAATTCGACCCTTGGGGAAATGGCACTATTTCACCTCCCAATACAACTAAACTGAGTAAAAATGCTTCAAATGCTCAAGTACAGTACATAAAACTTGTAGAAGACATCCATGGCAATATATTTATCACAAATATATCAGAGAATCATCCATACATTCGAAATCATCATCAATACATTGGCTCACAACAAGGTAGTGGGGAAATGGCATTGTTCTTCCATTAAAAATGAGATTTATACATTTCTACTTGGAATTTCGACCTGAAACTTTTTGGAGATGAAGAACAGAGTATTTACTTCATATTACAAAAGAAATGGGGCATTAGAAGTTCCTCCAAAGAGTACAATAGCTCACCAAAAACGCCCTCCCTCAAGGAGCACGAATATGCCTTCAAAACTGGAAACGGTGGAGAGAAAGTGCTGCACTAAACCAAACCATGAAACTTCCTGTAGCTGCTACCTGCAAATACAAACTCCATTAAAGCACCATGAAAGACCTGAGTGGCCTCTCCAAACACCAACTTGGATGGGAATCTTTCACCCTCGAAATTGGCTAAGGCAAGAAACTAGTCATCCACTAGCTCTCTCTTCACAAATGCAATTTTTCTCAAATCATCAAAAGCCATTCTCATACTTGATTTCTACATTTTATAACCAACATTAGCTTTCAAGGGGTCGAAATCCTCTCAATAGATTCAATAATTTTTCATTTAGAAAATATTCCTCATTTGCCACTTGTCTCCTAGTTCCAACCTTCCATCTTCTCCCAAATTCGAATTTGAATCTCTTTAGATTCCTCCAACTCCATGAGCGCCTTCTTGAGCCTATTTTTGGGGCTGACATGTCATAATGGTCAGGTGTAAGAAGTCAGGTCTGAATTTTGTCATAAAATGTCATAGATGCTTCATTATTGTTGTCATAAAACTAGGGAATCTAGCCCATGTGTCCACTAGTCTCCAATTTGACTCTTCCTCTCCCATGGAGGTTACTATTCCTTCCCATTTCGACCTAATATGCTCAATGCCATGTGTTATGACTTACCAACTCACCCAAGAGTGTTCACCTTCCCATGAATTCGAATTGGCAAGAGAGAGCTGCCATGTGTCATTGAAAAATCAAGCTAGTGTGGGTCCCATCACCTCCATATGTCTCCAAAACCACTTGCCACCTAGAATTTCTCTTGAATTTATTTATTCATCATATTTATTAAATTCTTGAACCCTTATAATGTCTAAATATCATTTATTAGTTTCCTTATTACCATCCCACATGTGCCCATCCAACCTAGGAAACTAGTAGGATTGATGGGATTGTCTTACTATGCACTTATTTGAATGGGGACATTACAGTCCTCCCCACCCAAGATTGCTTGTCCTCAAGCAATTTCAAATTTGGATGCTGCAAAATCTTCTCCTCTTCCCATGTGGCATCTTCATTTGGTAAGTCCTTCCATTGCACTAAATATTCTTTGATGATTCTACTCCTCAACCTTCTTTCCCGTGTCTTCAAAATCTTTTCCGGAACAAGTGTGAGCTGACCTTCATCATCCAAAGGAGGAAGTATTTCTGAAGTGATGATTTTCTGACCAAGAGCTTTCTTAAGACAAGAAACATGAAATACATTGTGGATTTTACTCCCTTCCGGAAGTTCTAGTTCATATGCTACTTCTCCAACCTTCCGCACTACCTTGTATGGCCCATAGTACCTTGGTTTTAATTTTTCTGCTCCATTCTTTTTTAGAGATGTTTGTTTATAGGGCTGCAACCTTAAATATACTAAATCATTGACTTGAAAGGTTCTCTCTTCTCTATGTCTATCAGCATATTGTTTTTGTTGATTTTGAGCAACCTGCAAATTGTCTTTCAAGAGCTTTAAAATTTCTTGGCTCTCTTCCACCCAATCTTTAGCCTTTGGGGCTCTACTATCACCAAATATAATATCAGCAAATGTAAGTGCATCATAACCATATAATGCTTTTAAAGGAGACATTCCTATTGACATATGATAAGTGGTGTTGTAGCAAAACTCACCCAAGTGTAGCCATTTTGCCCATGCTTTTTGCTGCCCTCCCACATAGTTTCTTAGGTATCCTTCCAACCATTGGTTTACCCTCTCTGTTTTTCCATCAGTTTGTGGATGATAGCTGGTACTTGGAGTCAATTGAGTGCCTACCAATCTAAAAAGTTCTTTCCAAAAAGCACCCATGAATCTACTATCTCTATCACTGACAATGCTCTTGGGGAGCCCATGCAATCTGAAGATTTCTTTGAAAAAAATATCAGCCACTTGTGCAGCACTAAAAGATGATGTAACAGCAAAGAAATGAGCAAATTTTGTCAACCTATCAACTACCACATAGATGCAATCCTTACCTAAGGATTTAGGCAATCCAGTGATGAAATCCATGAAAATACTGTCCCATTTTTGCTCCGGAATGGGCAATGGTTGTAATAGGCCGGCTGGACATGTAAGTTCTGATTTGTTTTGTTGACATGCTTTACATTCATTCACATACTTCTGAACATCTTCCTTCATCCCCTTCCAAAAAAATCTTTGCCTCAACTGTCTATAAGTTTTGAAGATCCCCGGATGGCCCGCTAGTGGGGAATCATGTGCTTCTTGCAAAATTCGGTACTTGAGCTTGTAGTTATGAACTAAATAAATTCTTCCCTTATAATATATCAGCCCATTCAAAATCCTATAATTATCATCCCCTTTGATTCCATCCAACACATCACAAGCAAATTTGTCTTTGGCATATTCAACTAGTAGCATGTTTTTCCAATCCTTGGCAATATCCATGAGAGAAAAGGAAGGCCTTCTTGACAAAGCATCTGCAACTATATTATTCTTTCCTTTGATATATTCAATATCAAAATCATAAGCTTTAATCTTGCTTACCCACTTTTGTTGCCTTTCATTTAGATCCTTTTGGGTGAGAAAGTGTCTTAGACTATTATGGTCAGTTTTCACCACAAACTTGCTGCCCACCAAGTATTGTCTGAATTTGGCCAATGCATGCATAATGGCCAGCATTTCTTTATCATAGATGGAGTAAAGTTTTTCATGAGGCTGCAACTTTCTGCTCTCAAAGGCTATGGGGTGTTGGCCTTGCTTTAGGACAGCCCCTATTCCTCCACCTGAAGTATCACATTCCACAACAAAAGGTTTAGTAAAATCAGGAAGTGCAAGTATGGGACAACTACTCATTACCTCTTTCATTTTTTGGAATGCTTTTTCAGCCTCTTCATCCCACTTGAAAGCATCCTTCTTAGTCAAATCAGTGAGTGGAGAAGTCAACTTGGAGAACCCTTTCACAAATTTTCTGTAGTAGGTGCATATGCCAATAAAGCCTCTCAATTCGGTAATATTTTTTGGTGATGGCCATTCCAAGATAGCCCTGATTTTTTCCATGTGTACCTTCACTCCTTCTTGCCCAATAATGTGCCCAAGATACAGTAGTTCTTTCATCCCAAACTCACATTTTGATAATTTAGCAAATAAGGACTCTTCTTGCAAGATTTTCAACACAATCTCTAACTGTTGCAAATGCTCTTCCCATGTTTTACTGTAAATGAGAATATCGTCAAAGAAAACCAAAACAAACCTTCTTAGTTGCTTGCAAAATATCCTATTCATACATGCTTGAAAGGTGGCTGGAGCATTAGTTAACCCAAAAGGCATGACAAGAAATTCAAAGTGGCCAAAATGACATCGAAAAGCGGTCTTTTGCACATCTTCATCTTTCATACGAATTTGGTGATACCCTGATCTAAGGTCAATTTTTGAGAAGTATTTGGCCCCATGTAGCTCATCCATGAGCTCATCAATCCTAGGAATAGGATACCTATTCTTGATAGTCTTTTTGTTCAAGGCTCTGAAATCTATGCACATTCTCAATGTTCCATCTTTTTTCTTCACTAGCACTACTGAAGAAGCATAAGGGCTAGAGCTTGGTCTAATGAGCCCCAACTCTAGGAGTTCTTGGATAGCTTTTTCAATCTCATCTCTAAACCTTTTAGGATGTCTATAAGGTGGTATTTGAATGGGTGAAGTACCCTCCTCCAAAACAATACTGTGCTCAACCCCCCTATCTGGTGGCCTACCATGTGGAAGGTCTCTAAAAACCTTTTCATATTTTTGCAAAAGTCTCTCTATCTCCTTTGGGTGTTTGACAATATTTATAGTTGGCTTGGGAGATGTAATATGACATTTAGCAGCCCATTCTATATCCCCATGCCTCAATATAGATCTCATGCTATTGCAACTCACTACTTGATTTGGATAAGTGTGTTGCCCTCTCACAACTCTTTGTACTCCTTTTGAATCTTGGAATTTCATTTCAGGAATTTGATAATTTACTGTATGCTCTCCTATTGAATACAACCATTGCACTCCCAAAACCACATTAGTATCAGCAACATCAACCACATAAAAACTATCAACAAAAGTATAGTTACCTACGGTGACTTGCAGCTTTGGAACCCATGTTTTGCATTGCATTGTGTTGTGACCGGGAATGACAACTGTGAAGCCATCAAATGGTTCAATAGGTATCTTTCTTTTCTCTACCATCTCTGCATCAATGAAGTTATGAGTGGCTCCTCCATCTACCAAAACTGAAGTTCTTTGTCCTTGTACCACACCTTTGCATCGGATAGTATGATAGCGAGGTACTGCTGAAAGCACTGCCATTCTTGCTTTGTCCGGTGAAGGCTGATTTTCTTCTTGTCTTTCCTCTTCTACTGCTGTCTCATATGCCTCTTCTTGATCTGAAATATGTCCATCTTCATCCATGCCCCCATCATACCCCTCATTATCAGAAAATACTTCTATGTATTGAGCCTTTCCTTTGGTACATTTGTGCCCCGGTGTCCATGGTTGGAAGCATGTGAAGCATAGTTTCTTTTTTCTAAGTTCATCCCTGTTTAGTCCCTCTTTTTTATTCTTATCAAATGACTCTCTTTGCCAAGGTTTCTTATCATATCCATCCCTTTTCCAAGGTTTCTTTTCAAATTTATAGCTAGGCTTAGGAGGAAATCTCATTCTAGGAAGCACATTTTGGAGATCCCTAGTCAAGCTCATTGCATCTTTTAATGTAGTTGGCTTGTGGGCTTTGACCAAACCTCTTAAGGGTTCAGCCAAACCTTCAGTGAACAGCAATACTAATCTTCCCATAGATACATCAGCCACCTTGACTGATAATTTTTGAAAGTCCAACATATATTCGGTAGGGGACCCAGTTTGCTTCAATTGAGCTAGTTCTTTGAAAGGCAATTCTGGATCTTTTTGTTCAAATCTTTCTAGTACCCTGTCAACAAATTCTCCATATGTTTTAACCTGATTATGACCCAAGGTTTTCAGCCCATGAAACCACCATTCATTGGCATCTCCTTCCAAATGCAAAATGGCCATTTTTAATGCATCCTCTTCCAACATAGGATTCAGCTGAAAATATACATCCAATTTTTGCACCCAAGTGTTAGCGGAATTTTGAGAAGAACCATCAAAAGTAGGAAGTGACATTTTTCCAATAGCACTATTCAATTCTTTGTTTTGGAATGGACTCCTATTGTCTCCCTTCATTTTAATCTTTTGCATAGCATCAATGTAGTCACTGAGTGGTACACCTCTTTTACACTCTTCATTCAAATCATTCCAATCATTTACTAGTTTCTTGTAATCCAATTCAAGATTGGGTTTTTCTTTGGGTGTGAGAAATTTAGGTGCAGTATGCCTTTGTGTGCTTTGAAATTCATCAGGTCTATTATGAGGTCCTGTACTTGAGAAAATATGCTCATTCCCTTTCATCTTTTCCCCTGAGTGTGAACCACTATTATCTCCTATCATCCCTTTGCCTGAAAGTTGGCTACCCAACAATTCGAAACCTTTCATCATTTGTTTATTCATATCTAGCATAACCATGGTAAGTCCTTCAAAACATGGTTTTAAGGCTTCAATAAATTCCTCCTTATGTCTTAATTTTTCCTCCTCCTCTCTACCCATTGTTTTAGAAAAGAACTCTTTTTTTGCTACTATCTCTTCTTCAACCAAAACTTCTTCAACTACTGATTCAAAGGGTGGTGTTTTATTTGTTTGGCTTCTTGTTAATACCATCAGGTGCCAAGATCATGCTCTGATACCACTTGTAATATCCCTTTTTCAAATTTTATTAAAATGCCCAATTTTCCACTTTTTTTTCCAATTTCGACCTTTGACTAGTTTTACTGTTTTGACCTCCAAATCAACCCAAATGCTCCCAAATCTTCTGTAGGAGTGTATGAATGGTATTTAGACTTGAATATAAGGTTCAGGGATGTTTTATGGCCCTCCAAATACTGCTGCAAACTTGATTTGTATTCTGATCAATATATGTAATTTTGACTAGTAATTTGTGCATCAAATCCCCCTCGGGTAACACTGCAAATGGCCTTCCAAATGCCTCCAAACTCCCACAAATTTATGAACAGAGGTATATAATGTGTTAAGTATGTGATTAAGGTCTCATATGCACCATTAATTGATTTTTAATACTGTTCTAACTCTCTCCCATTCAACAGCAAAAACCCCCAATTCGACCCTTGGGGAAATGGCACTATTTCACCTCCCAATACAACTAAACTGAGTAAAAATGCTTCAAATGCTCAAGTACAGTACATGAAAATTGTAGAAGACATCCATGGCAATATAGTTATCACAAATATATCAGAGAATCATCCATACATTCGAAATCATCATCAATACATTGGCTCACAACAAGGTAGTGGGGAAATGGCATTGTTCTTCCATTAAAAATGAGATTTATACATTTCTACTTGGAATTTCGACCTGAAACTTTTTGGAGATGAAGAACAGAGTATTTACTTCATATTACAAAAGAAATGGGGCATTAGAATCTCCCCCAAAGAGTACAATAGCTCACCAAAAACGCCCTCCCTCAAGGAGCACGAATATGCCTTCAAAACTGGAAACGGTGGAGAGAAAGTGCTGCACTAAACCAAACCATGAAACTTCCTGTAGCTGCTACCTGCAAATACAAACTCCATTAAAGCACCATGAAAGACCTGAGTGGCCTCTCCAAACACCAACTTGGATGGGAATCTTTCACCCTCGAAATTGGCTAAGGCAAGAAACTAGTCATCCACTAGCTCTCTCTTCACAAATGCAATTTTTCTCAAATCATCAAAAGCCATTCTCATACTTGATTTCTACATTTTATAACCAACATTAGCCTTCAAGGGGTCGAAATCCTCTCAATAGATTCAATAATTTTTCATTTAGAAAATATTCCTCATTTGCCACTTGTCTCCTAGTTCCAACCTTCCATCTTCTCCCAAATTCGAATTTGAGTCTCTTTAGATTCCTCCAACTCCATGAGCGCCTTCTTGAGCCTATTTTTGGGGCTGACATGTCATAATGGTCAGGTGTAAGAAGTCAGGTCTGAATTTTGTCATAAAATGTCATAGATGCTTCATTATTGTTGTCATAAAACTAGGAAATCTAGCCCATGTGTCCACTAGTCTCCAATTTGACTCTTCCTCTCCCATGGAGGTTACTATTCCTTCCCATTTCGACCTAATATGCTCAATGCCATGTGTTATGACTTACCAACTCACCCAAGAGTGTTCACCTTCCCATGAATTCGAATTGGCAAGAGAGAGCTGCCATGTGTCATTGAAAAATCAAGCTAGTGTGGGTCCCATCACCTCCATATGTCTCCAAAACCACTTGCCACCTAGAATTTCTCTTGAATTTATTTATTCATCATATTTATTAAATTCTTGAACCCTTATAATGTCTAAATATCATTTATTAGTTTCCTTATTACCATCCCACATGTGCCCATCCAACCTAGGAAACTAGTAGGATTGATGGGATTGTCTTACTATGCACTTATTTGAATGGGGACATTACAGCTGCCTACTTTTTGCTGGACCAGCAAATAGCACCATGAGCAATCATGAAAACATAACCGGAAGTGGACTTCCGATCAATGCTATCACCTGCCCAATCTGAATCAGTAAAACCAATCAAATCAAGCTCAAAATCTGCAGCATAATGTATGCCAAAATGTTTCGTACCTTGCACATACTGCAAGATCCGCTTGGCTGCTCGCCAATGAAGCTCATGGGGATGCTACATATACCTTGACATGGCACTCATGGCATATGAAATATCAGGCCTTGAATGTGTCAAATAAAGTAGTGAACCAATCAACTGTCGATACATACTGCAATTTGCAAGCGGTGTAGAATCTCCCTCCTCAAGACTGATTCCTGAGAGGAATGGGAATGGGGCTGCCTTACATTAAGCCATATTAAACTTCAATAACAGGTCGGAATCATATTTTTGCTAAGATATAGTGATCCCATCAAAATTTTGAGCTATCTCCAAGCCCAAAAAGTGACTCAGCAAGCCCAAATCGCTCATGTCAAAAGCTAGATTTAAGGCAGTTTTTAGCTTGTTTATTGAAGTAAGAGTGCTACCAGTAATGAGAAGATCATCAACATAAAGTATAATAACCAACAAATTACCTTTAACTCGCTGAAGATACACATTCGGATCAGATTTGCATCTTTGAAAATTCTGAGAAAGAAGGAAGGAGTCCATCTTTGCGTACCAAGCTCTTGGGGCCTGTTTTAACCCATACAAAGATTTCTTCAATCTACAAACTAATGATGGATATGATGTGTAGCTCTCTGGCTGCTGCATATATACCTCTTCAGCAAGGTCTCCATGTAGAAATGCACTCTTCACATCCATGTGGTGCACTTCCCAGTGCTTGGATGCGGAAATAGCCAAAACAAGGCAGATGGAATCCATCTTTGCAACTGGTGCAAAGGTCTCAGTGTAGTCCACTCCTTGGACTTGGGAGAAACCTTTTGCCACCAACCTTGATTTTTATTTTCTAATAGATCCATCAGCAGCAACTTTCGTGTGGTAGACCCATTTACACTTCACTAATTTTCTTCCAGGTGGAAGAGAAACTAGCTCCCATGTATTGTTCTTTTGAAGAGAACTGTACTCTTCATCCATGGCACTTTGCCATCCTAGATCTCGGTGGGAAGAATAGTATGATGTGGGATCTGAACCAGTCATCAAATAACAAATCTTAGGAAGTAATGGATCAGAAATAGAAAGAGCCATACCTGCTCTTTGAAAGTCTTCTCTTGTTCGTCTCGGATCAGCAGGATTTCCAAGGTTCGAACCAGCAGATTGAAGAGTGTTTTGGGCCCACTTTGGTAACTGAGGAGGATCATAATGGTCGGATTCTGAAACTAATATGTCATGATCATCATGTGTTTCTAAAATATCAGAAATATCAGAACTCATACCTTCATTATCGCTGCACGGATCTTCTTCTGGTGAAGGCAGTGAAACGACAGTCTCTTCTTTGACTAGTTGCAATTCTTGAAGCGGTTCTTCAAATTGCACACTGCGCTCTATGAATATCTTTTTAGATCTAATATCCATGATTTTATATGCCTTTGATTATTCCCCATACCCTATTAGTATGCACTCAATACTTTGTGGATCCAAGGCTCATCTCTTCTTGGAAGGAATTCTAGCCCATGCAGTAGAGCCAAAAACTCTCAAATTTGACACATCCAGTTTGTGACCAAAGAATGCTTCGAAAGGAGTCATACCTTTCATGGATGAATGTGGAACACGGTTCTGTATGTATGCAGCAACATTGATTGCTTCAGCCCAAACATTTGCAGCCAAACCTTTTGATTCAATCATGCATGTAGCCATCTCTTTCAGTGACCGATTTTTCCTTTCCGCTACACCATTCTGCTGGGGTGTGTAGGGAACTGTATGTTGGATCTGAATTCCACTTTGGGCACAAAGTTGCAGAAACTCAGCCTTGATATATTCTCCACCATTATCAGATCTAAGAGCTTTGATCTTACTCTCAGTGGCGGTCTCAACAGAAGCCTTAAAATCCTTCAATTTTCCAAGCACTTCTGACTTGTTTTTGAGAAAAAATACCCATGTAAAGCGGGAAAAATCATCAATAAATGTCAAAACATACCTTGAACCATTTAATGACGTATGGGGAAGCAGACCACTGATATTAGAATGTATCAACCCCAAAACTGTAGAAGCTCTGCTAGCTTTGCCGTGGTCGAATCTGTGCTAGGGGTGCTTCCCAATAATGCAACCAGTGCATATTCCCTTCGAGGAACGGAGTTGTGGAAGACCATCCACCATGGAATTGTTTGATAGCAGTAGAAAATACTTATAATTAAGATGTCCAAATCTTTCATGCCAAAGCCTACTAACCTCATTACCATGTGTGCGAAGAGTAGTGGGTTTTGCAAGCGGAATAAAGTGTGAAAACTCATAGCATTTTGCAGTGTGGTTTGCCTTTCCGACTGCAACAAGTCCTCCACTTTTGATATCAGAAATTTCAACTGTATTAGGGCTGAATGTAACTTGCTTCGGTTCACCAGTGTGTGTCATTTGATACACAGAAAAAAGATTTGAAGCCAAGGAAGGCACATAGAGAACATTCTAAAAGCTTCCATGATCTACATGAATCGTACATTTGCCCTTTGAAGAAATTTTTGAGTCATCTCCCAAATGGATGGAGATGGAGTTGTTTGGATCAAATGAAGAAAAAGAATCAATATTTGCATCCATATGATTCAATGCACCTGAATCTATCAAGAGAGTAGTGGGCTTCGAAACAGTTGCCATGAATGCTTGTCCTCTTTCATGATCATCATTCCTATCCTTCTTCTTTGCACCGTCAGGAAGAGTTATGTTGTTCTTTTCCAAAAGGAGGGCCATTTGATCTATAGTCTTCTTCATACATGAACTTTCAGGATGAAAGCCATGGTTGCAATAAGTACATTTAGATTTTTGATTACCTTCTTTGCCCTTTTGCTTGAACTTTGAACTGGATGGTGCATCCGTCTGTTTGCCTTTCTCTCTTTGCTTGTGAGGTTCGAATTTGGGCTTCTCCTTCTTTTGCTTTCCTTTACCATTCGAGATCTTGGGTCCTTGAACATATAGGGCTGAATATTTGGAGATTACGGATCCCATTTGAATCAACTTGTCATGCTCTTTTGTGACGGACTCAATGAAGGCATTCAAGGTAGGCATCTTCCAATTCGGGGTAGTTAGCCGACCGGAATTGAAAGTAGAGACAAATACTGAATAATATTTACCAAGCTTGCTGAGAATGGAGAGGATCAATTGCTTATCCTCTTTGATAACTCCATTGTTCTTCAACTGCATGTTCAAGTTCTTGAATTTTGTGAAGAATTCATTTATGGTCTCGAAATTCTCAGGACTAAGGGCAATCAATTCATTCTCTAATTGAAAAGCCCTAAGCTTGTCCTGCTTGCCAAATAGTGTTTCAAATTGCTCCCATATGGCTTTTGGAGTCTTCAATCCGCTGAGATGGAAGTGAAGATATTTGGAGATGGAGAGACAAAGAAGACCATAAGCTTCATCAAGCTTGTTGTAGTGTTTGGTTCTATCTAAGAAGGTGTTTGGCTCCAATTCAAGACCAAGAGTGACTCGGTAGTAACATTTTGAACGTAATATGATCTCCATATCATCTTTCCAATCAAAATAATTGAATGGGGTGAGGATAGGCTTTGAAGAAGAGTATTCCATTGCTAGGAGCGAGTGCACACTGATGTAGAGAAGCTTGCAAGGGCAGAGTAGCGAATGCAATTGATGGAGACAATAACCTGCAAATCACAATAAAACCAAGAACAATGAGGTCGAACAATCCACCCTTTTAGAGTTGCATCATGCTTGGGATTGGAGATCAAATAATGTTGAATGGGTCCAATGTATCAGATCCAGGATTTATGTGGAAACTCAAACTTCTGGAGTGGTATTGAAATTATTTTCAAGCTTTGCATGCACAGGAGCGAATGCCCCTGAGATCTTTCATGCCAAAATTTTTTGTAATTTTTGAGCAAATTCACTCAAATCTTCTTGTAGAAACACATGTAGAAAAGAGATCTTGTCCCTGCAATGGCTCTGATACCATGTAAAATTAGTCATAGCAGATCTAATGAACAAGTAAATCAATCACAACAGATGAACATAGAAAATATGGTGTAAAACTGTGCAAAACATGCATCAGTGCTCAATATCCCAGTAAGGGTGAATGATTACAATAGAATACAGTAACCATGACTGAGCAATTCGAATTTCCTAAGGAAGTCATTCAATCACTGAATGGAGTAGCTTAAATCCAACTAGGAGTCCTCATCATCAATCAGTGGAGGTCATCAATGCACAAGAACCAGTCATCCAGGTGTCAATATGAGTCTAACTGAGTGTAACATGTGTAACTAAAGTGTGCAGCATGGATATAGGGAAGTGGGCTCAGTGGAGGGCGCATGGGAGGCTAACTGAAGTTAGAACAAGTCATCTAGTCAATCTGGAGGTCCAACGGAGTGAAACAGTCAATCGGGAGTGAAACTAGCCTCAAATCAGGGAGAATCGGAGCTAACTGAGTGTAACTGAAGTGGAACTGCAGTGGTAGGTGAAGAAGTGCGCCCTTCTCTGGCAGTATGTGAGAAGTGGGCACCTTCTAGACTAGGAGGGATGAAACTCTGATGTAAGAAGCTCCCCGGAGCTAGAATAAGGTGGCTAAGGTGCTGGAGGCATCAACCTGGTGACTGGGATGCATGCAAAGTGCATGCAAACCCTAGAATTTTCACGCAAACACTAATTGCATGCAAGATCCTGAAAAAGATGATGTGTATATCCGAACAGTTTTTGCTTCAAGTTTTCTCCTATCATCTTTAGGAACATGTGAGAATGCTTTGCTGCCAATACTCTTAGATGACCTACTTCAGGTTTATAACCATAAAGAGCTTCAAAAGGAGTTTTATGGCCTAGGCTTGTAGTTGGACTTCTATTCTTCAAGTAAACAGCAGTGCTAATGGCTTCAGCCCAAAAACCATTAGAGAGATTTTTACCTTTCATCATGCTCCTTGTGCATTCCACCAGGGTTCTATTCTTCCTTTCAGCTACTCCATTCTATTGAGGCATATGCAGCACTATGACCTTTTGCTGGATCCCATTATCCTTGTAGTATCTGTTGAAGGATCCTAAGAAGTACTCTCCCCATTGATCTGACCTAAGGATTTTGACAGGCTTTCCTATTTCCTTCTCAACCATGTTTCTGAAGTCTTTGAAATATTCAAATACATCACTCTTTTCCCTCAAAAAATAGACCCAAGTACATTTAGTACAATCATCAATAAAAATAAAGATGTATGATGCACCACCAAGTGACCTTGTTTGCAAGGGACCACAAACATCCGTATGCACTAGTTCAAGGATGTCCCTCTTCTTTTTCTCTGTATGTGTAGGGAATTCTTCCCTATGCTTCTTTCCTAGTGCACACCCTTCACATGATGCACGTTCATTCTTCAACGATGGAAGCCCATCCACCATTCTTGGTCTTTGCAGAAGCAACAAATCATTATAATTCAAGTGTCCATACCTTAGGTGCCATAGCGCTTCTGTTGACATGGTTGTCGATGCCAACGCATGATGACCATTCATCGTCACATTGAGCTTGTATATACCTCCAACTCTTGCACCTATAGCGATCACCTTGTAGTGATCCTGCATATCCTTCACAAGGCAACGTGACTTGAAAAATTCTACTTTCATGTCTTGATCAGCTATGGTGGAAACAGAGATCGAGTTCTTCTTTATACCAGGTACATGCATCACATTTTGAATTTTCTTCACACTACCATTTGGTAATGTCACAGATATGTCGACATATACCGTAATTGGATGAGAGCGATCATCACCTAGGTATATGTTTGCACCATTGTTAGTTGCCTTATAGTTTTCAAACCATTCTTTGTTGCATGACATGTGTATGGAAGCACCAAAATATACAAACCAAGCATTAGAGTCATCTGTTTCAGCAGACGGGGCGGCATCTGAAAGGAACAATCTAAGGTTTTGGAAATCATTTTCCTCCTCCTCTCTTTTAGAAAAATGACTAGCATATTTTCTTTTTTTTGCCTCATCAGAATTCTTCTTATAACAATCCCTAGCAAAGTGTCTAGGCTTGCCACAATAATGACAAATTACATCACTCCTTTTAGCATGTGAGTCAAACTTTGAACATTCCATACCTTGATGAGCATGTGCATGTGGCAGTTTACCTCCTTTGTTTCTGTCCCATGGCCTCTTCCTGTATGGTTGTTTAGCCATCAACGTCAAATCTGAGCTTGAAGGCCTACCTTCAAGATTGCTTCTACGCTCTTCTTCTTGCACAAGGATACCTGACAATTCTTCAAAGGTGGGGCATTTTCCCGTGCTGCGAGACTAGAAATGAACATTTGATATTCTACTAACATCCCTTTCAATGTGATTGTGACAAGATCGGAGTTGGACACCTTTTCACCAATATCACTCAGCTGATCTCTCAAGTCTTTAATTCTAGATATGTAGCTGTTCACATCTCCTCTCTCCTCCATCTTAATAGAAAGCAACTTAGTTTTTAAAAACAAGATGTGATTTGAATTTGATGTTTCATACAGACCTTTGAGTGTGCTTCATGTCACTGTGGATGTCTTACATTCTCGTATGTGCAGGATGATGTTGTCCTTTATGGACATTCTGAGAAGCACCTTCGCTTTTTTCTCGTGGTAATCCAAATCCTGAACTAAATTGGTGGGGGTTTCTGGCCTGTCTTCTTAAGCGAGAACTATGTCCTAGGCCATCACTGCTTCCAGCAGTGTTTGGATCTTGAACTTCCAATTGACATAATTGGTTCCGTCCAACTTATTTGCTTATGTCATATATCAATCTTCCAACTTGTTCGGCATCTCTAGCAAATTAAAAAAAAAATCCTTTCACAGTAGTTGTACATAGATCGATGGAAAGCGAGCACAACACCGGTTGACTTCTTTTATTGAGTGCCTCACTCACATGGGAGTCTTTCTTCAGCACCAGACAGAGTTATAGCATAGTGACTCTCTTCAAACAAGTCCGCGTCTCCTTTCTTTCACCTTGATTGCACCACACAACTCTACCACGAGTTGACGGCTCCTCTCAAATCTATGGTGCCTTCTGCAGACAACGGCCCCTTCACTGCAGTATTGGCTCACGCGGGCTCATTCACTCTGTGTAGAGACAACTAATCCAACAGAGACAGATTCTTTGACCAGTGTGGGAAAACACTCAGAGGAAAATGAAAATTAAAATATGTTTACCAAGTTTTGCAGGACCAGAACATTTTCCACCTCAACGCGTTCTTCCTCAAAACTCTTTCACAAAAGCAAAAGGGTACAGGTCCAATCACAGGTCAGCTGAATAAACATTGTGCTTCAAAACTTTAGTGGGTGCGTCCCTTGAGTCTTATGCAACACACTTCGCACAGGTTCACGCTGCACGATTTCAGATCACGCCCAACAGCCAGAGCAATAATGGCTCTCTTTAATAAACTCGGTCTCTTTCCTTTGGAAACTCCACACAGATGACTCCACCAAGATCTGATGCGAAGAATCATTACAGTTGCATATCGTTGGATTTCTTCCAACAACCAAGCGCTCTTTACACAACAACGACAACGGGAATTCTCCTTGGCAATGCCTCATGCCCTCAAGCTTTTCACGGCCTCCCTATGATGCGATCAGCCAGTAATTTATTCTTCAAATGGACTGAGTATTGACAACTTCAATGATCCTTTCGATGGTTTCTCTTCTGGAAATTAGCACGGACTCGATTCCTCTTCCACCTGGATTCTCAACAGCAACAACACTTCTTTTACCAGAAATCAGCTCTATGGCCCTTTCAACTCTGCTCTGTGATTGCAGACTTCTCTGTTCTCACTGATGACTTCGATGTGTTGCAATTGAAAACAAACAAACTTTCGTTCTCCTGTATGCTTTTCCAACATAATGCTTTAGCCAACGACAGTGATCTCTCTTACCGTCTCACATCAAATAGCGTTGATCATCAGCAAACCAACCTCTCACCAGGCTGTGATACCAACATGAAAAACTAGAATGCAAGACATCCAGCCACGGTGGGCACACAAGAGAGACAGTGCTCTCACAATCTACTTAATTCATGAAATGATACATACATTTATAGGCTTGGGAAGCCTCAACCAAATCCCTAGAATATTGGAGCTACCAAACTCTCGTGAACACATAAATACAAGGTTGTTACAACAAATAGAGTGAAGACAATAACCAACCCTAACTATGGAATCAACAATCCAAACAAGATACTATTTTCTCCATTATTCCAACAGTTATTATACTATCAGACGCTTCAGTCTTGGTCTTGTGCCACAACTCAAGAGTAACACTTAAAGGAACAACTTGGGATGGAGAATAACACCGGAGAGTTGGGTCCCTATCCGCAACACCCATTCTTGCCATTCGCAATTCCTGATAAAAAAAAGAGTATTTCTCATGAGCACTACAGGTTGAATTTTTCTTGAGGATTGTTGTACAAGTCCCAGTAAGACAATCGAGAACCAACAATATTACCGAATTCTTGAGGATTGTTGTACAAGTCCTTGTAAGTCGGAAACATTTTAGATATTGTATAGACCTGAGCATAAAACCGCATGTTCAATCAATTGACTGCGGATATCAGCTTGTTGTAGCTGCCCAACGCATTCACCATTTCGGGACCTCGTTGCCCTCTCCATAGGATTACAGCCCAGAACCCAGCGGGTTCCCAGTTCATAAAATCTTTGTAAATTCATCAGTTAATTTACAACTCATTGTGATGGACTTGAAATTCCAAAACATGAATCTAATATCATATCAAACAAGTAATTACCACTAGATACTCTTCAAATTCCAAGATTGACCTTTCACTTGAACCGATCGACCTTTCGCTTGAACCGATCGATCTTTCCTCCCTCCCACGTGGCAACCGACTTTGATCACTTCAACTAAATGCGGCTCTGACTCCATATGTGGTGGGATGGGTCGCTTGAAAGGCTCCATACGTGAAAAATGGATTATTAATGAAAAAAACATAGGATTAGCATAAGATCTTTAGATAGGGTTTCCACCCTCACTAAATCTCAGCCATTGGATCTTTGTGCTAGACGAATTTGTTTAGGTATATGCCATTGCATTAGATCCCTACCAACGAATTTGTTTAGGTATATGCCATTGAATTATATCTCTACCGCACATCCTTAATGAAGGATTAAAAGAGCCGATCAGGGTTGTTGGAAAAACCTAATTACGAGCTGATTGGTATCTAGTTTGCTGTGTGAGTCATTCTATCAGTCTTTTTGTTAGTCTAGCTGATTGGTATCTAGTTTGCTGTGTCAGTCATTCTATCAGTTTTTTTGTCAGTCTGCAACAGTCAGTCAATCTCCAACCAATATTCTTAGGTAGAAATTAATTGCAATCTTTAATGTAACTCAGTAGCTTTGAGGTGAAGGCATCTTAAGTAGGAGGTTATGTAATTTCTATATATATAGAAGAAGATGATTGAAAATTAGAGAGAGATGTGTGAGGGAAGAAGAGAAGAGCCGTGAAGTGTATGAAGAGTCCAAGCTCTCTAAGAAGTGAAAGATCATAGTAAAATCTCATCTCCATGTATTGAGGTCAAGTTGCTCTATTTTGATATGGTAATATATATAAGTCCATAGTTTTATGTATTCATTCTCAAGAATGTTGAATGTTGCATGTGGCACATCTTCTCCAGATTTACTTGCATGAATGTTATTGTAAAAGAAATCAATATTTCCAAATAGTTCAGAGTGGTAATAGTTCTATTTTAATGAGGATCAACTTCGCTTAAGTTTCATTTTATATTTTGGTTCTTCTGTCTAGTTATGTGAAGTAAAAATGTGTTGATGAAGTTAAGAAGTTTCGCAAAATAAAAAGGATCTTCAAGTAAAAAAGTCTGTGATTTGCGAAGTCTTATAAATACGAAGTAAATTTATGCGAAAGTTAATTTTTGAAGTTAATGTTCCACGAAGTTATTGTATGATCGATGAAGTCCAAAGCGAAGAAACCTTCTTGACTGGGAGGTGTGCTTTTCCCTGTGCAATCTTCATTGAAGTCTCCTATCGGCGAACTAGTGTGAGTAGACTGTTTGCTAGAGGTTAAATGAAATAGTGCGTGAGCGTGGTGTAACAGCGTGAGAGAGAGGCCATGAAGCCGCTGATGTGAGAACGTGAGGTAGCCAATAGAGAGCAACTGTGTGTTAAAGAGGGCCGTAAACTGTGAAGGAGAACCCGCAGTTGTTTGATGAAGGATCGAGGACGAGAATGAGAAACCACGACCTGGTGCTAGCTGCAAAAGGAAGGCACGGGATTGTTGCACTGTAGAAGAGTGACCTGGTTACTGCAAGTCGAATTCAGAATTTATGTTCGGCCTTCGAAGGTTGAATTACTCATACATCAAGCCGTGGTTCCTCCTTGTCTGCATCCTCATTACACCTCTGAAAATAAGGGAGTGCCGTTGTTTTTTATTGGAGCTGTTGTGTGCATTTTTTTTAATTGTTGCCAAATTCTGCCATTGGAAAAGAGCAAATCCATGTGGAAGAGAAAGGCAGCTGGGAAAGTCTTAGTATTAAAGGAACCCACCGTGGATTGCTGTGTACAGTCATCGCTACGCTAGAAAGAGAATTTCCACCAAGAGGAGTGCCAGTAACTATTTGAAGAGAGTTGCGTTGCCAAAATCTGAAAAGGACTGTAGGGTCAGGTAGAATTAAAAGAGATGTTGTCTTGAAAAGGTCAGGTAGAATTAAAGGAGATGTTGCCTTGAAAAAGTGTGAAGAATGGACGTTTTGATTGTTGTGGCTGTAGATCGCTTCTTGGAAGTGTGCCGACGATATGGAATCCCATTGAGGACCCGCTGTTGTGAGAAAACCATTGTTTCCCGTGTTAAAACTATGGAGTCACCAGATTGAAGAGAGGAGCCATCGTTGGTGTTGAGGGCGTTGAGGTATCACTGTTGGGGATTGTTGTTGATCACAGATCACTGCGTAGATAGGTGCCATCGTGCAAAGAAACGATCACGGTGAAGAGAGGACGCAATTGCCTCTTATTATTTGTTGAGGAAAGCAGACCCACAGAAGCATTGCCTAGTTGATTGTTGATAGTGTATGAGGATTGTAGGTTACATAGCTTCCATATTCACGGTTTCCCTGCTTTCCCATCAGATCTCAAATTTGATACCCAAGGATTGGAGTTGCAGCCATTCTGTATCTAAGTTGAAGTTCATCGCTCTGCTGGCGTCATTGCTTGTCTCTCATATTTGTGCATGCTACTTTCAACGTGAACAGAAGAACCACTTATGCTGTACATGGAGGAGAATTTCCAATGTACTGTGGAGTACCACATGAAAGAGGAAAGCTGTGGGGAATATATGCCTGTACACTACCAATGAGCCGTTGGAACCTGAGATCTATGAAGAGACAGAAGCCATAGATGGCCCTCAAGAAAGGAGAAATGTGTTGTGAGATATTTGGTGACAAGGAGTTCACGTGGAGTGTTAATAATTGTAATTTCAAACATCGAGTTTTAATAATTGTAATTTCAATGGTCATAACTGCATTAATTAGTTGAGTTGTTAGTTAGTTATAGTTTGACTAGGACACTTGGTTGTCCCATAGTATTTTTTGTTTCATAGTATTATGGATAGTAGTATTGTTGTGATGTAATCTTATATAAGCTTATGGTTAATAATGAGAAGACAATAAATATGCCTATTTGTGTTCCATCATTTACTATGTTAAAACTTTAACATGGTGTCAAAGCGCATGGCATGATCCATACCAAATGTTTTGGGTAGGCCTTTTCACAAAGTGGAAAGTACACACGTTTCGCATCTCCTGGAGGTTGCAGAACAAGACGGGATTACATCAATGTGAAAATCATCTTCACAACTTTGGGGCCGAATCTCTATTTTTTTCCCTTTAGTAGCGTCGATCCACCTGTCCCTATCAGGAACTAAGTCACCATTCCACCGATGCACCTGCAGTTAAGGAAAAGTGCATCATTGGTGCACCTGTAGTTAAGGAAAAGTGCGTCACCGATGCACTTGTTGTTCAACCAAAGTGCGGAGAAGACTATTCACTTACACGAATTTTAAGTGACACACCATGTGGCACACTGTGCAAGTTGTACAAGTTGCGGCACTGTGTTTAAAAGGCAGTCATAAAGGATGGCTGGTACCAGTATGAAGCAGATCTCCGAACCAATGTTGACCGGCTCCAACTACGAGTTTTGGTCAATCAAGATACAAATGTTTCTCCAATTCAACAAATGTTGGGATATGGTTGAAAACGACTTCAAAAAACCAAATGCAACCGCTCTTGCTATGTCTAATGCTCACAAAAAATCCCTTGAAGAAAGTCGAGATCGAAATCTCCCTGCAAAATGGTTGATCTATAGCTGCAGTGAGGATTCCATCTTCTCGTGGATCTAAGGAGCTACCACCGCGTATCAAGCATGGAATCTCCTTACATCCACATACAAAGGTACCAACAAAGTCAAAACGGTACTTGACTCCAAACCCTTTGACTTCAGTTTGAAAGTCTTAAAATGAAAGAAACTGAAACTGTAGATCAATTCATGACTCAGGTTTCGGGTATTGTGACTCAATTTCAAACCTATGGCAAGGCCTTTGAACAAAAGTTTGTTGTCCAAAATATTCTTAGATGTCTCACTAAGAAGTATTTTATGGTTGTTACTGCTATAGAAGAATCTACAGATCTCTCCAAATTTACCCTAGAAGAGTTAACAAGGTCCATTATGTCCCATGAAGCTCGACTAAGTCAAGAAGAAGAGTCTCTATCAAATGCATTCAACACTCAAGCTTCCCTCGACAGGGGTCGAGGAAGAGGAGGCAAAGGACAAGACATAAGAGGAATAAGTTCTCATTCTACAGAGGATAGAACTTCTCATGAACACTCAGATGCACTTTCGCAACTCTCAGAACCAAAAAGGGAGAAGCAAGAGATGGATTAATAGGTCCAACATTTATTGCAACTACTGCAAGAAGTATGGCCACTATGAATGAGATTGTAGAAAGAAGTAAGCAGACCATAACAGTGGCAAAGCCCATGTCTCTAATGTTGAAGAAAGCTCATCAGAAGTCATGTTTCTCTCATATCAATCGACTGAAGAAGAATATCATTCAGATGTATGTGTTAAAGTAAAAATCCTTTAGAGTCCTCAGTTGTTTATCAAGGTCAAAATGGAATCATGCCATAAGAACAATATCATCGGCATAAGAAGAAAGATAATGACAATTCCAGCTAAGGTCGTGCCGACACAAACCATTTCCTTTAAAAATCCTTCTAGCTTATCGATGTAAATGTTGAAAAAGGTAGGAGAGAGGGGGAAACCTTGCTTAACTCCAATATTACAATTAATGTCTTTTGACCACCCCTCATTGTTCTTGAATTTGTCTAAGAGAGTCTCATAGCATCTTATCGCGGTAGCTCTCAACTCAAGAGGAACCTTTAGCTCTTCTAACCTCTTCCAAACTTTTCTTTTACAAACTATATCGAAAGCTTTCCTGAAGTTCACAAAGCATCATAAGAGATTGGATTTATTATTATGACACTCCTATGTGATGATCATGAGTTTAATGAGGTGGTTTTTGGTTGAGTGGTGTCTTATGAAGCCTGCCTTACCTATAGCTTGCTTTCTCTCACTTTCTAGCCATATGTTGATCTTCTTTTGTACAATAATACCATAGAGTTTTTCTAAGAGAGGGATAATCATAATGGTTCGGTAATTAGAGAGGTTATTTTTATCATTAAATTTAAAAATAGAAATGATGAGGCTTTGAGTCCAAGGGTGAAGGGAACCTTACATGACCACCAAATTGAAAAGATTGTGGATGTGAGGGATGAGGATAGGCCCTCCAATTTTTAAGATTTCTTCTTCATAACTTTCAATGTAATTAGCTTTTCCATTTGCAAGGCACATAACACCAAAATCTATATCAGGGCTGGTGCAAGGTAATGATACCCAATTATGACACGTTAGTTGCAATGACATTCTGGAAAAACAAAAATATTATCATTAAAATGAATTATTAGAGGTACCTACAATTTTTTTTTGGATTAGGTGTAAATAGATGAAACGTAGAAAAACGGATGACCTTCCGGAATATATAAATTTTATTTGTGGAAAAGTGGTATAATCACCTGAAAACGTCATTATTCAAAGATTGGCATGTTAACTTTTTTCTTAAACATAATGCACATGTTTTTGTTGAGCCACCCTTTTGCTATGTAAATTTTCAATTTACAAGAAAAAAAAAAGTAGAGGCATAAACAACAGAAGAATCTTGTGCGGCAATATTTTTCCAAAATTTTAAAATTCAATTTTATATTTTTTTTAAATTATCGAAGTCAGTGAAGCCCTAAAACGACATGGTCAAGTGTTGAGCCACCATATCATGGTTTAAAAACCATCAAAATACTAATTTTTTTTTAGGTTGTAGGTATTTTCATGCTCTTGTGCTGGTTCTCTTCCATTTTCGAAATAGGTAAGCCAATCAAAAGTTATAGGCCAAATAAATTACCTATGTTTTTTACAAATTTGACATGAGTGTAGTTAAAAATGAATTAAAAATAAAAAACAACAATAGATCTATTCAAAATTTATATATTTAGAATCTGCAGATAGAGCTCGACAAACATGTGCAATTTTATCTGCAGTGCACTCATGGAGCTTATGTGGAACTAGTTGTGAAAAACCAAAAGTTACAACATTTGATGTTTTCTGCCATAAATCAGGCATAAATCAGACCGAGCCTCAAGGTGCAATCCAAAGCTAATTCCAAGCCTGCAAGGGCGCCAAAAACAATTTGAATTCAGACACGCATGCGCGCAACTACGCACACAAGCAAACACGTGCACATGTGACTGATAGCACGCACACGTCTCTGCGCATACGCATTATTGTATGCCTTTGTATGGTTTATTTTATTTCCTTTGTCAAGGGGATACTTGAAGTTGATGAAGATGTGATGATGAAGACAACGACGACGATGGACATGTTGATGACGATGATGATGATGGTGATGATGATGGTGATGAGGATGATGGTGACAAGGATGGTGATGAAGATGATCATGATCATGATGAATATGATGATGATGATGATCATCATCATCATCACCATGACCATCATCATCAACATCTTCATCATCATTGTCATCTCTCCCTTCCTTACCAACATCTCCACCATCGTCATCTTCTTCATCATCACCATCTTCTTCATCATCGTCATCATCATCATCATCTTCATCACCATCGTCATCAACATCAACATATTCATCTCCATCATCATCATCTTCTTCATCCTCATCACCATCATCATCATCATCTTCGTCATCATCATCATCATCATCATCAACACCATCATCATCATCATCCTTCTTCCTCATCTTCATCAACATCTAGGTTATCATCTTCATCGTCAACGTCATCATCATCATCATTATCATCCTCATCATCACCATTGATGGTGATGATGATGAAGATGATGTTGATGATGAGTACGATGATCATCAACATCATCATTATCTTCATCATCGTACTCATATTCATCATCATAGTCATCATCATCTTCGTCATCACCCTCTTCCTCATCATCATCATCAACAACATCTTCGTCGTCATCATCATCATCATTGTACTCATCATCATTGTACTCATATTCATCACAATCCACCATCACCATCATCATCATCATCATCATCCTCGTCCTCATAATGATGATGATGATGATGATGATGATGATGATCATGTTGTTGATGATGATGAAGATGTTGCTGATGATGAGGATGATGTGTTGCATATTCGTTATCATCTTCATCATCAACATCATCATCTCCATTAGTCATCATCATCATCATCATCATCAGCATGACGAAGATGATGATGATGATGATGATGATGATGATGATGATGATGAAGATGGTGATGATGATGATGATGACTAATGGAGATGATGATGATGTTGATGATGAAGATGATGACGAATATGTAGCACATAATCCTCATCATCATCATCATCTTCATCTTCATCTTAATCATCATCAACACCATGATGGTGATGATGATGATGATGATGATGATGAAAAAGATGGTGATGACGAGTATGATGAAGATGACGATTATGATGTCAAAGACAATGATCATCGTGACCATGATCATATGATGATGACGATGATGGTGAGGATTATGAAGATGGCGATGATGATGACTAATGAAGATGATGATGACTAATGAAGATGATGATGATGAATATGATGATGATCATATTCGTCATCGTCATCATCATCTTCATCATCGTACTCATATTCATCATCATCCACCACCACCACCACCATCATCATCGTCCTTATCCTCACAATGATGATGATGATGAAGATGATGACGATGATGAAGATGATCATGTTGTTGATGATGATGAAGATGATGATGATGATGTGTTGCATATTCGTCATCATCTTCATCATCAACATCATCATCATCATCATCATCTCCATTAGTCATCATCATCATCACCATCTTCATCATCATCATCATCTTCATCATCATCATCATCATGACGAAGATCATGATGATGATGATGATGATGATGATAAGGATGATGGTGATGACAAGTATGATGAGGATGATGAAGATGACTATTATGATGACTATCATCATCATCATCAACATCATCATATGATCATCATCTTCATCATCCTCATCATCATCCGCGTCCTCACAATGATGATGATGATGAGGAAGTTGATGATAATGATCATGTTAATGATGATGATGAAGATGCTGATGATGTGCTGCATATTCCTCATCATCATCATCATCATATCCAAATTAGTCATCATCATCATCGTACTCATATTCATCATCATCCACCACCACCACCACCACCATCATCATCATCATCATCAAATCATCACGAAAAAGATGACGACGACGATGATGTGCTGCATATTCGTCATCATCTTCAACAACATCTTCGTCATCATCATCATCATCATCATCATCATCCTCATGCTCATCCTCACAATGATGATGAAGATGGTGATGATGAAGATGATGATGATGATGATGATGTGGATCATGTTGTGGATGATCATGAAGACGATGATGATGTGTTTCATATTCACCATCATCTGCATCATCATCATCATCATCATCTCCATTAGTCATCATCGTCATCATCGTCATCACCATCTTCATCGCCATGATGATGATGCTGCTGCTGATGATGATGATGATGAAGATCATGATCTTCATCATCATCATCATCATCATCATCATGACGATGAAGATAGTGATGATGATGATGATGATGACTAATGGAGATTATGATGATGTTGATGATGAAGATGATGACGAATATGCAGCACATCATCCTCATCATCATGATCATCTTCATCTTCATCTTTATCTTAATCTTCATCATCATCAACACCATGATGATGATGATGATGATGATGATGATGAAGATGGAGATGATGGGTATGATGAGGATGATGAAGATAAAAATTATGATGACGAAGACAATGATCATCGTGACCATGATCATATGACGATGATGGTGGTGAGGATGATAAAGATGGTGATGATGATGACTAATGAAGATGATGATGACGGATATGATGATTTTGATGATGATGATCATATTCGTCATCATCATCATCATCTTCATCATCGTACTCATATTCATCATCATCCACCACCACCATCATCATCATCATATCATCATCGTCATCATCCTCGTCCTCACAATGATGATGATGATGAAGATGATGACGATGATGAAGATGATGATGATGATCATGTTGTTGTTGATGATGAGGATGATGTGTTGCACATTCATCATCATCTTCATCATCAACATCAACATCATTATCATCATCATCATCATCATCATCATCATCATCATCATCTCCATTATTCATCATCATCATCATCATCTTCATCATCATCATCGTCATCTTCATCATCATCATCGTCATCATCATCATCATCATCCGCATGCTCGTCCTCACAATGATGATGATGACGACGATGATGAAGATGATGATGATGATCATGTTGTGGATCATGTTGTCGATGACGATGAAGATGATGCTGATGTGCTACATATTTGTCATCATCATCATATCCATTAGTCATCATCATCATCATCATCACCATCTTCATCGTCATCATCATCATCATCATCATCATGATATTTGTCATAATGATGATGATGATGAAGATCTTCGTCATGATCTTCATCATCATCATCATGACGAAGATCTTCATCATCATCATCATTATGACGAAGATGATGATGATGATGATGATGATGATGACGATGAAGATGGTGATGATGATGATGATGATGATGATGATGACTAATGGAGATGATGATGATGTTGATGATGAAGATGATGACGAATATGCAGCACATCATCCTCATCATCATGATCATCTCCATCATCATCATCACCATGATGATGATGATGATGATGATGATGAAGATGGCTATGACGAGTATGATGAGGATGATGAAGATGTCGATTATGATGACGAAGACAATGATCATCGTGACCATGATCATATGATGATGATGATGATGATGGTCAGGATGATGAAGATGGCGATGATGATGACTAATGAAGATGATGATGATGAATATGATGATTTTGATGATGATGATCATATTCATCATCATCATCATCATCTTCATCATCGTACTCATATTCATCATCATCCACCACCATCATCATCATCATCATATCATCATCATCATCATCCTCATCCTCATCCTCATCCTCACAATGATGATGATGATGATGATGATGACGACGATGATGAAGATGATGATGATGATCATGTTGTTGATGATGATGGAGATGATGATGATGATGAGGATGATGTGCTTCATATTAGTCATCATCTTCATCATCATCATCATCATCATCATCTCCGTTAGTCATCTACATCACCATCACCATCTTCAACATCATCATCATCTTCATCATGATCTTCATCATCATCATCATCATCATCATCATGACGAAGATGATGATGATGATGATGATGATGATAAGGATGATGGTGATGACGAGTATGATGAGAATGATGAAGATGACTATTATGATGACTATCATCATCATCATCATCATCATCATATGATCATCATCTTCATCATCCTCATCATCATCCACGTCCTCACAATGATGATGATGATGAGGAGGAGGAAGTTGATGATGATGATCATGTTGTTGATGATGATGAAGATGCTGATGATGTGCTGCATATTCTTCATCACCATCATCATCATCTCCAAATTAGTCATCATCATCATCGTACTCATATTCATCATCATCCACCATCACCATCACCATCATCATCATCATCATCATCATCATCATCATATCATATCATATCATCACACCGAAGACGATGATGATGATGATGTTGTGCTGCATGTTCGTCATCATCTTCAACAACATCTTCATCATCATTGTCATCATCATCATCATCATCATCATCATCATGAAGATGATGATGATGATGATGATACGAAGATGATGATGAATATGTCAATGATGATGATGATTATGAGGAAGATGGCGATGACGAGTATGATGATGAAGACGAAGATGACTACTATGATGACGAAGACAGTGATGATTGTGACCATGATCATATGATGACGATGATGACGATGATGATGATGAAGATGGTGATGATGGTGAATAATGAAGATGATGATGACGAATATGATGATTTTGATGATGATCATATTCATCATCGTCATCATCTTCATCATCATCCACCATCGTCATCATCATCATCATCCTCGTCCTCACAATGATGATGATGATGATGATGATGAAGTTGATGATGATGATCATGGTGTTGATGATGATGAAGATGATGATGATCATCATCATTATCATTGCTTTATACATCATCACTTTATACAACATTAGTATATCTACTATGTATTTAATTATTCTTGATGTAATACAT
>BSBM01000936.1:4702500-4875000 GCA_027924585.1 Larix kaempferi | reverse complement strand
AAAAATAACATACCAATCTTAAAATAATGACATTTTGGGGTGTTTATACCACGTTTCCATAAATAAAAGTTATATATTCCGAAAGGTCATCCGTCATTCTACGTTTCATCTTCTTACACCTAATTCGAAAAAGTTTTGTAGGTACCTCTAATAATTCATTTTAATGATAATATTTATGTTTTTCCAGCAAGTCATTGCAACTAACGTGTCATAATTGGGTATCATGACCTTGCACCAGCCCTAATATGACCGCTGTGATGGCACACAACCCGGGTATAGTTATTCGATCCACAGGTTAAATTGGATTTTATGAGATTTAATACATTGAAGACCATGATCAGATGTTTTAAATTTTCTGGGGTATGCGTTAGGGATTGAGTATTAACATGATATATGTCATGTCCCCTCCCATCGATCCAACGCAAGGAAGGGAACATGACACTAACAATTCTGGGGCTTTTACAAAAAATCAGCCCCATTCATCATGAATAAATTCATAGCAATACAAATAAAATGCATCCGTGTAGAAGCATGGTAAGATATAAACATACACGACATGAATTAATCTATGCTACTACACATCTAGCATGCATTTATTAGCATAATTAGAACAATCAATACATTGCAGAGTTTAATACGCATAGATAATACTTATCTTGTTGATGAAGTTGTCTTGAGGAACTAGCTATGCAACTACAACATTCCACCCAACCATAGGCCAACTGTGTTCATTAATTTTCTCAGCACAATTGCCACCCCCGAGCTGGGCATGATTTCTAAAGGAGAGGGAACTTGCAACTGATTCACAGCAAAATGAACACCACATCTAAGCCTATACAATCCACAGTTGGGGTTTATCAAGCCAAAACTGAACCCTCTTCTATTCTTGGATGCTTGCACTGAAGCTCAAGCCAAAACCATGGATACACATAAATCATTCCATAGCATAATCTTCCCACACACAGCAAGATCCAATATTGCGCATGGATACACACTTTTAACTATGGGATTTACAAAATAGGGTTCCCATTGGTTCTTTCAATTCGTGGCACACCCAAAACGAATTGTGGGAAGGGAAATCGACCAAAGGGAGTAAAAACAAGTTCCCAACAGGTATGTGGGAATTCAAAGGGAGAAAACGACCTGTATGGGCCCCAAACTCGTGACTCCCTTCCTCCCAGACATTCTGCAGCACAAAAATGACCTACCAGCCGTGGAAAATGAGGGTAAACTCAGGAAAAACACGAGGGAAAACACCCAGTAGATCCAGAACTCGTGGGAGAGAAAACCTCATGCATGAAGAATGACTTGTAGAGCAAATTCGTGGTTCTTTTTCTTGCCCAAGAAGCCAAATACATTTTTCCAAAAATGGTGGCTTGCCCATATCCGAAATTGGACAGCCATACCTCTCCATTTCCCCAAATAATAATTACCTCAACCAATTCCTGAGATAAATAAATGATTGGGTACAAACGTCAACATGGGTTGTTGAATGTTCATGGGTTCTCTCATTGACACTTGGCTTGACTTTATTGGCCCAGGGGTTTGAATGTTTTCCTCCCAATTCCTTGTAAAAAGCATGCCCCCATACTCTTGTTGCATTGCATTGCATAGCTAATTGTGGGTGTTTTATTAAAATGCATATTTACATGATATTTACGATTTTTATTGTGCCTCGCTAGCATGCAAACCATATGCTTCAATTTTAACACTAAATCGATGGTGGGGCCTTGGCCTTGAGCTCTCCACCACAATTTTATAACGATATTAGTCAACATCAAGGTGTTACAATATCGAATCCACTTATGTTCACAAGGATACATCTTAGATTTAATTTGTTAAATAGATTTGATCATATTAAACCGTTGGTAATAATAAAACTATAGACATATATAAAAAAATTGTTCAAACAATACCAAGTTAATCATAAGAGGAGATCAAACCGTCCAAATGATTTATAATTATTCCTAGGTGCAGATTTGATGGCACAATAATAGAATATATGATCAATTATTGTTAATAAAGAATAATGATGATACCACTAGAGCTACTGCCCAACTAGGGAGTAGGGGACACCGCAGTATTCAAAGTATGTAACGTTTGACATTGAATGGGATAGATCGGGTGGAGAGACAAATCAACCCAGGTGCAGTGCTCAGTACGGTGTTCAAGAAATGAATATAGAGAGAAATATCTATATGTAAGCAAAGCTAAATACTATTAAACCCAACAAATCACATATCATGACTCGAGGTCACTTCTGCGTTTCCTTTCCCCCGGATCGTGATATGCTCTTCGTTGTCCGGAAGGTTTGCCACAACTTTACCATCTGACCGAACTGGGTTACCGATAACTTTGAAATGTTCACTCATCAAGATTTAAGTCACCTTCTTGTTGCTGCAGAAGGAAGAGAAGAAGGGGCATGGGATATCTCCGCCAAAAGCGGTGCCCAGCTGTCGGAGGTTGGCATACCCCAGCTCATCCATCCGGTAACCCCTCGGATATGTCTCCGGCTTATACTCTGAATATCTCAATTTATGCACCTTCTCCCGGTCCTTTATGTCTTCTTCCTCCTCAACCTCCATTGAAATCCTCTCAGTCGACCATGCCAGTGGCCTCGGAGGGAGAAACCATCCGACAAAAGTGCCGAGGAAGAACTTGAGGGTGGCAGTAACCATGGAGATGAGCCAGTAGGGCAGACGTGGATATCCCATAGCATCAACCAGCCTCTCCTCGAGCACGCAATATACGATATATCTGGCACTGGGACGAAAGCAGGCGGGCAGAATGGAGAGCAACAGATCTAGCGTAGCGTCGGCGACCACCCTGTTGGAATGGGTGTACACCATTTTGTCGGCTTCGTATTGAAGACTGAATTGCTCCATTTCCTCCACGGTCTCGGGGATATCTTCAATCCCCATCCGGATGCCGATGCTGCGCCACAGCACGAAGTTCGCCGTCGTCTCTTTCTCCGTCCAATTCCGGTAACCAAACCTGCGAACATTTACACAGATTAATTCATTATTTTACTTGTCAAATCAATGGGAACATTGGGACGGCAACGAAGGTGCGGGGAAGAAGATGCAAGTACCTGGAGGCAAATCGTTTGGGCTCCAAGATGAAGGTGGAGAGCGTGTAGAGGAAATCGTTGTTGGAGATGTTGTAGTGGCCGTGAATGAAGTTGAGGCGGCGGAGAGCGAGGGAGCCACGTGGGCTGTCGACGTGGCTAAGGAGAAGCTCTTCCACAAGAATGTGCGTGTCGTCGTAGCGCTTCGTCACGTTCAGCGGTGAGAACTGGCGAGTTGCAGCCAGAAGCTTAGAGATGGAGGGGATGGCGAAGGTCTTGAAAAGAGCGAATTCGAGCGCCTTCTTGCTGAGCAGAGGGAACTCGACGAAATTGGTGATCCTGCACACCGCCAATGCATCTTCCACGGGATCCAGAGATGATATCAACTGTAGACGTTTGCGTCGGACGAGGCCGCACAAGCCTACCCACATCAACACCAAAACCACGACCGGGAAGACGAAGAGGACCGACATTCTTCTTCTTCTTTCTACAGTCTCCGACTGCTCTGCTTCTCTTCACACGGTGGCCCTCCCTTCGCTATTTATGGCCTCCTTTCTATCGTCAATTTGGTACACACATCTAAGTCACGCCAGTTTTGACCGGCAATACAAAATAAGTTTAACTTCCTGTGGAGCGTCCACCATGCATGCTTGACCAATGAGTTTGAATGAATGGCACCTTGATTTTAGTCTACAACGGTGTTTTCGTGCAGGGAGTATCGATGTGTTTTTGTAATCAACAAAGGTGACTAATGAATACGAGTTTAAGTCGTAACTAGAAAGCCTACTTACCCGATTGAAGTTTCAAGATGTCATTTGTAGTAACAAAGGCGGGTGCCTCCATAATTGAATGCGATTTTAGTCAACAGAAGGCGCCTTGATTGTAGAATACCCATCACCCAAATTAAAGCAGAGGAAGAAAATAAAGGAATGCTAAGCTGACATGGCGTTAAAAAGTGAATACCCGTCACTGTCCTCACCAAACTCGACAATTCTAAAGGGAAAGTTCGAATTTGATGCGGCACCATGGCCTTCTCTCCAAAGCACTGGCTCACATTGCTTTTGATGCGGCACCATGGCCTTCTCTCCAAAGCCTTCTCCCCAAAGCACTGGCTCACATTGCTTTTGATGCGGCACCATGGCCTTCTCTCCAAAGCACTGGCTCACATTGCTGTCCAAGTAGAACGATTCTTGGGTTTTGGATGTTCATTTTAAATTTTGAATATAAGATCATTCATATAATAATATTTGATTAGACAACTTATTTTTTTAAGAATATTCAAAATAATATTTATTTCAAATTAAAATTGAATAATATTTTTTTAAGAGTTATTTGAAATTCCAAATATTAAGTGTTAATCTTGAGTGATGACAAATTGAAAAAAATTAAGTTAGTAGAAAGTTTATCCTTAAGAATGTGTTTCTATTTATAAGCAAGTTCCCTCCAAAGAGTAGCATGATATATATGGATTGCTTACCTCTTATTAATATATCCTTATAACATTTTATTTTTTTATCTATAGAGTTTTATATAGTTACAATTTTGTTTATTAAAGTATTTTTTATGAAAATCTATTTATCTTAGATATAATTGGCTCTGAAATGATGACATATCTCTTGAAATTAGTGCTCCAGGAAGGGACAACGCGATGTTGTCGAAATTTTTAAATTAACAGTAGATGCATTGTGCAGACTTCCTTTGTTGTAGTTGATGCACTAGATGGAGAGAGTGTGGCAAGTTGCATGCCTACTGTGCTAGGTTACTGTGTCAGCAAGGCATTGTGAGCTGGTATTCCTGGTGGACAGGTTCCCTTGGCCCTCGCGGGGTAATTGTTTTGGTTTTTATCTGCCCACTTATTTCTATGTTAATATATTGCTCCCTGAAAGTCTGATAATCATTGAATAACCAGTTCTTGGCGATTTTAGTATTCTTTCTTCAGTACAATACAATTATTCATACTAGGAATCCCCTCCTGCCTAATGTAGTGAATTTACAACACATATGTCTTCATACTAGGGGGAAACACTATGCTAGCTCATTTGATGGCTCATTTGATGCAATGACCAAGAGTCGTGATTTTTAGCTATATGAGTCATCCTTTTATGAAGAGCTTAGGAAACCTCAGAAAATTGTTTACTATACTCTTGAGCATATTGATTTTGAGGCTGCCAAGAAGAAAGAAGTAATAAATTGTTCCATTCATTGTCCAACTGTCATATTTGGGTTCTCTCCTTGCAAATTAATTAATATCGTAGGCACACTCTGTGTTTATGCTTCCATTTGAAAACATGACAGATTGCCTTTCAAATACCTAGGCACCATAATTTCATCAGAACGAATTTTTGATGCAGTTGATGCAGGCTTGATAGCAAAGCAATAAATTTGGGCTACCACAAATCCTTGTGCTAAGAACCAATCCTTTAATTGTGCTAATCAAGACGTTTTTAAATGGAAACGCCTCTAGAGAATAAATGCAGAGAAATTTGATCTGGAGCCATTACCATATGAGGGTGAACGCTTTAGTGTGGATGAGGCTATGAAAGACAAATATCTAGTTTGGGATGCAATTGTCAGAGAAAATAAGCTGCATCCAACAAAGATTGAACAAGTTGGAAATCATTGGTTAGCATATTTAATACTAAATCCACGTGTGGACAGTATAATTAGCATGAATACCAGTAAAGAGTATGGTTTATTTGGGTTTCGAAGCAAAAAAAATTCTATGGGAGAATGGATTGACAAAGTTAGGGCATCTAATATTGTTCCATATGTTTGATCAATATATATGTCTTGATTTAAAACCAAGTGGAGGAATTACTTCGTCCTTCATTTAGAAATTGCTTTTGTGCTTCAACTATTAAATTCTCCAGTGGACGATTAAGGGAATTTATGATATTTTCTAAAAGTTCTAGTTCGAGGTGTTGATAATATCAGAGCGTTGTGTGTGTGTTTTTACAGTGAAGTAAAGTTTGTGAGATAGGTTTGAAAATTGCTTGATGTTTGATGTGGTGTAATTTTGCAATGGATTTGAAATAAAGAGATGAATCTCCAACCTAGTTTTCCGTCCAACTTTTCCTACTATTTAGTTATGGTGCTAAAATCAAGCATTGACAATCTCAATCTTATAGGATTGGCTAAATACATCATCCTGATCTTTATCAAATTATGTTGGCTATCAACATTGAGCATATAGAAAGAAACTAGTGCAAGTTCAGGCTGAGGTATTGTGATGTACCTGTTATCACACCATAGTAGCAGGGCTACTATTCTTGCTTAGCAGATATCTGCACATTCCAGAGCTTAGATTTTTCAGAGCTTGGCTATGATGACTTTATATTTTGAGATCACTCATGATCAGAGCAGTGTATTATTCAGACTTATGTTAGACCTTATGTCAAGGTTGAGCCTTGAGAGTTCAGATTTGATGACCAATGTGACCCTTTATTCCATACAATTTTGGTTCAGTGCCTAGAGGTGTATTGCAGTAGTGTTTCTAATGATATATGATGTTTATTCTTATGATGATGTTGTATGACCTATGGATTCCTGATCATTGACTATGGATTATTATCTTGTTGTTTTAGTCATGTTCATAGCATTGGCTTGGTATATAATTCATGATGTGGCAAACTTTATAAAATGAACTATCTTGATGATAAATTATAAAATGAACATTTTACTTGCACATTTAGGTTGTTTGACAAAACTCACTAGTTTACCACCTTACATAGATATGGTCTTTCTTGAAACCAGTTGTATGCTATCTTAGGCTCCACCTTGACTTGACTCCATCCATCCATGAATTTCCTTATTTGGCTTTGACCCTTGACTTGTCTTACTTGACTTTCTGGTATTGAAGACTTCCCCTTTTTCTACCTCTTTGTTTGGACTGCATCCCTATATGTTTAGTGTCTCGGCTCTAAGTTGGTGACAAAACTTGCCTTTGGTAAGTTGGATTGTAGGCCTAAATCATTCTGGTCGGTTGTCCCGATGTTTGGCATTGGCTCGAACTCCCCCTAGTCACTTGAGATGTTGTTGGCTAAAACTGAAAGCTCATGTACTACTTATGGAAACTTATATATATTCTCCCATGGAAACTAAAAAGGGCAAGAGCGATGAACTGCTAAAAATACTCCTCGGAGAGTATAAGAAAGGTCCAAAAAGCAATGGTTCTTAAATGCTATATCTAAACAATTGCTGACCTTATATGTATATGTAAACATGCCATGGATGCAAGCTGCAATTAGTTGTGCTTATTAGCACACCTGAGATCCGAAGGGTTATGTAGGCCAAAAAGGCCATGAAATGAAATTAAGTGATCCTAATGAACTTGGATCAACTTGATGTAGACATGATGCCTAAGTTGAATAAGCACTCTCTAAACAACTTACCCATTTGTGAGGCACAGCTATCCCCCGTGTTATTTTGTCCAACACAGAGTTTGTAGTTTCCCCTCTCTCCCAGTCCAAAGTATCTTTTAGTTGAGTTTAGACAAGTCACCCCCTTTGCCCAACCTTGTTCCTAGCCTTCATCCTTCACTAGCAGTTTGACCATGTCCAATGGGTGAGTTTGTCATTTAAACTATTGTGCAAGTAATTATAAATAACAAAGGAATATGCTAACATGATTAATGCCACTGAATGGATGTTATACTTTAAGTTAAGCTGTGAGTATGATTAGAGGAACATGTCTTAGTATTTTGAGATGATTTATCCTTGGTTGTATATTGACCTAGTCAAACCCAGTTTGACTATGGTCATTTCTTGGGATCTGTGATGATGTGGGCCATATATAGACCTATTGATGATGATGGATGGTCCCACATACTCTTGATGATGATGCTATATGATGGAAATATGATTTAGATGATGATTGATGCAGTTCAACAGGTTTTATTATTACTTCAGATCATCAGATTATACACTATCCATATATGGTGGGCCCTACAGCTAGCTCATCAGGGAAACCCATGGTGTATGAGTACACATTATTAGTAGATTTGGGTCTTCTGGATCCAATGAGACACTTATCTTTCAATTCCGGACACTTCTGATAGTGACAGATGCAGTTTTACACTTGTTGACTAGATTTGGGGTTGATTTCCCAGCCTGAGCAGCAGGGGCCATGAGAGGCCAGTTCACCTAGGGCGATGTATGAGGAGGGGGTGGTCCAACCACTTGTTATTACCATTTATCCCCCCTTCTGGAGAGCTTGGTAGGCTCATTTTGATAGCATAGGTTCCCTAGGAGGCAGTTTCAGCACTTTCACAATTACCGAGGCAATCCAGAAATGGGATAAAAGGGTCACTGAGGAATTTGATTTGGGAAATTGAGGCAAGGTTTTGGCACTTGGTTTTCACAGAGGTCTTCCAGGGTGAACCCCCTATCTTCTAGCCAGTTTTCATCACTTGAGTGGGTCCACACAGGCCACAGGAGGCCTTTTACTGCTTGTATGTCACATATTTTGAGGACAGATTTGATCATTTATATTTATCTTGGACATATTATATTAGTTTATTGTGCCATGGGGATGAGCTAGTAAGGATTGATGCCTCCTATCCCCACCATGAGCTCCATATGTCATGTCCTAGTCATATGAGGTGGGCTTTTGTACTTTTACCCCCTCTAGTGGATGATGTCACCCTCCCTGAGTACCTTTTAGCTATGACATCATCATTATTTGAGTGATCCATGTGTTATATTGTTATGTTTTCATCTTAGCCATTGATCATGTATTGAGATCTTTTAATCTCAACCACTCATTTTTGTTGTAAAGTGGTTTTGAGATCTAGGGTTTTGGTCTTTATTATCCTATATAAGGAGGAGACCCCCTATTGTATAGCTCACCTTTGGGCTCTAGAAAACTTGGAATGAAAAGAATATTTTGGATATCTACTTCTTGGCTTTGATTGGGTTTCTCTTGCATATGTTCTTGGATATCTTGCTTCTAGACATTGTTTGCTTTTCAGGTGAAATCGACTTCAAGAGAGGGAGGCCAAATTGCTCAAGCTAGCTCATCGAATTGCTTTGTGCAAAGATTGTAGGGGTTGCTCACATCCCCCATGTGCAAATCGACTTCATAGAGAGGGAGTTTTTCAATTGTGCTTTGTCCATTGATTGCTTTCTTGATATGACATGCTTAGATCTTATGGATTTGTAGATCAAATCTAACTTGATGTAGTTTGATTTGCAGGTTTTCATGAGACATATTTCCTCCTAGAGTTTGGATGTTATTGGTTGAAGACACTTGGATCAAGCTTGGAATTGTAACTAGGGCAAGAATTCTCCATATGCTAAGAGGTTGCAAGCTTTTGAGGTAAGATCTACAAGGTATGTATTGATTTTGCTTGCTATCCATCCCATTGGTCAAAATTACATTAAAATCAAAACCCTCGTTTTTGTTGTTCTTAGATCTACTTGGATCTAGTCTTGCTTTTGAAAAGATATTGAAAACCCACCTCTATAGTATCCACGGCAATTCGAATATATAGTTTGGTGGTGATTGGGTTCCATTTGACACACTTTTCAAGGCAAAATAACCCTCTTGAGGCAAATCGCACCTCTTGGGAGAAGCTAGTTGGGTTAGATCTAACACATGGGTATGTGAGATCCCACTTGATTCACACTCTCTGCACTTGATAACCTACCTATTATCTCCCCAATAAATCTAGACTAGTCAAGTCATCTAGGCGATAGGAAGTCTTTTATTTTTGTTTATTGTCTACACATGTCTGAGTTCTAGTCCGGTAGGTCTGAGAAGGTAACAAAGTCTAAATTGATATTTTTTACGTCAGCCTCCTTCCGAAGGAAAAGTTTCAGGTTTTGGTAGCTTAGGCGGGCCTGGTATTGGCTCATTAGCTACTGAAAGCCGGGTTTCCGGCTGTTTATGGTGTAGAAAATAGAACACTCCAACCACCGAAAGCGGAAAAGTTACAGCGTAAAGTGGAGGGACGGTTTTTGGTTGCTTGGGCGAACATGACGGTGTTCATTAGACACCAAAAGATCAAGCACTTTCCACAACTCGAGGGGCAAATTTGAAACCTTCCCTAGCTGCCGAAAGGAAAATTCATGCCTGCATTCACGAAGCCATTTCAGGGGTTTGGGCGAACACAACAGTGTTCATTAGCCACCGAAAGTCAGGCATACTTCCCGCAGCTTGCCATCAAATGGGCTAGATTAGTTTCGGCTGCTGAAAGCAAAAAGACAGTAGCGAAAATTGTTTTCCGACGACATAGCAGGTTCGATGGTGAATTGTCGGCTACCGAAAAGGAAGTTACGTCAATTGACGGACATGTCAAATCGAGGGTTCGGGGTCATGGTTCAGGGAACTCATCATGGTTTAAGCTGCCGAAAGGGTCATTTCAGCAAAATTCTGACTCACCTCGAGGGAAGTCCGGACGCCACTTCCATAACTCTGACCAGACAAACCTCTTTTCCCATCCACATAACAACATTTCTCAAATTCCATTCCACTGGTGCAATCATGTCTCAGCCACCATCATTTCACCCTCATGATTGCCCACCTTTGCATACCCTTGGAGTTTGCTCCCGAAAGGCCACACCACCTTCCCATTTTCGCCCCCACCGTGTGGATTGAGCCCATTTTCTCCCTGTTTCCTGTCGCTCTCTCAATCCGGGTTTGAGCAACAAGCGCCACCAAGTAGGTCATCGATGCCGAAAGGGGGAGGAGCAGTCTTAAGAAAAGAATTAAGCGACACTTTCTACCTCGAGGTACACCCCGAGGTAGGTCAATTTTTCAAGAATGTTGGTTGCTATAACTTATGTAAAAAGCTTCAGGGCTCTCACCAACAGGTGGCCGAAGCTTTCTCCCTCACATATGATGGAGAAAAGGCAGTAATAGGCAAGGAAGAGTTCCAGGTGAACGAGGCCCTCATTGCCCAGGTAACAGAATTGCCCACGACCGGGGAGAGCTGGTTTAAGACCACTATTAAGAAGGATTTTGAGTTTAAATCATATCTTAAACCGGAGCATAGGAATCAAGTTTGGAAAAAGGACATCCCTATGTCACACCTGGAGGATAATTGGCAGCTGTTATTGAAGTCCATCTTGGCCTATATAACCTGTGAGGGCAGGTATAATAGGGTGTTAATCTATCACTTCAGATTACTGGATCATTTCACGGGCAAGAACCCTCTAAATCTCCCTTTCTACCTCCACAAGAGCCTCACCAAAATGGCGCATCAAGTAAAGGCTCAGCCCTCTAAAATTGTCGGGAGGTTGTTCCACCATGGTTTGATTAAACTTTTGGTCTCTGAGTTATTGCAGAGAAAAGGCATGAAATGGACTTTCTTTCTCTTCTGGAGTGGGCTCGAAACCGAATTATGGCCAGAAGGTGGAAAGAAATCCTCAAACCCCAGAAGTGGAAAACGAAGAAGGAGGGCTCTTCCCCCAAATTCAGTCAAACCCCTTTCCTCAGCTCCACCAGCGAAGAAAACCAAAAGGAAGCTGACATTTGATGACAAGGCTGAGGATGAGGGGATGGTTTCAAAGGAAATTCCTTCGAGAAGTACAAATATTTTAAACCTCCCTTACACTGATTCTGAAGAGGAGGAGGAGTTTCAAGGAGCTGAAGTAGAATTTGATGAGGAGAAAACAGAATAGGTACCCCAGGAAGAAGCCCCAGCCCTGATGGAATAGGAGAATGACTATGTAAAGTTTCCTCCATTTGCCTCTATGGAAGAGCAAGGCTTGGACTATGTGAATTTATCCTCCCCTACACCTATGGAGGAAAAAATTCAGCAGGTGGCCAACAAACCAATCTAAAATGAAAATATTTCAGCTTCACAGAAAATCAACCGGCTCCTCCAGCAAGCTTATGAACGCGAGTTACTCCAGAGGGTCATTAAAGAGAAAAATGAAAGGCTGAAAGAGAGGTATAACGAGCTTTACGTATCTTTTCATGGATTGACCAAGAAACATGGCAAGATGAGGGGCAGAAACAGTAGGCTTATCAAGGAAAACATCAGATTGAGGAGGAAGGTCGAAGTTTTAGAAGGCAAGGGAGAAGCTCAAAGTCCCCAGCCCATGGCACATTCGAACCTGGAGACCTTAGCTGCTGCTATGACTGACTTTGCCAATCCTCTGACCTCAGCCCAGGAGGAAGAAACATCCAGGTAACAAGAGGATAGGAACACAGTTTTGCCATTTTTTGTAGGTTGAATCATGCATGGTTTTCAGCAGCTTGGGCGAACACCGAAACTGTTCATTAGCTGCCGAATCCTGTTCTGGTAGCTTATTGTGTGCAGGCGATGTCCTCCCAAATACCAAAAAGAAATAAGGTTTTCTAGCACCCTCAAGCGTTTCGGTGGTTTAGGCGAAGCGTTACTATGATTCATTAATCACCAAACGTTAGGCTTTCGGTTGCTTGTCACCTTCAAGCCCAGTTTTGTTAGCTACCGAAAACTAAAATAAACGCACAGATATATCAGCAGGCATCAAACCTCTTTGGTATGGTTCCTAACATCTTGAAGACGTTTTCCAAAGGACTGACAAGCGTTCAAGTGCACCATGATCGCCTCTGTTCACAGACTGAGAGCGCTGACAGATTCGACAGTAAAATGTTCCTACCTATTTTTGGAAAGCACCCCTATAGGTTTCTACAAAATAGCGTTTTCACACCTGCCCCCAGCTCCAAGATGCTCGTCTCAACTATCAAGCATAGTGTCACTAGAAAAGAGCAGTTACTTTGATCATGATGCACTGTTACATCTTTCATTTACTATTTTCAGTTGTTATTTTTAGTATATTCGATCCATCTTTTTGGGATTTGAAAAACTGTGTAATGGCTATAAAGTCGAGGACTGAAGTAGAATAGAGGTTCGACTTTGGAGAGAAGAATCGAATTTTGTATTCTCATACTTTTGTGACTTTATAGATTATACAAGCTTCTTTTATTATTGGTTGGCAGATTCATGTTTCTTGTTTCTGTACTTGCTGTGAATGATATATTTCCTGTATGTTCACTTTAATTGCTAAGATAGCTGTTATCCTGTCATGGCGTTTAAGAACTGAACATATATGTTGTTATTTTGTTGCGCTTAGCCATTTATATACATTTTGCTGTGTATGAATCTGTTAAAAGCGATAAGGATTCACACCCTTTATTTTAAATCAACCCTCTAAACAGTCGTAGTCAAAGCCTTGTCTGTCTAAGAGTCCTCATGCATGTTGTGAGAGTGTAATATTTTGATTCCTGTCATCCAACTTGATCCAAAATAAATCCCTTCTTTCAAGACAAGTTTAAGTTACCAGGCATCTCTGAAATACAACCTAGGAGAGCTTCCTGGAGTGATAGCACTACCCCTAGTGCTTCACCTTGTTGATTTTTGCCTTGTGGGCCCCATTCCTCATTTTGAGGGTTGTGCCCCACTTGGGTCAATTTGGTGATGCATTTTCAATTTCAGATCTATGGATATCTAGCCATTGGATGCCCTTTATTTTCAAGATCCACATTGATACTTGCCTAAACTACTTAGATCTACAATTTGGTGGCCATTGGACTTGATTTGACACACCTTTCCATGCTTTTAACCCTCCTTGGGAAAAGTCGTACTCCTTGGGTGTTTGAGTTTTCCCACTTCTAGGACATGGGTGGTTGTGATCCCACTTGATTTGAGAAGAGCATACCTTGAAACCCCTACCTAGTATCTCACTTTGTGAAGTTCTGCCTTGGGGGTATCATTCCTCATTTTGGGGATTGTTGTCCACTTGGGTCACATAGTGAAATATTAGATCTACCAAGATCCAACCATAACATCTTGAATATCCCACTTGATTTGCATCCTAGGTGTCCCGATCTACATTTCCACATCTCTTTTGACTCCATTAGCCCATCCATCAAGGCACTAGTCCACCTAGGGAAATTCGCACTCCTTGGGATGTGTGTCAATTACTAGATCCCATATGTGGGTATCTCTATTTTCACCTTAGATCTATAGATCTACTCTTCACATACCCCTTAGTACCATTTGCACCCCTAACTTCACCTTGTGGGTCCCATTTGAGCCATTTCCATATCCCAAGGAAGTGGGTCCCACATGTGTATTTCATGGTACTAGATCTTGTCATCTTATCTTATCATCTGGCCTAAATCATTCATTGGTTGAAACACTAGTCACTCCTTGAGCCTCCTTCAACCATACTTAAACTTATAGGTCCACCTAACCTTGCATTGGTTTTTTTAACTTGTCTTTTACTTATCCCTAGGAACCTTTGTTTGGGTCCAATCATCTTTGATTGGTTATAAGGGTCTCCCCCTAGGTCTTGATTCATCTCGATCTAAAGTGAAGAGTGCCTCAGTTGATGTGACTCCCATCTTGCATTGGGAACCATGGCATCTATTGGGTCACCTCTTTAGTTGTCCATGTCCTCTACCATCCTGGATGGGATACCATTAGGGACAACTACAAGTTGTGTGATAACAGTACCTAACCTCTTAATTGGTGGACCATTTTATAGCACCATTTAGTGCCTCATCACAATCTTTTCTAACAACAATTGTTATTTTTGGCTACAACTCAGCTTAATTTTTGGTCATCTCTAAATATTCAATTCAATGGAAAGACCATCATTTTGGTCTTCATGATACACCACCAACTTCCGTGGTTGGATATTAGTACTTTTGGACCAGAGAATAAATCAATCCTACACCCAAAGTAGCTCCTCGACTATGAATAGATGCCTGCACTTCTTTTATTTCCAGCTAGACATCATAGGTCTTCTTTGCAACTTTAATGATGTTTGCATATTATACCTAATGTATTATGTGAAACTAAAGTTTGATTAAACACCAAGGATGGTTTCTTTGAATTCAATATTTGGATTTCCACTATTCAGTAATCACACCTCACAAATAACTGAAAATATATGTTAAGACCTCTCTTCATGACTATAGATCACCTAACAAGATAATTTAAAGCATGCTTACTTGTTGTAGCCCATTCTTGGTGTTTGTGTCTTCTATTCAGTTGTGCAATCTGGGGCAAAAGGGAAACAACTGTGGGAAAAAATAGAGTGCTAGATGGATTTATCGTAGTTGGAAAAAAGATGAGGAGAATAATAATAGTATTAACATTGATGATGTTATCCTATTATTGTGAGTTCAAAATTATTATTTTTTGTTTAAGTAGTATCTTATTATGTCAGTTCACGTCATAAAGATTTCAAAAATCTTATTTAAATTTATTTTGTTTGTTTTTCTATTCAAAAATATCTTATTTAGGAAAATTGAGCTTCATGGATGTCATGATAGGGTTCACATGATAATTTTCAAATTTTCAAAAAAATATAATTTGCAATGTCACGAGACATTGCCATCTCATGGCTCTTGTTCAATTAAATATATTATTTATGGATTACTCAATTATAAATAGGAAATAAATCTAGCATATTTACTTAATTAATGTTTTTTATGCCTTCCTCCTTATTTGAAGGTGCAAGTGTCCCTCCTACTTATGAAACCAAATGTGAAAATGGGTAGCAATTTGTGCTCCGTAAATTTCTTGGCTTGCATGGGAAGTTTTCCCTTGTTGCCAACCAAGTAAGTGGTGATGATGCCACCTCAATTGGTCTATGTGTAGATGTCCAACAACGTATCATGGATAAATGGTGTCTAGTAATCAAAAAGGGTTCATAAAGCTTTAATTATGAGACATTGACCACTAGATGAATACTAGGTTGTGGAGGCAACTTGATTTCAAAGGAGATTTCTTGCATTGTCTCCAAAATTGTATAAGGACCATAGCAAAGTGCTTGGAGCTTGTTATGCTTGACATTGTGAAAATGTTGTTTCTAAAGGTACAACCATACGTAATCACCAACCAACAATGGATAATGAATTTTATTGTATTCTCTAATTTCTTTCATATGCTCTTGATTTTTCTAGACTACTCCACAAACTTGAATATCACTCTAGGTGATTTCTTAGACAAAGGAAGTGGCTTGAGTCTTTAAATTAGGAAACCTTCACATAATGGAATGGGTCCCTTCACACATTGAAACATTGTGACAATCAAGGAGTTCAATCAGTCACACAATACTCACTTGGGCTTGGTATATTCAACTACAATTAGGAAACCTAAATGAGAAACACATTGCTTCCCCAAACCATACTTTTTGAGCTTTACATGGAGTTAATTAGTGCTTAATATGTCTAGCACTTGGTAGAGGTGTGGGTTGGTGCAAGATAATGAGGGTCTCTTTCGATACGTTAGATACAATAGAAAAAAAAACAGACATCCCTCAACTTACATGGATATTTTGAGATACTTCCACAATAAATCTTGCTTTGAGTAAAAAAGATGAAATGTAGGAAATTGAACAACATGTCGGAATATATAAGTTTTATCCTTTAAAAATGTTCATAACTATCCCAATTTTTATATTTTATGACAATTACATTTTTTTCTTTCCCAAATGATAAGGTATATGTCTTTGTGGATCCCACTTTTTAGTGCCTAAATTATGGAGTAAAATTACAAAAAATAATAGACATAGAGAACAAATAGTACTAGTGTAGCACTATTTTTCCAAAATAAATTTAGTAATCTTTTATTTTCTTAATTATCTAAGTGACCAAACCTTAAAAACAATACATCAAGTGCAGGTCCCACTTTTGAAGGTCATAATGCAATGATCATGAAATGGTTTTTACTATAGCATGTAGAGGTCAATGTCTAGTTGTGAAACTAACATTTTTGTTTTAAATGCTTGAATGAAAAAGTTATGGAAGAAAAACTAACCGTGTGTTTTTTTAGTTAAGGAGTAATGAGACAAGAAAAATAGAAAAAAATACATATTTAAAAAAATACATATTTGGAATCTACAGAAAAAATGCAATCTATGTCTAAAATTTCATAAAAAATGATTGTGTGTAGCATACTGTAACAAGTTCTAAAACACAGGCATATTGAGAAAATGGATGAAATGCCCAATTAGCTATGGTTTACCATATTCCATAGCACAGGTTTGGTTAAACCAAAGCTAACGCGAAATTAGACACATAACAAGAGGGATGACACATGAACATGTGAGGAGGTTCAATTTATGTGGTAAGGAATGTGAGTGCATTTCTTTTAAATTCAAATTTCCTTTTCCCACTTAAAAAAATTGGCATGATAAAAAATGTCTGCACAATTTTTGGTTATAAAATGTGCACATAATATTTAGAGTTAAAACAATAGCGCGGAATTAGTAATATTGAATTTACCTTAGGCAAAAGAGTTGGTAGGGGATTGGGATAATTAGGGGTTGGGGGAAGAGAGAGAAGGGTAGGCCTTATGGATAGGTGGAGTAGAGGGGTGAGAGAGAGATATATAGAGAGAGAGAGTGAGGGGGTGGAGGGTGTGGGTGATTAGGGGTAGGGAGGAGTAGGGGTGTTGTGGGAGCGAAAGAGATATATATAGAGAGAGAGTCAGGGGGTGGAGGGTGTGGTTAATTAGGGGTAGGGAGGAGTAGGGGTGTTGTGGGAGCGAAAGAGATAGAGATCAGGGTGGAAGGGGATGGGGGTTTAGGGAGGATTAGTGCAATCAGAGAGAAGGGGGGGTATAGGGTGGGGGAAGAGAGAGAGAGAGATGGGGGAGAGTAATTAGGAGAGATAGAGAGATAGGGGTTTATGGGTAGGGGGAGTAGTAGAGAGAGGGAGGGTTGGGAGGGATGGTTATGGATAGGGAGAGTAAGAGTAGTTTAGGAAGAGAGAGGGGGAATAGGGTTAGTGAGAGTGTGATAGAGAGAAGGGGGATGTTAAGGGGTTGGGGGAGAGAGAAAGGTGTGGGGTTTATGTGTAGTTGGAAGAGTAGGAGAGAGAGAGAAAGAGAGTGAGAGAGGGGATTAGTAAGGGTTAGGGGGAAGAGGGGAGAGAGATAGAAAGGAGGAGGAGGGGGGTGAGAGAGAGAGAGAGAGAGAGATCATGGGGGGTTAGGGGTTTGGGGGAGAGAGAGAGGGGTAGGTGGAGGAGTACAAGAGAGATAAATTGAGATGGGGGGTTAGTAAGGGTTAGGGGTAGGAAGGGAGAGATAGAGACAAAGAGGGATGGGTTAGTTGTAAGGGGAGGAGTAGGGATGGGGGAGAGAGAGAGAGAAAGAGAGAGAGAGGGGTATGATTAGGGGTAGGGGGGAAGAGGGTATTCGATAGTGGGAGGGGGATTACGAGAGAGAGATGGGGGAGTGGTTAGTGGTAGGGGGAGGGAGATTAGGAGAGCCAAAGATATAAGGTGGTAAGGGGTAGAGAGAGATGGAGAGGGAGGGAGGGAGGGAGAGAGAGAGAGAGAGAGAGAGAGAGAGAGAGAGAGAGGTGAAGGGGTAGGGGGAGGAAGGAGTTTGGTGGAGAGAAAGAGTTAGATATCAGGGTGGGGGGTATGTGTTTAGGGAGGATTAGGGAAGTTAGAGAGAAGGTGGGGTATGAGGTGGGGGAATAGAGAGAAAGAGAGGGATGGGGGTGGAAAGTGGTAGGGGGAGGGATATTAGGAGAGAGAGATGGGGTGGTTAGTGGTAGGGGGGAGGGAGATTAGGAGAGCCAAAGATAGAGGGTGGAAAGGAGTAGAGAGAGATAGAGATGGGGGAGGGGGATTAGGAGAGGTAGAGAGAGAGAGAGGAGGGTTATGGGTAGGGATGAGTAGGAGAGAGAGAGAGAGGTGAAGGGGTAGAGTAGAGGAAGGAGGTCGAGGGAGAGAAAGAGTTAGATATCGGGGTGGAGGGTAAATGTTTAGGGAGGATTAGGGAATTTAGATAGAAGGTGGGGTATGGGGTAGGAGCATAGAGAGAAAGAGAGGGATGGGGAGCGGCAAGTGGTAGGGTAGGGGGATTAGGATATACATAGAGAGAGGGGCTATGGGTAGGGGGATTAGGATTAGGGGGGAGAGAGAGAGGAGGAGGGTAATGGGTTTTGGGAGTAGGAGAGAGAGAGGGGGTGGAGGGGTTGGTTATGGGTAGGGAGAGTAGGAGGGTGTTAGTGAGAGAGGGGGGGAGTTAGGGGTAGTGAGAGTGTGTGTGAGAGAGGGGGGAAGGTGTTAGGGAGTTGAGGGAGGGATAAGGGAGGGGGTGTCATGCATATGGGGGGGAGAGACAGTGATGGGGTTAGGTGTAGGTGTATTTGGGGGGACAGAGAGTGAGAGAGAGGGTTAGTAACAGCTAGGGGGAGAGGGAGAGATACACAAAGAGAGAGAGGAGGAGGAGGGGGGGAGAGAGGTAGGGGAAGGAGTAGGGGGTGAGAGTTAAGTTTGGAGTAGGGGGGTTGAGAGAGAGAAAGAGAGTGGGGGTGTTATGGGATTGGGGGAAAGAGAGATGGTTTTCTATGTAAACATAATGCGTGCACAGTATTCTTTTAAAAAACATGTACACAATTTTTATACAATAAAATGTGCATGTGATATTATTAAAATTGAATTTAACTTATGCAAAAGAGTTGAGAGGGGGTTTGGAATGGTCAAAGGGTTTAGCGGTTGGAGGATAAAGAGAGATGGGTGGTAGTTAGGTGTAGGTGGAGAAGTAGAGAGGTGAGAGAGAGAGAGAGAGAGGGAGCCAGGGGGTGAGGGGGGGAGGGGGTTTGAGGAGAGAAATTCATAGAGATTTGGGTGGGGGGGTAGGTTTTTAGGGAGGATTAGGGAAGTTAGAGAGAATGGGGTATAAGTGTTTGAAGACACTTCGTCTATGTGGACAAGGACGAATCTCTCTAGCCTAAATGATATAGATCTAGAACAAAACACAATAGAACATATAAACTTTCCTAGATTAATGAAGCGGCGGAGAAAACTGGCCTTGCCTTGAAGGATTTGTAATTGGCGTAATGTATGTGGGGATGGGAGGTAAGGAATGGCTTGAACCTTCAAAGGTTCAAAAATGATCCTTTTTTGGGAAACAATAAAACCCAATAATCATCCAGAAGGAACGCAAAAATCACACTTGAGGGGGTTTAAGCGAATGTTATATTTGCGACAACGCAAAAAGACTTGTCGGAGATCATCCAGGTGGTCAGATCGTTTTTTGGATCAAGCAGTGAGGTCATCCATGTATACAAGGATAATATGGACCAAGTTATGAAAACAAAAGGTCATGGTCCACTGAAATGTGGCGCCAACATTTTTAATAGAAAATGGCATAACACGATAGGCAAAGGTGCCTCATGGACTAGTAGTGAAGGAAGTCTTATCTTGATCTTCTTTGCGAATTTGAATCTGATTGTATCCAAAGAAACCATCCATGAAAGATAGAATCTCATGACCCGCACATGCATCGATGAGTTGATTGATGAAAGGCGTAGGAAAGTTGTCTTTGGGACAAGCTAAATTCAGATCACGGAAATCGGTACAGACGCGAGTGGTGCCCTGTTTTTTGTTAACCGACACTGAATTGGAAACCCATGTGGTGTAAGAAATGGGGTAAATGAACCCAAATTGATGCAATTTTTCAATTTCATCATTCACTGCTGGTAGTTTAGACGGGTGATTCGTTGCTTTTAGAGGACAAGCGGAATGTCATGCCAAATATCAATACGGTGTTCAACAATGGCAAGGTCAAGACTAGGAATATCAGTATATGACCAAGCGAAAACATCAAGGAGCTCTTGGAAGAGCTTCTTATAGGCATCTACTTCTTCTAGAGTACATGAGGCACCTAACGTAATGTTCTCAACTATATTAGGTGTGACAAAAATATCGACTTGGATGGTGGGCGATATGTTAGCAATGTTACCTTCTTCGAAGGCATCAGGAGCTGGGATGGGGTTCTTGAACCATTCCACTTGGCTATGGATGAAGTCTTTTGACTCGATCGAAATTTGGTCAGCCATAACATGAGTAGACTCCTCGAGAATGAAGCAGGCTCTATGATGCATGTCATCCCAAGGGAATTCAAGTGTGGTTAGGGCTTCGAGGATTTATTCGTCACTATGAAAACACCGTGTGGAAATATCGGACGAAGTAGAGTTGGAGGTTGGGGGACTGGTTGGTTCACTACTTGTGCAAATCAGATAAATAGTGTTAACCTCTGCTGAAGAGGAGGATTCGGGTGGATGAATCTCCTCGATGGTAATAATTGATGATTCTAAAGAAGGCTGGTGCATTTCGTGAAGCACCAATCGATACTCTAGTAAGTCGGGACAATGATGAGAGTAATGGCCATAGACTCCGCATATGGTGCAGGAGTGGTTGGTGTGCAATGATTTGTTACGTGGTGGGGGGTTGGTTGGTAGTTCGACAACCAGAATATTGGGTTCATAATCCAATGTCTTCATGTGTTTTTGAAAGTTGGGAAATTGCGGACAATGATGGGTTGCGTGGCCCAAATCATCGCACAAGGCACACTTGGGAGGTGCGTGTGCTAGAGGATGGGTGCATGATTTTAGTCGCATTAGGTGTAGTATGATTTTGTGTGGCTTTTCCCCTAGCGTTCTTGGATGATTGAGGGAAGGTGTTTGAGGAAGATGTTTCCAACACAGTGGGAGGGGGATGATTGGCGGTGGTGATCGGTTGGATCAGTTGAAGAATGACTTATGGCTTCGGAGTGGGATTAGGGGTAGGTAAATACCATACGAGATGTCCTAACGACAATCCTAGGAGATTCAGTGTGTCCAAAACAGGCATACTTACTACCCCTGATGGTGGAAACAAGAAAGGGGTTGTGTGGATTGGTGTGGCTCCCACGTGGCTAGGTACCAATGGTGGTTGAGACTGAAGTGGCAGTTGAGATGTCGATGAAGTGGTGGGTTGTGCGTTAGGGACTGATTGACTTGAAGAAATGGTACACAAGTTAGATATCTCAATGACCAGAGGACGAGGGGGTAAGAAATGAAATGTGGAGATCATTGTAGCCTATAAATAAATTCCAGTCCCAACGGGAGAAATCAAAGGGATAGAAACACCAAATACAACCATGGGGAGGACATTCTCTGGTGTAGCGGGCGCATTAGGGTCATAGTAAGTGACTTGGTATATTTTGACAACATGTCCCTCATGGGGGAACATCATAATACAGAACACAGATGAAGAAAAATCCTTCATGGCATACATGTAGCTTCGACCTAGGATCAAGTTGTAGTTGAGCTGTGTGTTGACAAATTCATTGTCAATCAGGACAATTTTTCCATCTAATTGGAATGGTACATTATCCAGAAGGCCTTGCGGCTGAGATGAGTGGCCATCATAAGATCGTAGAGAAGTTGTGGATGGCTATAAGTGAGGGGATCCAAGCTTCTTCCACACAAATGTAGACATAACGCATGTAGAGGCACCCTCATCGATAATTCATCGATGGATAAAGAGGTTCTGGATAGAAACTGAGATCTGAAATGCTAGGGTTGAAGGCATGCGGGGTTTAGATTGGTCTAATTTGAATGCCATCATCCATGAATTAGAAGGGTTGATCGCACATATGGAGGACAATCGTGTTTTGCGCAGCGCTGGGAAGTTCTTTAAAACTTCTACGGTGGACATAGCTGTTGACACCCAAAAATTGCTCACTAGCTCATTTCCCTACTCACATGACCCATTTGTCCACTTTTCCTACCATTTTAGCCTCTAAAACCTCAAAAAACCTTCAAATGGTCACCAAAAAGGCCAAAATCCATCTTTTTCTCCTCAAAATAGTTAAATTTCCTCAAAAAATACCAAAAACCCTCCAAAGGGGTCCAAAATTCCCAAAAATCAATTAAAAGGGAATAAAATTCAAAAATATATTCAAAAAAGGAGAAAAGAGGGAAAAAGAGGAAAAGAAACCCTAAACCATTTTACCAATACCATTGGTTACCCTAAACCATGGTTGTATTCTCCATCACCCAAAAGATATAAAAAGGTGATAGAGGCTCCCCATTATTCATCCACATTCTTACCTATCCTTATGCTGCCAAATTCATTCTTGAGAACCTAATCCCACCATTTGTGCTTATATTCACCATTTGAGTGAGCCATTTTGGCCAATCCCCATTGCATTTGGAGAAGAGAAGGAACCATTAGAGCACTGGAGCAACTAATCCCTACGCCTGCTCAAGCTCAACCAACCTCACCATTGAGGTAACCTTTCATGTGTAACTCCATTTTTTGTGAGTAAAATTTGTTTTACATGGAAGATCTAAATTTTTTACTATTTACTACAAGTTTATCTTATGAATGTCCATGCATATGTTAGATTAGTTTTTACTGTTTACATTATCTTTTTTACTGTTTTCATTGAAACTGCTACTAAGGAGTCCATTCTCCTTAGTAGGTGCTTATTGGCACAAGCTAGGGTGAAAACCCCAACAACAGTTTTTGGCGACTCCACTTATTTGAATATCTTGCTAGATTTATATTTGTTCTTGTTTTTGTTATTATTTTGCTTTACTATTGCAGATCTAGTTTACCATTAAGCCTATACCTTGCAGCCCAACCCCATTGTTGTTTCTGCAAGACATGTAGCCCCATTTTTCAGTTTCGGCTTTCGTTTTCGGCGGCCATTTTCATGGAGGTTTTTCCCCAAGAGCTGTGATCCAGATCGTGGCTTCCTAGCCCAAACCCGCGACCCAGATCGCGCCTGTTTGTCCCAAACCTGCGATCTGCAAACTGAAATATACAGAACCCAACATTGATTTAGATCGTGACCTTTAGCCTCATATCCGTGATCCAAATCGTGACCTTTAGCCTCATAGTCATGATCCTGATTGCATCCTTTAACCTCACTATCGCGATCCCGATCACATCCTTTAGCCTGACATCCGCGATCCCAATCGCATCCTTTAGCTTGACAGGCACGATCCCGATCGCATCATCACAGCTTGACAGCCGTGATCCTGATCGGATTCTTCAGCCTGACAGCCGCGATCCTGATCGCATCATCACAGCTTGAAAGCCACGATCCTGATCAGATTCTTCAGCCTGGTAGCCGTGATCCCGATCGCATTCTTCAGCCTGGCATCCGTGATCCAGATCGCGTCTTTTAGCCATGACCCAGATCCCTAATTTCGGCCCAAAACCTGGGATCTGTTTTCTGAGTTTTCTTGACCCATTTTCATCCCATATTTTTCCTGCACCTTGACAACCACTTGTTTTTCCTGCAAACCAAGCTACTTCTTGAGTTTTTCTGTTATTTTCTTCACTCTACCACTTTACATATTTTTTCAGTATTTTTATTGAAAAAGAAAATTTCTAGCATTTACAATTAAATTTCAGCATTTGCAATTAAATTTCAGCATTTACAGTTGATAGACAGTTTCCCAAGCATGACATTTTGTTAGGTACATCATCTCACTTCCACGTACTTTGTCACCTTAATACAAGTGAGCCTTAAAATTTACTTAACACAACCGACCTTCTAACCCCACTTGGGGAACATGAAAGAACTTTGTAGTTAGGTAGGATGGAGGGGATAGGCATCCAAATAACACTCGTCGGTCATTTTCACTTGAAACATAGTTGTTGTCCATTAGGGTACCAAAATCCCTTAGTATGGTTTGACATTGTTATACACCAATTTGTCGGAAAGGCCTCTCCCCTAGGAGGGTCGAAGTAGAAAGACTGGTTTCGGAGGCCTGAGTGGAATACCACAATCCATTCAGTAACCAAAGGCTACCTACTCATTGTTATCGCTGTAGCACCTTGGTGGGAGTACAAAGACGATAGAACAAGAGCTGCGGATTTACCTTTCTGGATGTGTCATGAACGAGGTATCTTAGTAACCATTCTTTTAGGGTTCCTTTACGCGCTGTCCCTCCTGGTAGGGGGACATTTATCCATTTGGTTCTACTTTTCGTATTGTCTGACTTGGATTTCATCACCTTACAAAGGTTACGTCTGGTTTGATCCAACATACCTTTTAGTTAGGCGTTTGCATGTTCTCTTACCTCCCCCTGGTTTAGTGAGTACACCATTTTTTATTTTATGAGTCGTTTGCTTGTTGGTATTTTGACCACCTTTTTTGGTCACTCCGCTTACCATAGCACAACTATTACACTGAGTGCTTTTGAGTTTGTTGTTGGCCTAAGTGCCATATTTTTTGCACTCACCTTTTGCACACCCGGTTGCATTAGGGTTTTTGAGCTTTTCACTTGCAATTACCTACTAGTCTTACTATCCATCTGTCACCATTGAGTCCCCGAGAACCCGACACTTCTAGGGGGAACCCTCGCAACACAGTTCACTTGACACCACTCGTCACAGGCGTAGAGCCTTGTCACTTGACTCCACTCATCACTGGCATAGAACCTCATCACCTGATTCTGATGCCCCTCATTTCACATCTGACTCTGAGGCAGAATCAGAAAAACCTACATACACAACACTGACTAGCCCCATGGATGGCTAATGAATACAGGGGGCCCCATTACTCAAACATCTGGGAAAATATGAATTCACAGAGGCAGCACGCGACAGCTGAAGTGTTCTACCAGTAATACAGCCAGCTGCGCGATGCGATTGTAGTGACCCCCAGGATCACAAAGCAGGTAACAAGAAAATATATTTGCATCATTGATTTTTATGCTGACATGTGCAGTATCCATATTTCACCAAAAGAGAAGACGAAAAAGGAGGAGTGGTACGCAGGAAGCTACCATATGTATGAAGAGTACATTGACCAAATAATGAAGGAATGGCCTGCTAAGTTTCACGTAGAGGTTGTTGATGTCCCCAATGATTTAGAGGAGGATGAACCCATTCCATGTCCATGCTCGATAGTAGAAGAAAAGGAGGAAGGAAAAAGGAAGGAGCCGGAGATCCCCAGCCAGAAAAAGGGAGCACGCAAGAAGCAGAAAGCTGATAAAGGAACGATGGATACCGTACTCAAGCAGGACAATTATGAAATGATCGGGTCAAGTTCACGGAGCATCTTGAGGACCTCATGACCTTTAAGGAGAAAAAAGATAAAGAAATACAGGATACCCTACAGAAGAATCTGGTCGCATTGGATGGGATTACCCTCAAGATTGACGAAGTGCAAAAAAGATTACCTCCCTTGCATGACTCAAAGTCAAAAAAGAAGTCAGGAGGGACTTCACAGCAGCCACAGTTGACCATGACCATCCCTATGAAGTCACGTATCGTTCATCTGGATACAGGCACTGTCACTTTACCCATGCCAGAGCAAATGGTGTTAGACACAAAGGGTGTCGAGCGTGTGGAGCTCGACTTGGAAAAAATACCACTGCCAGGATTACACTTCTTACACCTACAATGTGTGGAGGAAATGCATGAAAGAACCATTGATGTGCTCAAAGGACAGGTTGAGCTGCAAGCAACTAACAAGAAGTTGGAGGATGATAGCTCATGGAGAACTATGGAGCTGCAAGACGCACATGATTGTTAGTTAAGACTCGAATCCACGATCACTGCAGTTGCCGACAACATAGACGAGCTCGAAGTACAAACGGAACCGGCGGATACTGTTGTTAAAATTGGCGAGTTGGTTACCAATTTGAAGATAGAAAAGCAGGACATGGAGCTTCTCTATGAGGCTAATATTGCTGCCTTGAAGGAGAAAATCAACCCACAAACCCCACCAAATGAGCAACAGTTGAGAGCAAAGGAGGTAAAGACCGTCACAGTGAATATTGCACCGGAAGTGGCTACGTGCCAAGGTTTGTTGGAAGTAGCTTCGACGGCATTCACTGCCCTCAAAGAAGACCCAGCATTGCAGGAGGTGAAGGATGCTGTAAAGCAGAAGCAGGCTGCACTGGCACAACTCGATACAAAGGTAAAAGCTCTTTTACCAAGAGACAGGCTTCCAAAGTACCGAGAAATCAATGCGCTGAAAAAGGAAGTACAGGTGTTGCGGGAAAACGAAAGTGAACTGGGTGATAAGTCACAATCTTTGCTGGAGGATGTCGGCAAAATCTTGAAAGAGATCGAGGATAAGTTAAAAGAGGTGCACGAGAATCAAGCGCAGGTGGAAGACCAGATCGATGATGAAATTACACTTGATATAATGGAAACAGTCGGACAAGTCGAGCAGGACACAGAGTAAAGACATGACCTATGGGCATGATCTATAAATAAGGCACAATTTTGTATGGGAAAGGGTTAGCTCTTCATTTTGATTGATATTGATTATTGTAGAATCTTAAGCTTGAAAGCCATTGTAAAGGATTTGTAGCTGAGTGCGCAGAGACCTATCTGAGAGAGAAGAGAGTCTGCAGCTAAGTACACAGACTAAGAACAGTTGTACCCTTCCCAAAAAGATCAATATTAACAACCGTTCTTGTGGGCGTAGCCTCCATCTGGGGGGTGAACCACGTTAAATCCTATGTAGTGTGATTGGTTGTGTTGATGTGTTTGTTCATTTGCTTAGTATGGATGTTTGATGTCGTTGTTATCTATTATGTGATTGCTTTTATATGTATTCACCGCAAGAAATGATGGGAATCATATGTTAAGTACTCAGTTCGTCTAAGTCTTTGAATGTATGAACCTATGGATAATCACATAGTTAAACACTAGATCCGAGAATAGTATTGGAACACGCAGTACTGTGTAGTTTGTCCAAGTAAAGCACCTTAAAGATAGTAGCTAAGTGTTGATGAATGGATCGAGATTGTCAAATAAGGATTGAGTAGGGTTGATCAAGTCCTAAAATAGTTGCGTGATATAGGTGACGCACCAACCTATCTTGAGTGCTGTGAGATAAGCTAGTAAATATCTTATTGTCGTAACCGAAGTGTCCACCGCGAAGGACTGCGCGAAGTCTCTACTTAGCGGCACCGCAATTTGACGAAGTGTCCACCATGAAGTAGAGACTTCGCGCAGTCCTTTATCCACAGTAAGGGCCCCTTATCACGCTATCCGTCAGTTGCTATAAACACTCGCATCACCAGGTTGTGGAAACTTGATTCTGCAACCACCCCCTCAACTTCACCTCAGGTGAGACCTCAGACTGCTCGTAGTCTGTTGCCGAAAGGGCCATTGAATAGGGGCTTTGTTGTTTCCTTGAACCGCGAAGTACCTAGGTCTACACTGGAAATCTCTATCTCAATTATATACGGGAACAGGAGGGGAGGACTTTTCATGTCCCCAAATTTTGCATTAGGTCACAATGGGATGAACCACTTGGCCATACTTATGATAGTTTATCAAGTTGATACTAAGGGTCAAATAATTGCCAAGAATGATGTCCAAGTTAGTAATAATGTAAAATTATATCCAAAGGGGCAAGGTGGTTCACATTAAGAGAAAAACTCTCCATTCAAAGTTTGTAATATTCCCATCCAAATGAACTATCATGGAGGAAAATTACTAGTTCCCTAGGTTGGGGGTGGAAGCATTAAAAGTTGGAGTAAAGGATTTACAAGACCCAAAATGACCTTAGAATTAAAAATTCACATTAAATGGTTCAATTAAATAATAATAAAAATAAAATAAGGTGGCATTGGATCATGAGGGCACATAAGAGGTTGTGGGACCCACATGTGGCAAGATTCCCCATTACACTTGGCATGATTCTCTCACCAATTCGATTTCAATATGAAGGGTAACATACTTGGGGGATTTTAAGAGGTATTATTCATGGCATGAGTCAGGTAAGGTCAAATTGGAGTGGAATAATAACTCCCATGGAAGAGGAAGAGTCATCTTAGAAGAATTGTGACACTTGGAGCTAGATTCCCTAACTCATATGACAACAATGATGAAGATTCTATGACACCTATGACAAAATTCAGATCTGATTGTTGACATATGACATATATGACATGTTAGGGATAAAAATAGCCTCCAGGAGGGTGCACAATGGATTTATGGAAGCCAATAAGCTTCCCCATTCAAATTGAGGGAAGATAGAGACTAGGAATTGTTGGACAAGTGGCACACATTGGAATCTCTTCCCAACTTGAGTTGGCATGAGGATTTTGGAAGGAATTAGACACATGTAGGACTTGAGAAGTTTATAAAAGAAAAGAAAAAAGAAGGAAAGGAGCTTTTGATCATTTTTTATTTGCATCTTTGCAATTTGGAGAGCTTCTAGCTTGTCCATGCTAGTGGAGTGTTTACTCTACTTTCCTTAGTACCAATTTCGAGGGTGAAAGATTCCCATCCTAATTGCAAATTGGAGAGGCCTGTTATCACATATATAGTAGTCGGGCTACCATACATTATTTTTCTGATTCCAGTACACTATTCAGCCACTTCCCTTACATTGAGATGCTGAGATGAGCATCTATTATGGATCATTATCAGATTTGGACAGCAGTTGTATTTCCCATGCCATGACTGAGTCTCAGGACACTCAGAGAGATGATCGATATAGACATTATACCATATGTACAGAGCATTTAGTAGTGCCCAGAGTTACAGCAACAGTTTTAGAGGAAAGATGATGGTTCAAAGGATGAGCATTCAGGTATATGACTCAGCAGGTATATCATAGTGTTGTGGTTATATTGCTTTTATATTTATTCTTATAGCATGTCTTAACATCTAGTGTCATGATCTGGTGATCATATAGATATGTGGACCTAGTTGATCTTATTATATATATATTATATTGTCCCTACTCAGACTTAGAAGTTCACTATTCGTACTCATTGGTTTTACCCTCCTTAGGGAGAATAGAGGTGATCATTCCACCATACCTTCGCTCGTTAGTGTTGGCTCCATTATTCATTGTATTCATCCATCCATTGCCTACCTTTTAGTTTATCACCCTGACTTACTACTTGACTAGTGACATGGAGGACCTTTTTCCCACTGTAGCCTCTGTATTTGATGAGCTTCCCTGTTTATTGTGTCTCAGCTCTGAGTTGGTGACAAAACTTACCTATGGTGAGTTGGAGTTCCTTGTGAATTCCCCCTAGTCACTAAAGTTGTGTTGGCTAAACCTGAAACTTTTAGTGCTGCCATGAATACAAAATCTGGAAAATCAAATGTTATATCTTGTATGAAAAGCCCGTTCATGCAATGTGTTTTTCAACACACATGAATGAAAGGCATGCCAAATGAAAACGGCCATGAAAATAAAATGTTATATCTTTTGGAAATGTAAATACCTAGGTAAACAAGTTGTCTGTGACACACCTAGAAGTGCTCAGGTAAACAAGTGCCTTAAAAACACACCTATAGAAAGCCTCAAATAAATGTAAATCTATGCAATGTGTTTATAAACACACATAGATCAAAGGCTATGGAAACTTCAGGCCCAAAAAGTAATGGAACTTAAATGCTATATCTAAATTATTGTTGGCCTCATTTGTATTATGGATTGTGCGCATCTGTTAAAGGTGAATAAACCCTCTTTGAACAACTTATCCATTTGTGAGACACTGCCATTCCCTGTGTTGTTGCTCATTCAGTATATACTATGGTGTGTATTCCATTTCCCTTTGCCAAAGTGTCACAATGTTAAATCAGTCAAGTCATCTCTTATCCTAGCCAGTTATTTTAGCCTTCACCCTTCACTAGCAAATTGATCACAGCTATGAAGTGAGTATGGTCTTGAAAGTCTAGTATGAGTCTTAATAATAATGAATGACATTATATATTTGGATTTAGATCGTCAGTAATGATTACTTTGTGTTATAATTGCTATTTGAATAAGTTGTAGAGCAAGCATTAACCTTTGACACTTTGTAGCAGCTTCTGAATAAGTTGTAGCAGCTTGCAGCCTACTCTCTCTGCAACCCTTGCTCTTAACACGTGCTTCAATGAGCTTTACCAAGATATGATACCATTTGTTTGCAGGAATAGTGGTGAAGAGATTCCCCAAAAACTCTTGAGCTCTCGCAACGAACGAGCTCTGATACCACCTGTTAGCAAGAACAATGGTGAAGAGCTTCTCCAAAAAAACTTCAACTGTCACAACGAATGAGCTCTGATACCACCTGTCATAGCCCCGCCCCACGCCCAAGTTCACCTTGGCTAGACAAGGTGTGTGACACTTCCCGGAAGACGCTTGAGGGCGTGGCCAACTCAAGTTCTTGCCAGTAGATTACGCCTCTCTGTTTAACAGAAGATTAACTTAACACACTTATCTCTGTTCACGTTTACTTATAAGCAATTTAACAAATCGTTCAACACAAGTATGCAGAACAAGTAAACAAGAAAGATCACGAGATAAGTATATGGGTGGGGTATCCCAACAAACTAACCTCGATAATATTTATACAAATCAGAGTACAAAATTACATAGACAGAGTTTCCAAAGAGACAGAGCTCCTTCATTGGCGCAACAAAGCTAACATGCTGCAGAATTACAAAGAAAACCAAAAACCCAGAAAACCGACTGTCTCCTTGACTGGTGCGAGCCTCTGCGACTTTGCCTGCCTGCCTGCGGACACGCAGATATGTTTCTGCCTTCAGTTTCCTTTGACTGTGGTTTTCCTCAGACCACTGTCCTCTTGGCCGAATTTTCCACTTGGAAACTTCTTGATCACTTGGATCCTTATGCTTGGTTGGGAGGGCGCTCTCGTTATATAGGCATTTGGGCCAAGGGGTGCACCCACTTAAGGGTCACATTCACCCTTGGATCCATGTTCTAAGGAGAGTCGACGCCCCATGAACAAACTTGTTGCACAAGTCATGGCCGAAGGCCCCTAACTGACGCCCACTTCATTTTCTGATCTGCACTTGTTGACCGACGTGCCATCACACTCCTTAGCCGACGATGCCACTTTGTTGCCGACGCGTCCAATGTTGCTGACGTGCTTCACCAATATTCCAATGCATGCAAGCTTCGCGTTTCCATGACGTGGGTTGCTGCGAGCTTCCATCCTGAGCTGGGGTGTCGGGCTTCCATCACTAGTTTGGTGTGAGCTTCCATCCCGAGTTGGGGTGACGGGTTTCCATCCCTAACTGTGTGCCATGAGCTTTCGGGTGAAGTCTTGGGCATGTGGGCTTTCCAAGCTCCTCTGCCGTGGGCGCGTGCCCCATCCTTGACACGCCCCAATGTGGTTTCGCACTTCCATCGAATGACCCAACTGTGCCGACAGGCTCCCCGGTGGGTGATGCACCCAAGAAACCGCACCTTGGGTGACTTTGCTTACCTACGAACGTCCACAAGGCTCGTGGGCTTGTTGCACCTCAAGCCATTCTACTTGGACAAGTGGGGTGTGGCAATCAGGGATGATTTTAAGGGTGAAATTTAGCCCAATGGAAAATTTAAAGGGGGTCAAAATTTTCCCTGGGCGAATTTTTATATAGAAAGTGTTTTTTATAAATAATATTAATTAGCCCTTCTTTTATTTAAAAAGAAAATTAAGAATATGTTTAGCCAAATTGTATATGTAAGAAATGTTCCAAAACCAAATATTAGCCCGCTCAAATTTGACCCAGATCCGCCATTCGCCCCCGGATTTTTAGAAATTTTTCGAACTCTGTCTCAATCGCCCCGTATTTCTAGCTATGGCAGTTCCTATACTAGCATTCTCCCTTCATTTCCATGGATGGTGGTTTCTAAAGCTTTTATTTGCCCCCGATTTTAGGCAATAACAATTTTTGGAGCCCAAATCGCCCACGATTTCGAGGAATGACAAGTTACAGAGCCATATTTTCCCTCGATTTCGAGCATTCAGGGTTTACAAAGCAGCCCCATTTGGCCTCCTCGATGGGTTAATAACAAATTTTGGAGCCAAATCACCCACGATTTCGAGCAATGACGAGTTACAGAGCCATATTTTCCCTCGATTTCGAGCATTCAGGGTTTACAACGCAACCCCATTTGGCCTCCTCGATTGGGTTTTCTCAGCCCCATTTGGCATCCCCGATGGGTTTTCTCAGGCGTGGTTATTAAAGGACAAACAAGATATGGTAATAACATCAGTTTTATTCGCTTTTCTAGTGCATTTATGCACCAACGATTGGGAAAATTGGGTCTCATCAAGTCATCTCAGAGCTGCTGTGCTGCATCTGTCCAGGCTCTCTTTGATGTCACTGTGAGTTACATATTAACCTTTCTTCCACATGTATAATTGTAGTTTTCAAATATTGGAGCTGAAATAGTAGGGTTGAATACTATAGAAAAGTAACATCAATGGTTATATGCGAATCACGGGTGCCATTGCTAATTCATGTCATTTAGCTTTGTATCTTTCTCTATCTTGTTGGGTAGCTTTCATTTTGTCCTCAGGAACATCATAGGGGACACTAGATCAAATTTGAACATCCTTGTCTATTATCTGGTGAGGTGATTGTTAAAAGTAGTTAACGTTGTCTCCATGCTTAACCTTTTGACAAAAAAAAAACACTTAACACTTTAACCTAGGGGAGAGAGTCCCATAGTTGTATGGGGTACCAGTAGTGGACTATAAGTGGCTTGGTACCATTTGTTATTCATAAAAGTACTTTATGTACAAGTAAATGTCAATATTTTCATGTTTTTAAAATTACTTAAAAAAAAACTTTCTTCTACATTTTGAAATAAAGTGAATATTTGAAATCAGAAATTTCATTTTAAGTCCCATCTACTTTAAGTCACATCAATGTTCACCCATTGGCCCCAAGCAAAAATACACTATGGTGACATCAGGACTAGACAACTTGGAACTTTGTGGCTTACATGGCATCCATTTTTATTCGTCACACCTCAAGACCAATATGGTTGGATAGAGAACATGCCAAAGTATATATCATAAAAATTTGGAGGAAAAACAAGCTCGGGAACATGAAGAATTAAGTTACATAAAAAAGGGTAAAAAAAACACTCACTTATTGGCCTCCCTCCCCTACCCCTTCCAGCATTGGTGCTTTAATGTAATGACCCTTTTTCAAAATTCTATTAAAATGCCAATCTTTCCACTTTTTCCCCAATTTCGACCTTTGACTAGTTTAACTGTGTTGACCTCCAAATCAACCCAAATGCTCCCAAATCTTCTGTAGGAGTGTATGAATGGTATTTAGACTTGAATATCAGGTTCAGGGATGTTTTATGGCCCTCCAAATACTTCTGCAAACTTGATTTGTATTCTGATCAATATAGGTAATTTTGACTAGTAATTTGTGCATCAAATCCCCCCCGGGTAACACTGAAAATGGCCTTCCAAATGCCTCCAAAATCCCACGAATTTATGAACAGAGGTATATAATGTGTTAAGTATGTGATTAAGGTCTCATATGCACCATTAATTGATTTTTACTACTGTTCTAACTCTCTCACATTCAACAGCAAAAACCCCCAATTCGACCCTTGGGGAAATGGCACTATTTCACCTCCCAATACAACTAAACTGAGTAAAAATGCTTCAAATGCTCAAGTACAGTACATGAAACTTGTATAAGACATCCATGGCAGTATATTTACCACAAATATATCAGAGAATCATCCATCCATTCGAAATAATCAACATTATAGTGTCATACATCAATGCATTGGGGAAATGGACATTGTTTGCTCATTAATCAATAGTTTTGCATACAACCAGTGGGTATTTCGACCTGAGACTTTCGAAATATTAATAACAGAGGATATTAAGCTATTACAATAATAAATATATAATGAGAAGCTCTCTCAAGAAGCATAAGTGCTCACCAAAAACGCCCTCCCTCAAGGAGCATGAATATGCCTTCAAAACTGGAAACGGTGGAGAGAAAATGTTGCACAAAAACAAACCATGAAACTTCCTGTAGCTGCTACCTGAAAATACAAACTCCATTAAAGCACCATTAAGGACCTGAGTGGCCTCTCCAAACACCAACTTGGATGGGAATCTTTCACCCTCGAAATTGGCTAAGGCAAGAAACTAGTCATCCACTAGCTCTCTCTTCACAAATGCAATTTTTCTCAAATCATCAAAAGCCATTCTCATTCTTCATTTCTACATTTTATAACCAACATTATCCTTCTAATGGTCGAAATCCTCTCAATATATTCAATAAATTTCCATTTAGGAAATATTCCACATTTGCCACTTGTCTCCTAGTTCCAACCTTCCATCTTCTCCCAAATTCGATTTTGAGTCTCTTTGGCTTCTCCAACTCCCAAATTCGCCTTCCTTGAGCCTATTTTTGGTGCTGACATGTCATAGTGGTTAGATGTCAGAGGTCAGGTCTGCAATTTGTCATAGTTGTCATAGATGCTCCATCATTGGTGTCATAGGGGCTAGGGAATCTAGCCCAAGTGTCCACAAACTTCTACTTTGACTCTTTATCTTCCATGGAGGTTACCAATCCTTCCCAATTCAACCTAAGATGCTCAATGACATGTGTTATGACTTTCCAACTCATCCAAGAGTGTTCACATTCCCATTAATTCGAATTTGCAAAAGAGAGATACCATGTATTATGAAAAATCAAGCTAGTGTGGGTCCCACCACCTCCATATGTCTCCAAAACCACTTGCCACTTAGAATTTATCTTGAATTTATTTATTCACCATATTTATTAAATGCTTTAACCCCTCTAATGTCTAAATATCATTTATTACCTTCCTTATTACCATCCCACATGTGCCCATCCAACCTAGGAAACTAGTAGCATTGATGGGATTGTCTTACTATGCACTTATTTGAATGGGGACATTACAGTCCTCCCCACCCAAGATTGCTTGTCCTCAAGCAATTTCAGATTTGGATGCTGCAAAATATTCTCCTCTTCCCATGTGGCATCTTCATTTGGTAATTCCTTCCATTGCACTAAATATTCTTTGATGATTCTACTCCTCAACCTTCTTTCCCGTGTCTTCAAAATCTTTTCTGGAACAAGTGTGAGCTGACCTTCATCATCCAAACGAGGAAGTATTTCTGAAGTGATGATTTGCTAACCAAGAGCTTTCTTGAGACAAGAAACATGAAATACATTGTGGATTTTACTCCCTTCCGGAAGTTCTAGTTCATATGCTACTTCTCCAACCTTCTGCACTACCTTGTGTGGCCCATAGTACCTTGGTTTTAATTTTTCTGCTCCATTCTTTTTTAGAGATGTTTGTTTATAAGGATGCAATCTTAAATATACTAAATCATTGACTTGAAAGGTTCTTTCTTCCGTATGCCTATCAGCATATTGTTTTTGCTGATTTTGAGCAACCTGCAAATTGTCTTTCAAGAGCTTTAAAATTTCTTGGCTCTCTTCCACCCAATCTTTAGCCTTTGGGGCTCTACTATCACTAAATAAAATGTCAAAAAATGTAAGTGCATAATAACCATATAATGCTTTGAAAGGAGACATTCCTATTGAAATATGATAAGTGGTGTTGTAGCAAAACTCACCCAAGTGTAGCCATTTTGCCCATGCTTTTTGCTGCCCTCCCACATAGTTTCTTAGGTATCCTTCCAACCATTGGTTTACCCTCTCTGTTTGTCCATCAGTTTGTGGATGATAGCTGGTACTTGGAGTCAAGTGAGTGCCTACCAATCTAAAAAGTTCTTGCCAAAAAGCACCCATGAATCTACTATCTCTATCACTAACAATGCTCTTGGGGAGCCCATGCAATCTGAAGGTTTCTTTGAAAAAAATATCAGCCACTTGTGCAGCACTAAAAGATGATGTAACAACAAAGAAATGAGCAAATTTTTTCAACCTATCAACTGCCACATAGATGCAATCCTTACCCAAGGATTTAGGCAATCTGGTGATGAAATCCATGGAAATACTGTCCCATTTTCGCTCCGGAATGGGCAATGGTTGTAATAGGCCGGCTGGACATGTAAGTTCTGATTTGTTTTGTTGACATGCTTTACTTTCATTCACATACTTATGAACATCTTCCTTCAGCCCCATCCAAAAAAATCTTTGCCTCAACTGTCTATAAGTTTTGAAGATCCCCGGATGGCCCGCTAGTGGGGAATCATGTGCTTCTAACAAAATTCGGTACTTGATCTTGGAGTTATGAACTAAATAAATTCTTCCCTTATAATATATCATCCCATTCAAAATACTATAATTATCATCCCCTTTGATTCCATCCAACACATCACAAGCAAATTTGTCTTTGGCATATTCAAGTAGTAGCATGTTTTTCCAATCCTTGGCAATATCCATGAGAGAAAAAGAAGGTCTTCTTGACAAAGCATCTGCTACTATATTATTCTTTCCTTTGACATATTCAATATCAAAATCATAAGCTTGAATCTTGCTTACCCACATTTGTTGCCTTTCATTTAGATCTTTTTGGGTGAGAAAGTGTCTTAGACTATTGTGGTCAGTTTTCACCACAAACTTGCTGCCCACCAAGTATTGTCTCAATTTGTCCAATGCATGCATAATGTCCAGCATTTCTTTATCATAGATGGAGTAAAGTTTTTCATGAGGCTGCAACTTTATGCTCTCAAAGGCTATGGGGTGTTGGCCTTGCTTTAGGACAGCCCCTATTCCTCCACCTGAAGCATCACATTCCACAACAAACGGTTTAGTAAAATCAGGAAGTGCAAGTATGGGACAACTACTCATTACCTATTTCATTTTTTGGAAGGCCTTTTCAGCCTCTTCATCCCACTTGAAAGCATCCTTCTTAGTCAAATCAGTGAGTGGAGAAGTCAACTTGGAGAACCCTTTCACAAATTTTCTGTAGTAGGTGCATATGCCAATAAAGCCTCTCAATTCGGTAATATTTTTTGGTGTTGGCCATTCCAAGATAGCCCTGATTTTTTCCATGTGTACCTTCACTCCTTCTTGCCCAATAATGTGCCCAAGATACAGTATTTCTTTCATCCCAAACTCACATTTTGATAATTTAGAAAATAAGGACTCTTCTTGCAAGATTTTCAACACAATCTCTAACTGTTGCAAATGCTCTTCCCATGTTTTACTGTAAATGAGAATATCATCAAAGAAAACCCAAAACAAACCTTCTTAGTTGCTTGCAAAATATCCTATTCATACATGCTTGAAAGGTGGATGGAGCATTAGTTAACCCAAAAGGCATGACAAGAAATTCAAAGTGGCCAAAATGACATCGAAAAGCGGTCTTTTGCACATCTTCATCTTTCATTCGAATTTGGTGATACCCTGATCTAAGGTCAATTTTGAAGAAGTATTTGGCCCCATGTAGCTCATCCATGAGATCATCAATCCTAGGAATAGGATACCTATTCTTGATAGTCTTTTTGTTCAAGGCTCTAAAATCTATGCACATTCTCAATCTTCCATCTTTTTTCTTCACTAGCACTACTGAAGAAGCATAAGGGCTAGAGCTTGGTCTAATGAGTCCCAACTCTAGGAGTTCTTGGATATCTTTTTCAATCTCATCTCTGAAATTTTTAGGATGTCTATAAGGTGGTATCTGAATGGGTGAAGTGCCCTCCTCCAAAATAATACTGTGCTCAACCCCCCTATCCGGTGGCCTACCATGTGGAAGGTCTCTAAAAACCTTTTCATATTTTTGTAAAAGTCTCTCTATCTCCTTTGGGTGTTTGACAATATTTATAGTTGGCTTGGGAGATGTAATATGACATTCAGCAGCCCATTCTATATCCCCATGCCTCAATATAGATCTCATACTATTGCAAGTTACTACTTGATTTGGATAACTGTGTTGCCCTCTCACAATTCTTTGTACTCCTTTTGAATCTTGGAATTTCATTTCGGGAATTTGATAATTTACTGTATGCTCTCCTATTGAATACAGCCATTGCACTTCCAAAACCACATTAGTATCAGCAACATCAACCACATAAAAACTATCAACAAAAGTATAGTTACCTACGGTGACTTGCAGCTTTGGAACCCATGTTTTGCATTGCATTGTGTTGTGACCGGGAATGACAAATGTGAAGCCATCAAATGGTTCAATAGGTATCTTTCTTTTCTCTACCATCTCTGCATCAATGAATTTATGAGTGGCTCCTCCATCTACCAAAACTGAAGTTCTTTGTCCTTGTACCACACCTTTGCATCGGATAGCATGATAGCGAGGTACTGCTGAAAGCACTGCCATTCTTGCTTTGTCCGGTGAAGGCTGATTTTCTTCTTGTCTTTCCTCTTATACTACTGTCTCATATGCCTCTTCTTGATTTGAAATATTTCCATCTTCATCCATGCCCCCATCATACCCCTCATTGTCAGAAAATACTTCTATGTATTGAGCCTTTCCTTTGGTACATTTGTGCCCCGGTGTCCATGGTTGGAAGCATGTGAAGCACAATTTATTTTTTCTAAGTTCATCCCTATTTAGTCCCTGTTTTTTATTCCTCTCAAATGAATCTCTTTACCAATGTTTCTTATCATATCCATCCCTTTGCCAAGGTTTCTTTTCAAATTTGTAGTTGGGCTTAGGAGGAAATCTCATTCTAGGAAGCACATTTTGGAGATCCCTAGTCAAGCTCATTGCATCTTTTAATGTAGTTGGCTTGTGAGCTTTGACCAAACCTCTTAAGGGTTCATCCAAACCTTCAGTGAACATCAATACTAATCTTCCCATAGATACACCATCCACCTTGACTGATAATTTTTTAAAGTCCAACATATATTCGGTAGGGGACCCAGTTTGCTTCAATTGAGCTAGTTCTTTGAAAGGCAATTCTGGATCTTTTTGTTCAAATCTTTCTAGTACCCTGTCAACAAATTCTCCATATATTTTAACCTGATTATGACCCAAGGTTTTCAGCCCATGAAACCACCATTCATTGGCATCTCCTTCCAAATGCAAAATGGTCATTTTTAATGCATCCTCTTCCAACATAGGATTCAGCTGAAAATATACATCCAATTTTTGCACCCAAGTGTTAGCAGAATTTTGAGAAGAACCATCAAAAGTAGGAAGTGACATTTTTTCAATAGCACTATTCAATTCTTTGTTTTGGAATGGAATCCTATTGTCCCCCTTCATTTTAATCTTTTGCATAGCATCAGTGTAGTCACTGAGTGGTACACCTCTTTTACACTCTTCATTCAAATCATTCCAATCATTTACTAGTTTCTTGTAATCCAATTCAAGATTGGGCTCTTCTTTGGGTGTGAGAAATTTAGGTGCAGTATGTCTTTGTGTTCTTTGAAATTCATCAGGTCTATTATGAGGTTCTGTACTTGAGAAAATATGCTCATTCCCTTTTATCTTTTCCCCTGAGTGTGAACCATTATTATCTCCTATCATCCCTTTGCCTGAAAGTTGGCTACCCAATAATTCGAAACCTTTCATCATTTCTTTATTCATATCTAGCATAACCATGGTAATTCATTCAAAACATGGTTTTAAGGCTTCAATAAATTCCTCCTTATGTCTTAATTTTTCCTCCTCCTCTCTACCCATTGTTTTATAAAAAAACTCTTTTTCTGCTACTATCCCTTCTTCAACCAAAACTTCTTCAACTACTGATTCAAAGGGTGGTGTTTTATTTGTTTGGCTTCTTGTTAATACCATCAGGTTCCAAGACCATGCTCTGATACCACTTGTAATGACCCTTTTTCAAAATTCTATTAAAATGCCAATTTTTCCACTTTTTCCCCAATTTCGACCTTTGACTAGTTTAACTGTTTTGCCTCCAAATCAACCCAAATGCTCCCAAATATTCTGTAGGAGTGTATGAATGGTATTTAGAATTGAATATCAGGTTCAGGGATGTTTTATGGCCCTCCAAATACTTCTGCAAACTTCATTTGTATTCTGATCAATATAGGTAATTTTGACTAGTAATTTGTGCACCAAATCCCCCCCGGGTAACACTGAAAATGGCCTTCTAAATGCCTCCAAACTCCCACGAATTTATGAACAGAGGTATATAATGTGTTAATTATGTGATTAAGGTCTCATATGCACCATTAATTTATTTTTACTACTGTTCTAACTCTCTCACATTCAACAGGAAAACCCCCCAATTCGACCCTTGGGGAAATGGCACTATTTCACCTCCCAATACAACTAAACTGAGTAAAAATGCTTCAAATGCTCAAGTACAGTACATGAAACTTGTAGAAGACATCCATGGCAGTATATTGAGCATAAATATATCAGAGAATCATCCATCCATTCGAAATAATCAACATTATAGTGTCATACATCAATGCATTGGGGAAATGGACATTGTTTGCTCATTAATCAATAGTTTTGCATACAACCAGTGGGTATTTCGACCTGAGACTTTCCGAATATTAATAAAAGAGGATATTAAGCTATTACAATCAGAAATATATAATGAGAAGCTCTCTCAATAAGCACAAGTGCTCACCAAAAACGCCCTCCCTCAAGGAGCATGAATATGCTTTCAAAACTGGAAATGGTGGAGAGAAAGTGCTGCACTAAACCAAACCATGAAACTTCCTATAGCTGCTACCTACAAATACAAACTCCATTAAAGCACCATGAAGGACCTGAGTGGCCTCTCCAAACACCAACTTGGATGGGAATCTTTCACCTTCGAAATTGGCTAAGGCAAGAAACTAGTCAGCCACTAGCTCTCTCTTCACAAATGCAATTTTTCTCAAATCATCAAAAGCCATTCTCATTATTCATTTCTACATTTTATAACCAACATTAGACTTCTAAGGTTCGAAATCCTCTCAATAGATTCAATATATTTCCATTTAGGAAATATTCCACATTTGCCACTTGTCTCCTAGTTCCAACCTTCCATCTTCTCCCAAATTCGATTTTGAGTCTCTTTCGCTTCTCCAACTCCCAAATTCACCTTCCTTGAGCCTATTTTTGGTGCTGACATGTCATAGTGGTCAGATGTCAGAGGTCAGGTCTACAATTTGTCATAGTTGTCATAGATGCTCCATCATTGGTGTCGTAGGGGCTAGGGAATCTAGCCCAAGTGTCCACAAACTTCTACTTTGACTCTTTATCTTCCATGGAGGTTACCAATCCTTCCCAATTCGACCTAAGATGCTCAATGACATGTGTTATGACTTCCCAACTCATCCAAGAGTGTTCACATTCCCATTAATTCGAATTTGCAAAAGAGAGATACCATGTATTATGAAAAATCAAGCTAGTGTGGGTCCCACCACCTCCATATGTCTCCAAAACCACTTGCCACTTAGAATTTATCTTGAATTTATTTATTCACCATATTTATTAAATGCTTGAACCCCTCTAATGTCTAAATATCATTTATTAGCTTCCTTATTACCATCCCACATGTGCCCATCCAACCTAGGAAATTGGTAGGATTGATGGGATTGTCTTACTATGCACTTATTTGAATGGGGACATTATAGTCCTCCCCACCCAAGAATGCTTGTCCTCAAGCAATTTCAGATTTGGATGCTGCAAAATATTCTCCTCTTCCCATGTGGCATCTTTATTTGGTAATTCCTTCCATTGCACTAAATATTCTTTGATGATTCTACTCCTCAACCTTCTTTCCCGTGTCTTCAAAATCTTTTTCGGAACAAGTGTGAGCTGACCTTCATCATCCAAACGAGGAAGTATTTCTGAAGTGATGATTTGCTGACCAAGAGCTTTCTTGAGACAAGAAACATGAAATACATTGTGGATTTTACTCCCTTCCGGAAGTTCTAGTTCATATGCTACTTCTCCAACCTTCTGCACTACCTTGTGTGGCCCATAGTACCTTGGTTTTATTTTTTCTGCTCCATTCTTTTTTAGAGATGTTTGTTTATAAGGCTGCAACCTTAAATATACTAAATCATTGACTTGAAAGGTTCTTTCTTCTCTATGCCTATCAGCATATTGTTTTTGCTGATTTTGAGCAACCTGCAAATTGTCTTTCAAGAGCTTTAAAATTTCTTGGCTCTCTTCCACCCAATCTTTAGCCTTTGGGGCTCTACTATCACCAAATATAATGTCAGCAAATGTAAGTGCATCATAACCATATAATGCTTTGAAAGGAGACATTCCTATTGACATATGATAAGTGGTGTTGTAGCAAAACTCACCTAAGTGTAGCCATTTTTCCCATGCTTTTTGCTGCCTCCCACATAGTTTCTTAGCTATCCTTCCAACCATTGGTTTATCCTCTCTGTTTGTCCATCAGTTTGTGGATGATAGCTAGTACTTGGAGTCAAGTGAGTGCCTACCAATCTAAAAAGTTCTTGCCAAAAAGCACCCATGAATCTACTATCTCTATCACTAACAATGCTCTTGGGGAGCCCATGCAATCTGAAGGTTTCTTTGAAAAAAATATCAGCCACTTGTGCAGCACTAAAAGATGATGTAACAGCAAAGAAATGAGCAAATTTTTTCAACCTATCAACTGCCACATAGATGCAATCCTTACCCAAGGATTTAGGCATTCCGGTGATGAAATCCATGGAAATACTGTCCCATTTTTGCTCCAGAATGGGCAATGGTTGTAATAGGCCGGCTGGACATGTAAGTTCTGATTTGTTTTGTTGACATGCTTTACATTCATTCACATACTTCTGAACATCTTCCTTCAGCCACTTCCAAAAACATCTTTGCCTCAACTGTCTAAAAGTTTTGAAGATCCCCGGATGGCCCGCTAGTGGGGAATCATGTGCTTCTTGCAAAATTCGGTACTTGATCTTGGAGTTATGAACTAAATAAATTCTTCCCTTATAATATATCAGCCCATTCAAAATCCTATAATTATCATCCCCTTTGATTCCATCCAACACATCACAAGCAAATTTGTCTTTGGCATATTCAACTAGTAGCATGTTTTTCCAATCCTTTGCAATATCCATGAGAGAAAAAGAAGGCCTTCTTGACAAAGCATCTACTACTATATTATTATTTCCTTTGACATATTCAATATCAAAATCATAAGCTTGAATCTTGCTTACCCACTTTTGTTTCCTTTCATTTAGATCTTTTTGGGTGAGAAAGTGTCTTAGACTATTGTGGTCAGTTTTCACCACAAACTTGCTGCCCGCCAAGTATTGTATGAATTTGTCCAATGCATGCATAATGTCCAACATTTCTTTATCATATATGGAGTAAATTTTTTCATGAGGCTCCAACTTTCTGCTCTCAAAGGCTATGGGGTGTTGGCCTTGCTTTAGGACAGCCCCTATTCCTCCACCTGAAGCATCACATTCCACAACAAAAGGTTTAGTAAAATCAGGAAGTGCAAGTATGGGAAAACTACTCATTGCCTCTTTCATTTTTTGGAAGGCCTTTTTAGCCTCTTCATCCCACTTGAAAGCATCCTTCTTAGTCAAATCAGTGAGTGGAGAAGTCAACTTGGAGAACCCTTTCACAAATTTTCTGTAGTAGGTGCATATGCCAATAAAGCCTCTCAATTCGGTAATATTTTTTGGTGTTGGCCATTCCAAGATAGCCCTGATTTTTTCCATGTGTACCTTCACTCCTTCTTGCCCAATAATGTGCCCAAGATACAGTATTTCTTTCATCCCAAACTCACATTTTGATAATTTAGCAAATAAGGACTCTTCTTGCAAGATTTTCAACACAATCTCTAACTGTTGCAAATGCTCTTCCCATGTTTTACTGTAAATGAGAATATCATCAAAGAAAACCCAAAACAAACCTTCTTAGTTGCTTGCAAAATATCCTATTCATACATGCTTGAAAGGTGGCTGGAGCATTAGTTAACCCAAAAGGCATGACAAGAAATTCAAAGCGGCCAAAATGACATCGAAAAGCGGTCTTTTGCACATCTTCATCTTTCATTCGAATTTGGTGATACCTTGATCTAAGGTCAATTTTTGAGAAGTATTTGGCCCCATGTAGCTCATCCATGAGATCATCAATTCTAGGAATAGGATACCTATTCTTGATAGTCTTTTTTTTCAAGGCTCTAAAATCTATGCACATTCTCAATGTTCCATCTTTTTTCTTCACTAGCACTACTGAAGAAGCATAAGGGCTAGAGCTTGGTCTAAGGAGTCCCAACTCTAGGAGTTCTTGGATAGATTTTTCAATCTCATCTCTGAAATTTTTAGGATTTCTATAAGGTGGTATCTGAATGGGTGAAGTGCCCTCCTCCAAAATAATACTGTGCTCAACCCCCCTATCCGGTGGCCTACCATGTGGAAGGTCTCTAAAAACCTTTTCATATTTTTGCAAAAGTCTCTCTATCTCCTTTGGGTGTTTGAAAATATTTATAGTTGGATTGGGAGATGTAATATGACATTCAGCAGCCCATTCTATATCCCCATGCCTCAATATAGATCTCATACTATTGCAAGTTACTACTTGATTTGGATAACTATGTTGCCCTCTCACAATTCTTTGTACTCCTTTTGAATCTTGGAATTTCATTTCGGTAATTTGATAATTTACTGTATGCTCTCCTATTGAATACAGCCATTGCACTTCCAAAACCACATTAGTATCAGCAACATCAACCACATAAAAACTATCAACAAAAGTATAGTTACCTACGGTGACTTGCAGCTTTGGAACCCATGTTTTGCATTGCATTGTGTTGTGACCGGGAATGACAACTGTGAAGCCATCAAATGGTTCAATAGGTATCTTTCTTTTCTCTACCATCTCTGCATCAATGAATTTATGAGTGGATCCTCCATCTACCAAAACTGAATTTCTTTGTCCTTGTACCACACCTTTGCATCGGATAGCATGATAGCGAGGTACTGCTGAAAGCACTGCCATTCTTGCTTTGTCCGGTGAAGGCTGATTTTCTTCTTGTCTTTCCTCTTCTACTGCTGTCTCATATGCCTCTTCTTGATCTAAAATATGTCCATCTTCATTCATGCCCCCATCATACCCCTCATTTTCAGAAAATACTTCTATGTATTGAGCCTTTCCTTTGGTACATTTGTGCCCCGGTGTCCATGGTTGGAAGCATGTGAAGCACAATTTATTTTTTCTAAGTTCATCCCTGTTTAGTCCCTGTTTTTTATTCCTCTCAAATGACTCTCTTTGCCAATGTTTCTTATCATATCCATCCCTTTTCCAAGGTTTCTTTTCAAATTTGTAGCTAGGCTTAGGAGGAAATCTTGTTCTAGGAAGCACATTTTGGAGATCCCTAGTCAAGCTCATTGCATCTTTTAATGTAGTTGGCTTGTGGGCTTTGACCAAACCTCTTAAGAGTTCATCCAAACCTTCAGTGAACAGCAATACTAATCTTCCCATAGATACATCAGCCACCTTGACTGATAATTTTTGAAATTCCAACATATATTCGGTAGGGGACCCAGTTTGCCTCAATTGAGCTAGTTCTTTGAAAGGCAATTCTGGATCTTTTTGTTCAAATATTTCTAGTACCCCTGTCAACAAATTCTCCATATATTTTAACCTGATTATGACCCAAGGTTTTCAGCCCACGAAACCACCATTCATTGGCATCTCCTTCCAAATGCAAAATGGCCATTTTTAATGCATCCTCTTCCAACATAGGATTCAGCTGAAAATATACATCCAATTTTTGCACCCAAGTGTTAGCAGAATTTTGAGAAGAACCATCAAAAGTAGGAAGTGACATTTTTCCAATAGCACTATTCAATTCTTTGTTTTGGAATGGACTCCTATTGTCTCCCTTCATTTTAATCTTTTGCATAGCATCAATGTAGTCACTGAGTGGTACACCTCTTTTACACTCTTCATTCAAATCATTCCAATCATTTACTAGTTTCTTGTAATCCAATTCAAGATTGGGCTCTTCTTTGGGTGTGAGAAATTTAGGTGCAGTATGCCTTTGTGTGCTTTGAAATTCATCAGGTCTATTATGAGGTTCTGTACTTGAGAAAATATGTTCATTCCCTTTCATCTTTTCCCCTGAGTGTGAACCACTATTATCTCCTATCGTCCCTTTGCCTGAAAGTTGGCTACCCAACAATTCGAAACCTTTCATCATTTGTTTATTCATATCTAGCATAACCATGGTAATTCCTTCAAAACATGGTTTTAAGGCTTCAATAAATTCCTCCTTATGTCTTAATTTTTCCTCCTCCTCTCTACCCATTGTTTTATAAAAAAACTCTTTTTCTGCTACTATCCCTTCTTTAACCAAAACTGCTTCAACTACTGATTCAAAGGGTGGTGTTTTATTTGATTGGATTCTTGTTAATACCATCAGGTGCCAAGACCATGCTCTGATACCACTTGTAATGACCCTTTTTCAAAATTCTATTAAAATGCCAATTTTTCCACTTTTTCCCCAATTTCGACCTTTGACTAGTTTAAATGTTTTGACCTCCAAATCAACCCAAATGGTCCCAAATCTTCTGTAGCAGTGTATGAATGGTATTTAGACTTGCATATCAGGTTCAGGGATGTTTTATGGCCCTCCAAATACTGCTGTAAACTTGATTTGTATTCTGATTAATATAGGTAATTTTGACTAGTAATTTGTGCATCAAATCCCCCCCGGGTAACACTGAAAATGGCCTTCCAAATGCCTCCAAACTCCCACGAATTTATGAACAGAGGTATATAATGTGTTAAGTATGTGTTTAAGGTTTCATATGAACCATTAATTGATTTTTACTACTGTTCTAATTCTCTCACATTCAACAGCAAAAACCCCCAATTCGACCCTTGGGGAAATGGCACTATTTCACCTCCCAATACAACTAAACTGAGTAAAAATGCTTCAAATTCTCAAGTACAGTACATGAAACTTGTATAAGACATCCATGGTAGTATATTGATCACAAATATATCAGATAATCATCCATCCATTCGAAATAATCAGCATTATAGTGTCATACATCAATGCATTGGGGAAATGGACATTGTTTGCTCATTAATCAATAGTTTTGCATAAAACCAGGGGGTATTTTGACCTGATACTTTTGGAATATTATTAAAAAAGGATATTAATCTATTAAAATTATAAATATATAATGAGAAGCTCTCTCAAGAAGCACAAGTGCTCACCAAAAATGCCCTCCCTCAAGGAGCATGAATATGCCTTCAAAACTGGAAACGGTGGAGAGAAAGTGCTGCACTAAACCAAACCATGAAACTTCCTGTAGCTGCTACCTGCAAGTACAAACTCCATTAAAGCACCATGAAGGACCTGAGTGGCCTCTCCAAACACCAACTTGGATGGGAATCTTTCACCCTCGAAATTGGCTAAGGCAAGAAACTAGTCATCCACTAGCTCTCTCTTCACAAATGCAATTTTTCTCAAATCATCAAAAGCCATTCTCATTCTTCATTTCTACATTTTATAACCAACATTAGCCTTCTAAGGGTCGAAATCCTCTCAATATATTCAATATATGTCCATTTAGGAAATATTCCACATTTGGCACTTGTCTCCTAGTTCCAACCTTCCATCTTCTCCCAAATTCGATTTTGAGTCTCTTTGGCTTCTCCAACTCACAAATTCTCCTTCCTTGAGCCTATTTTTGGTGTTGACATGTCATAGTGGTCAGATGTCAGAGGTCAGGTCTTCAATTTGTCATAGTTGTCATAGATGCTCCATCATTGGTGTCATAGGGGCTAGGGAATCTAGCCCAAGTGTCCACAAACTTCTACTTTGACTCTTTATCTTCCATGGAGGTTACCAATCCTTCCCAATTCGACCTAAGATGCTCAATGACATGTGTTTTGACTTACCAACTCATCCAATAGTGTTCACATTCCCATTAATTCGAATTTGCAAAAGAGAGATACCATGTATTATGAAAAATCAAGCTAGTGTGGGTCCCACCACCTCCATATGTCTCCAAAACCACTTGCCACTTAGAATTTATCTCGAATTTATTTATTCACCATATTTATTAAATGCTTGAACCCCTCTAATGTCTAAATATCATTTATTAGCTTCCTTATTACCATCCCACATGTGCCCATCCAACCTAGGAAACTAGTAGGGTTGATGGGATTGTCTTACTATGCACTTATTTGAATGGGGACATTACATTTAATTCCAGGATATCTATTTCTCTCTCTGTATTCATTTTGTTTGATTTTGACTCATTAGAAGTTGAAACAAGTCAATGAAACAAGAATCTTCAAAAGCACCTTGAAATATCTTGAATGGAGAAGAAACCAAGGTGAGAGCCTTGACAAAACCAATTTTGATTCCCCATCCTCCTACTTATTTGGGTTTTGTATTTTTTTCCTATCCAACCCAATCAAAGGCGTTTTCTTCCATCCCCATAGCCCATAAAAATATAAAGTTGATATTCCTCACATGGTCCAAGATGCCTTTTGGAACAAAGGATAAGGACAACCAAAAGACTAGAATATCTTCTATTACTAATTTAATTAGAATATATATTCCTCCTCCTGACAACCATTTATTGCACCAAGGAAACAGTTTATTCTCCACCTTTGCTATATTCCACAACCACTCCTTGGAATAATCATTTTCCTTGATATTAAACCCTAGATATTTTATTCTAGCCTCTAAATCTGTTTGAACATAAGGAAATATATGTGATAACTATTGTCTTTCTTCAATAGTCAGTCCCAAGAAATTCATTGAAGACTTAAAGACTTTCTCTCATTTACTTGTATTCTTGTATCTAACCAATACTGGTCAAGAATCTCTTTTAGCTTCAACCAATCCCTCAGGGTCCATCACAAAAAAAACGCGTACGAAATATGAACAATGCATTCCCTAGTTTAAATAATTTAAAGTAACAATTCCTTTTAGCTTCCATCAGTGATCTATTGAGCCCCTCAGCTACCAACACAAGAAGTAAAGGAGGTACGAGACACCATTGTCTCAGACCTGTGCTAGGTCTGAAGAAACTAGACACTGTCCCATTTTTCAGAACAACAAAAGATACTGAATTTACATAGGTCATTACTCAATTTACCAGTTACAACCTGAAAACCACATGAATAATCAAAAGCATAAGGTATATCCAATAAACCACACCACATGCCTTTGAAAGATCTACTTTAGTCACCATAAATTTTTTTTTGTTCAATTTTATGGAGTGTAATGTTTCCTAGGTGACCCCACTGCCTCATGAATCCATTTACTTTCCAAAAACCCAAACTATTCATGAGAAACAAATTTAGAAATCACCTTCTTCACCCTTCTATATATACTTTTTTCTATGATTTTATAGATGTTACATAGAGAAATAGGTCTATAGTCCACAAACCCAAAAGTGTCATCCTTCTTAGGGATCGAAGCAATAAAAGTGGAGTTAAATTTAACCAAGCATTCCCTCCCCCTGAACTAGACTCCTCCATTAACCTTAGAAGGTCCTCCCCCCAGGCTATTAAATAAATCCAAATAGAATTGAATGGTCCAACAGTCTAGTCCTTGACTCTTGTATTTCTTGAAAGGCTAAAAAAAAACCCATAGCTCTTCCTTTTTGACCACATCCCCCATGGATTCATTATCCTCATATGAGACAAAGCTAAGCAAAATAGTTTCCATCCTAACCACATCTGCAGTAGAGGCCCTAGAATCCTCTTTGAAGATTTCCTTAACATTATTAACTCCTTGTTTTGAAACCTCCTTAAAATTGTTCACTTCCTCTTCTTCCTAATTTTGTACATTCTAGATAGTATTCATACTCCTTCTATGATTTGAAAAATGTTAAGTTTTTATTGTATTTTTATCTTCATTTTCCAACCATAATGTTGTACTTTTTAACCTTCCACATGGCCTCTTTTTCATTCAATAGAATCCTATTCCTTTCTAACACATTAGCTATGTTCTTGTGCTCCTCATAATAGTATCCTGCCTTATTATCATAGTAAACACCTTCTAACAACCTCTCATCTTCTTTGAAGACTCCTCATCCTTAACCTTCTTATCGTTATCCCATTTAACTATAATCTATTTATAGGTCATCAATTTTCCTTCGAATTATACAACTACAATTCCCCTACTTTTACTGTCAAAAGGGGACCAAATATTTTTAACTATATTAATATAGTCTTCATTTTGAACTAAGAGGAGTTAAATTTAAATGGGCTAAGGTTTTCAATTAATCCACTTAAGTCCAGAAAAATAGGGTAATGATCTAAATCCCCTCCAGTCCCTATCCACTACCTCACTCTCAAATCACCCCACAACACGATTTCTGATACCATAAATGTATACAACCTTTTATCTATACTCCCATTGCCCACTCTTGTATTCCTCTATATCGGGAAAATCTTAGTAGGGTTTAGGTCAATAATCCCACTTATGTCCAATTTGTTGACAACGAAATTTGAGAGGGGATCCACATATTCCTTGATCCCCTAGATCTCTAATACCCTAATGATAAAATTTAGGTCTTCCTCGTAACCACATTAAATTGATTGAAAAGACTTAGACTGAAAGGCCCTTCCCAAAAGGGAACACAATCAACATATAGCCCATAAAAATTGAGTGTGAGAATATCTTGTCCAGGTCCAAAGAGAACAGGTTCAGACATATACCTAACATACTCAAGTTTCCTAGTTTTCCATCATGAAATTATCCCAACTAATCCACCTTTTGCATCAAGATAGAAAAAATCCCACCCGCATAGAAGTTTTTTTAACTCAATCACAATTTTACACCCCTCCCCCAGAGATTCTTGAAGAAAAATAATATCTGGGTATTGCACCTCCACTAACCTCTTAAGGGACAATTTTTTCTTGGGTTTGATCAATCCTCTACAGTTCAATGAGACATAACATCATGAACCAATAGATGGGGTTTGGCTTTCTCTAATAACCCAAAATAATTAACTATTTCCCATATTGACCCTCTAGAAAGGCTCTCTCTTGGGCTATGCTAATATGGGATTTCCTCCCCCTTCTCCCGCCTTTGAGAAACTTGTAATTTGAGATGGTTAACCCCCCATCCAATTATCCTCTATACAGTTTATAACAATTCCATCTAAACATCAATGAAAAGAGTCAACCAGACGTAGCTAAATTGAGAATTATTGTTGAATCCTTTGGATGAGGTATCTCTAATATCCATGCAAACTCATAATCAAATTATTCTTGGTTTCTAGGGGCAATGGGATGAATTCTATGTGTGAAAGAGGGAACATGGGAGTACCTTTGGAAATAATGCTAAAGTATATAGTTGACCATAAAAGTAGCTCAAAGGACCTTAGAAGAAAAACAAAAAGAAATTACAAAAGCAACCCATCAATTAAATTTAGAAAAATGAAAGATGTGGAATTTAGATTATGAAGCATTAAAACACAGGGCCCCTTCCCAGGAGTATAAAATTTTCTTTCCGACACAATGGTTTTTGTCTCAACTACACCAACTAATTGAAGGTACATCTTGTAATACTTTCACCAAATAAAAAATATGTCATATTTATTCCGGTTACTGTGAGGAAGAAAAAAAGTTAATAAAGCTACACCATCATGAATTTCTACTAGGGCATTTGAGGAAATGGAACCCTAATCCATTTGTAAGAGATAAATAATTGAGGGTTTTTACATCATTCTTAGTCAACCAAATTCACTGGAGTAAGTATTGGTATTATTTGGAGAATGCATAATAGAATTCCAACCTATGGGTAAAAGGAAAACTTATTACTTCCCCTGTGGTAATCATGAAACATCAAAAGTTACTCAAGTATCCCCACATTTCTTCTTACCTCCAACAAACATAGAGGACTACTCTTCTAAATGCAAGGGGAGAATAGCACTATTGGGATTGGAGGCTTTGCTTGGTTATCAACATATATGGGAATTTTTAAACCCTAAACTTAGAAAAAGAGAGACACTATCTCATGATATATTCAAAAAATATCTAAACATATCTTATATGTACATGGAATCTCTAAGGAATAATGGAACATGATGGTTAGGGCTGAAATTCCATTTCCCACACACTTGGTGCTCTTCAACAATATATCATTTTTTTTAGAATCATACATAGGAAATGGAATTATATTGACCTCAAAATTAGTTATTGTGTGATGGGGGAGCATGGCCACCCTCCTTATAGCTAGAGAAAACTTCATCAAAAGTATTACCATTTACTAATTTAGACTCATCCCACTTAGACCTCTCAAACTCATTCAAATCCAATGATTAGATGGGAGATTCAAGGGTAGCACGAGGACATGCAACAAATTCAAATGATAGATGCCCAAAATTTTATACATTTGATGCTATGACTTTGATTCTTAAACCATTGTACCTTGCTATTTATCATTTGGATGCCTAAATGTTTGGAAAAACATATTGATGTAAAATTGAAGATTTTTTCTAGTAATATAAGTTCTAGTTTGATTAATATCTTGCGAGTAAAGTGAGTTATTGGTTTCATTTAGTATTGTTGTAGCTTTGAATATGTTATACTTATTTCACCAACTTAACTGCTAAAAATTGTTTTGCAGCAAACTAAAAAACAATATTTTTACAAAACAATTAAATTCTTTAATTCAGGACAAGTGAAATGGCTAGCCTAGAAAGGAAATCACGGGACCTACCTCAGTCACAAGAGGATGGGGTTTCAATACAAATTCCTTAAGATCATTTCCCTTGTCAAAAGTTTTGGAGCAGTTTGGGCCGTTTGGAAATTGCAACATAAGTAATGATTTGTGTTGGACATTGGTGCTCAAAACAGAAATGACAGTTATGTTAGATAATAGCCCAAACCTTTGTCGTTCTGGAGGAAGCATATTATCCCTTGCAATCCTAGACAAATTAGTGTACAAAACTTTAAAAGAATTATACTCATCTTGAGTGTAAGAAGATCCATGAAACAAGGCATGACTTGAGGAATGATCACTCCCTTTCCAATTAGACACTCCAGATTTATTTGTTTCTGTCCCAATTGTGTCATTACCATAGCTTGCCCAGTGTAAGCCATCTTTCCAAAGAGTTGCAGAACTTCCTTCATTTTGAAAGCCTAATGTGATTCCCATAAAATGTTGGTATTACTTGCATGTTCAATCTTTAAATTTAGTATTTGATCATGTATGTGATTTATCTACTGGTTTTAGATGAAAGGGTGCTTGACTGGTATATATTCATTTCCTTTTGTTTACTAATATATGTTTCATACTGGCTTGGGCAGTTTTTGTCTCCTAGAAAAGTTGGCCCTTCCATTCCACGTTCCCTCTTCCATTCCCTATGCTTGTTTTCATTGCAAGTAAACGATGCACATTTATCTTGTAAAAATTGGTTAGTACCTTCCAAAGGTGTAATGTCCCTCCTATCCTACAAGGCTATGGAGAGGAGACTAATAATAATACTGGACATCTAGTCCCATACTCGAAACAAAATAAGCATTCATATAAATTGTAGATGGAGAAATGCAAATGCATAAACATTTGAAAACACAACAGAATTTGATTCCAATACACATCCATCATACATTCCAGATTTTCATGCCATTCATCAATTTAAGAAATATCGAATTAGCAAATGAGAATACTTATCTTAAACCAAGTAATCCCTAAGCAACCAGCTACGCTTCTGCAACGTTCCACCCAACCATAGGCCAGTGTGCTCCTTAATCTCTCAGCACCACTGCTACCCCCGAGCTGGGCATGATCTCCACAAGGAAAAAGGGGAAAACAACCCCAGGAGCATAATCGTTTACAGAAAAACGTCCATGGGAATTTTGGGGCAAAAACGACCTCTATAAACCCCCATAAAATCGTGGTTCTCTTCTCCCAGCCACTATGCTAACCAAAACGAGTTCCCAGGCATGTAAGAATGCAGAGAAATGGTGAAAACGTGCAGGAAAAACCCTCGCTCTCCCCAGGCTGCGTGAGAGAGCCCAGACTGTGGTTCAGAATCCCTTGAGAAGGCAAAACGTGGGTGATTTCTTGCCTTGCAAGCAAAAATTCGAATTCCCAGATTGATGGCTTGCCCATACCCGAAATCGGCTGCCATACCTCATCGTTCCCAAGGCATTAACTGCCTCCACCAACTCTGGGAAGAATTTAATGATTGGGGCATAAGCCAAAATGGGTAGTTGGGATCTCATGGGTTTTCTCATTGACACATGGATTGACTCCATGGCTCAAGGGTTTGGTTATTTTTCCTCCCTATTCCTTGTAAGATCATGCCCCATCTCTTTGTTGCATTGCATAGCTGGTTGTGGGTTTTTTCATTAAAATTGCATATTTACACGATATCCGAATTTACATTGTGCACGGCTAGCACAGGAACCATATGCATCTATTCTAATTGCCGATACATAAAACGATAAATCAATGGCGGGGCCTTGGCCTTGAGCTCCTCACCATGACTAAATAACAATATTTACATCATTTATAATATTGCAATAGGGTCAAGATGGGGACATTACAAAAGGGAACACATAGAAAGATTGAGATTTGTGTTCCTTTGAATTTCAATTGTGCCAGAAATGAGACGATAAATCCACTAATTTGCATCCAAGCGAAACAACGAAATAATCTTGTAAATATCATACTTGTCATCCTTCGTTGCAGAATTTGTAAGTTTCTGATGCCCTATTGACTATGATTTGATGAGCCTACACTCTTCGTTAGGGATAAGGAGATCACAAAGTTAAATAGTAGGCGTTCCTACAGAGCTGCTGGAAAACATAATTAAAATAGCATAGCATTTACCATAGCAATGCATGAAACAAAACTATTTTCAAACTCTTAATACTAAGCTCAACTTTTCAGTAGAAAACAAGGCTTTGTGATTTTTTTCCTTTTATCAAATTATCAATAAATATTGAGTTTAAAATTTGAATTTAAAATGAGCTTTTTTACATTACATGTAAGTTGCAAAAACATGATTGAAGGACCTTGTCATTAGAGTTGAACATGGAAAATAACTGAAATGTTTTCCATTTATTTTTCAGTGCTTATACAATGAATGGAGGAGTCTCTTTGGGTGGAGTGCTAATTGGCGAGCACTATTTGGAGGGTCATTGAAAGAGAAAGTCACAACTTATGTGATAAAGGTATCAACTCTCAAGTAAAAATTGAAAATTGTGTTTGTCTTCATTGTGTCAAAAGTCTGTTTATTCAAGGTATTAAAATGGAATTATTAGGCTGAGGAATATGTTGCAGGATACTTCCCATGAGTCTGTAGCTATATATGATTCCCATAGGTACATTGTGGCATTGCTCACTAGTGTTCAACAGACTGAACTGCATCCACCTGGAACCTTGATCTCTTCCAGTCATAATTGTACAATTATGCACCTTTGGCACCATGCAATCCCTAAAGTATCAATTAGTGCTAGACAATGTAAACTGTAATTGTTATATTTTAATTTTTAAATGATGTGTTGGCTGCTTTTTGGACAGAACCAGGTTTTCAGGATGCGCAGCAACAAACACCCCTTAGCGCACTGGCCCTCTCGGCAACGAGCTGCGCAGCAGCCCAAAGTCTCACCCGAAGTGGCTATGGGGGGGCTAAGGAATCAGGCTTCCTTAACCTGGGCGATGCGGAGACTAATCTTCTCCCCTCTGTCGGGAGGATTCCTCGAAACGGAACGTCTTACTCTTCTGCAGGCTTCTCAGGGCAACAGCGTTGAAACTCATGCTTATCAGCCCAGCTGCGCGGTACCTCCGCTCCAGCGCACAAGGCGATTACCCCCTGCGTTCGATACTCTATGTATCGTCTTTTCTTGCGTGCCTAGTGCAGTGACGCATTCCTAAGCGCTGCAGCGAGAGTGCTTCTACCGACTCCTTCGATAGTGCGCGAGTATAGCTTCTCAGGGAGCTTCAAGGACTTGCTTTATATACTCGTTCATAAGATAACGAAATATTCATGTAAACACAGATAGTAAACATAAACATGCATTCACACAACACAGGATCATAACAACGAGAATTATATAGTTCACCTCCACAGGGAAATCACATTCATTGGAACTGTATCTTATATTATCACAAAACGGGAATTACACAGTCCTGCTGCGCACACAGCTGCAGCCTTAGATCTTTCCAGGAAACTCCACGCACACAGCTGGGAGCCCTTCTCTTAGATCTACTCTCTTCCTTCTACAGATATTACAATAACTCAGACTTCGGCTGAGACTTCCTTCATCTCGGTGACTAGCTCGACATCTATCACTGCTCTTAACATCTAACCTTCTTATGTCTAAAGCATCTAATGGCTAGCTTCTAATGTCTAACCTTCTTCCTTTACAATTTCTCATATATATAGGTGGCCCTGAGGGTCGCACTTTTACAAAACTGTGGGCCTTTCCCAGCAGTAATCCCCAAAAACCCTAACCGCGGTCATGGCTAGGTGTACTATAGGCGCCGCTTGCAGTCACGTCGCCGTTTCCTGCAGGTTCCGTGACTTCCGGCGCAGATTGCGGGTATGGGTGTCGTTTCATCATTCACTACTCCTTGTCCTTTGCCTTCAATGCTTTGGTCCGTTTCTCTTCCTTGGTCAAAGCAACCATAACTTCTGTACTTAGCCTTAATGAGGGTAGCTGATCCCTCTATTCCATCGCTTCATTTATTATGGTAGCTGAGCTTTCTACTCGGCCACATTCATTCTTCTTTGATGTGTGCGCTCGAGCTCCGCGATTTTCGGTCCGTAATCTACGCTGAGCTCGTCCATCTGGCGCCGTACTGTGCACTTGTTCACTTCTGCCCAAAATTGGTGCTTACTCAAAATTAGCACTTCTTCCCTTCAACACTTGGTGCTTTTTCCTCAAAATTCGCAGCTTTACCATAGCTGCGGCCTAGGCTCCAACATGATGCATCTGATTTGGGATTTTCATGTTGATCAAATTTAAAAGTTGTATTTTCACTTTCAATAAACATTGAAACTATTATGAATGATTTTCACCCTAATTGATATCATGTTAGTAGTGAATATAGGATTTCTTGCGAGAAACTTCACCTCTTGGGAAGTGTATCTATAGTTCTGGAAGCCTGGAAATTGTGTTTCATTTTTCAAGTATTTGATCAACTTGTAAAATATATGCTAAATTTAAGACAAGTTCAGGCTTGCTAGATTCTTCATCACCGATTGAAAGACAAAAATCTATGTCATGACTTACAAAATTTCTATCAAGTCATTCATATTCTGAACCTTTCTGTGAGAACCATAAAATTGAGAGTCCAGGCCTCATCAACTAGATAAACCCATTGTAGACATGTCAGAAGCTTGAACACAATTTCTTACACTTCAGACAATCCCTCGGCTTGCTAACCATTGAGCACTACTTTGCTTTGATATCAATCTAGTTTAATAGAAGAGAACATGTAATGCACAAACCAGAAGGATGCAAGGAGTCCAATGGTCCATGTGGAAAGCATGATGGAAAAAGACCATAAGAAGAGAGTATCCGATGTACAAAGAAGCTGACACATGCCCACTAAGGCTATGTAAATAAAACACCAGGTATTTTATTGAATAGACAAAATAATAAATTGACTCAGATTCATATGCAAAGAATGGTTTCCACCACCATTTCCAATCTTCCACACACAGGTGCATGTAAACAAGAACTAGAGAAACCTTATCACATACCACTACAAGGAGAATCAACGCAATAAGGAGAAATCCAAAAACATAGTAAACCCACCCCAACTAGATGTTTGACATAATGAAGAAGAGCTCAATGAAAAGAGTGACAAAAGGAAGTGTTCATGCACAAAGAACAAGCAACCAAGAAGGATACTTATGGGGTGAAATCTGTCTGGGAATCTGATTGGTATGCACAGGGTACTCAATATGTGGTTCCTTGGCTCCAAAAAACCCATCAAAAAGAGTCATAGGTACTGAAATACAAAACCACAGGGCCAAAAGAACGATAAATAAAGAGATCGATATTGCTCTAGTGGTTTGACTTCCCCATAGAAGGAAGTTAAGCATTGTGAGAATCAAGAAAATAATGCTTGGGAAAAAGCATGCAACACACCATGATATTTATTTCCAGCCAAATTTCAGTCCACGAAGCCACTGTTGTTGAGAAGAGACAACCCTTACAGGGCTCGTCCTTTTAGAACAAGCCCTTAGAGGTTGATTTTCATTGTACTCTAATTCGTGTTCTCCAAGATCTAATTTACCTTCAACATTCTTCAACATTGTGCTCAACTAGTACATGAGAACCAGCCACAGTCACATATTCTACTTGCATGCTTTGAAATTTAGGGATGGGTTCTTCAAATCCACTCAATCCTTCCTTGTCATCATCCATATGTTTTGGTTTATTGTTGTACTATGCATTTTCTTCTAGGAAATCTTCATAAGCTCCAGTTTTTCCCCAACAATTCATGATGGTTGTTTAAATGCTAACATTGAACCAGTGCCTCCTTTCCTCAATACACGACGGTACCGACATTCTCCGACATCTCCACATAAGGTCTTTGAAAAAAAATTATCATCACATCCTCATGTTGAAGATTGAAATTTTCTACAAACTTATAAAAATCCTCAAGGTGTTGTTTTGTACAACCAATATTTCCTTTGAATTTTGGGAGAAATCTAGTAGGAAGCAGATTTGGATATTCATGAATCACAATGAAATTGAAAGGAGCATATTGTGAATTTTACAAACCCTAGGTGACTGTTGTGATTTCCTATAAATAGGCTTGTACAAACCATCATGCACTAATCGTGCAATATCAGGTAGAGATTCAACAAGATTGATAAACTTTGACAGAGGTAGATGTGTCTTACGAGCTATGTTTGCAAGGTATCCATCAATGATATTTGCAACAATCAACTTTGAAGTATGGATTGCAGAAGTCATCCTTCTACCTTCAGAAAATTCTTAAGTTTCAACAGACCTTGTTCTTGTCCCTCATAAGGAAATTGTTCCCTTTCTGGACTACTTTGAGGGCTCTTATCTTGCATCAGAAAATGATATAACATGCATCGTACAAGATAATTATCATACAGAGAATCATTTTTGTGTGATGAATATGGAATTAAGTGCATATTTTTCTAAATTGATTCCTATCCTCCCTACAAGTTCCATTTCACATGAAGTTTCCTCCCCCAATATAGTAGCAGCCTTCAATAACTATAGCAAAAAATTGCAGGAAGCATATCCTTTTTTTGGTGGTAATTGTTTCTAGAAGTTGTCTATGTTTTTATATTGTCTCCACGACATCTGAAGTTAACGCATTTTCATTTTTTAAAGCACTTCTATAGTCATAATCCTTTGAATCTCCATTCAACCAACGTAAAGTGTAAACATTCAAAGCCTCACCTATTAAATCATATGACATTCTTCCCTTGGATTTAATAGCAACTACTCATCTCTCAATATCTAGTTCACAAATTTATTATTGTCCGCCCCTACATTCACTCCTACAGCTTCAATGCTATTGTCACTCTTAGGCTTTGACTGGCTTCCAACAGTTGACTTATTTGCAACATTTCCAACTCTTTTGAAACCCTCCTCTGGCAAAGAAAGTGCATAAGTTTTATCAATTGCTTAACTTTCAAACTACTACAGTAATGGAATTACAGAAAATGATGACTAATAATCTTTTTCATTTCTTGGTTAAAGAACAAGCCTTACCTTGATTTAAATTTGCATGATTTCTTCTTGTGTTTGTTGAGAATCTAGTATTTTTGTTATCAACAACTGATATTTTTGGGACCCATCCACAAATGTCAAAAAGAAGCACTGCTTTTTCTATTGATTGTAAGCAAAGTCACGAGTTTAAAGCAAGGTAAGCAAAGCCATGAGTTTTTATAAGATGCAGAGTAAGCAACTTATAAGATGGTATTTTTACAAGATGCAAAGTAAGCAAAGCCATGAGTTGACCCAGGAGCTTCAATAGATGCCTGTTGTGGTTGTATAGTGGCCTTGATAATTGCTCTTGAGCTGTAACTTTTAAATTCTTACTATAATTAAGCATGTCTCCTTCCTACATCATTTGATTGAGTAAACATAACTTTGATGGTGTTGTGTCAGTGAAAGAGCATATATACTCTAAACACTCATGACATCAGCTCTTTTACTAGATAAGAACCACCGGTCGCTAACTTGAGTGTTGGTTATATTAGATGGTACAAAATGGCTAAACAATCATGTGTTTAATGAGGTAGTACAGATATAACCACAAATAAATCAACAAAGATGAGGATAGGATAATTTTATTAATGTCCAACAAATTATCAATAAAGTAGGACAATGGGACTAAAAGAGTACGTCTGGTGTAGTTACAAACTACAAAGTGAGTGTGAAAACAACTCCTAGATTGAAACTAGAAGTGAAAAGATAAAGGACTAAGTGTCAAGCTAAAGGCTAAATGTCTAGCTAAGAAAAGATATAAAATAAGGTGCTAGTACAAGAAAGTTGATATGAACTGATGAATCTCGGTGCTTAACAGAAGAGAGGATGTCAAGGCTTACTAGTAGTGGAGATGACTGCCAAGGATGCTACAGCTTGTGATCTTTCTCGTAGCTTGTCTGTTGAGTGTGCATTTAACTCAAATTATTTCTAAGATAATTATATTTTGCATCCTGTTCTTGCTTTTTAAAGGTCATCCTAATTTTATCAATATTGATTATAAAAATATATGCTACTGTCATTTCTATGTTTTTCAGGATGAAATTATAACCAACCAAATTTTCATCCTTTAGCTGACATTGAAGAATATCCTTGCCCTAGGATTTCTGAATTAGAACTATTTGTAGTTCTGTATAATTAAGCTTTGAAAATTAGCATCCAATTTTACTTTTATATATGTGCAAATATATTGAAAATGAGATAATATTATTGCATACATGAAGGATCACCACAGTAGAAAGAGCTTTGGCTAGTTATCTTTTCCGCATATTTGCATGGATCAATTATGTTACAACCATGCCTCTAAAGAAATGACAACTTCATTATCTAGAGGAGCTTCTTACAGGATCTATTGCAATGCTGAAATCCTTGTTATGCTTATGTGTTTTTATCTTGTAACCATGATTTGTTTTATGTATGGTTTTGACGAATCTACTCATTTTATTACAAGTCGTGCATTCCATTGTGCCTCTACTTGTACAGCCTTTGCAAATGAAATTGCTTACACTGGTTCCTGGCATCTTTGGTTGTGTACACCATTGCCATTGTTACTTCATTGGTTGAGGAATTAGGAGTAAAGCTGGTGGCATATGGTGTAAGATGTAGCTTTGTTGCTCTAGTTCCATCTCTTCCACTCGCAAGGGGTGTTCCTCCACCTACTGGACTCAGTGAGAATCTATCATCAAGAACTTCTGAAGATGCTCACTTTTTGGAGCAACTTCTTGATATCTCCCAAGTTGATGATTATAAACTTGCTCTAGAGTTGAAAGTGACTCTAAGAAGGTAAATAATAATTGTGCACCTTGCGCAAATAACTTTGAATTCTAAAATTTGGGATATGGGTAGGATTCTAAATTTACCATGAAGTCCTTTAGAGGAGATGATTATGTATTTTCCCAATTGACTTCAATTCTAGCAGTTTTCCATGGTGATAAGACAGTTTCTAAACATTCCCTTAATATTTCTAGAAACCTATCATGATAAACATTTTTCTGCTATTTTACAGCTAAAGTATATCGCCATAATAATAACTAATTTCTCTTATCCAATTAATCTTTTCGGTTTCTTGTTCATGTCATAGCTCAGAATCATGTTTGAGATGGGAGGTTAAGATTTTAGATAATAGGTGTATAAAATTGCTTTCAAAATACATTGAAAAGTTGCCACGAAGGAGGTCAAATCTAGAGGTATCCTCCATCTCTGTTTGTAGATGTGGGTACTTAGGTACTTACTCTTGTTTCAGGTACCAACAAAAAGGAATAAACTGGCTGGCATTTCTCAAACATTTCAAGCTTCATGGGATTTTGTATGATGCCATGGGTCTTGGGAAAACACTCCAAGCCTCTGCAATTGTAGCATCTGATACTGTGGAACACCTTGCTTTTAAGGGAGAAAAGGACCAATTAAGTTCTTTGATTGTCTGTCCCTCAACATTAGTAGGTCACTAGGCCTTTGAAATTGAGAAATTTATTGATAGTTCTATTCTGAATCCTCTCTAGTATGTTGGGTCTCCTTAGGAGCGTTCTTTGCTTCAGAATCAGTTTGGAAAGTTCAACATCATTTTAACATCTTATGATGTCATTCGCAAAGATATTGATTTCTTGGGGCACATTGTCTGGAATTATTGTATTTTAGATGAAGGCCACATAATAAAGAATGCAAAAACGAAATTTATTACTACGGTGAAACAGTTAAAAGCTGAACCCCGTCTTATTCTGAGTGGAACACCAATTCAAGTAGTGAAATTTTTACCTGTATTTGAGAGGAAAGTTTCAATTAAACGTTCAATAATTAGATTTTCATTGTTATCATTTGTGAGGTTTTGTTTTCCAAGTCATTCCTTCTGTCATATATTTAGTTGCACATTGAAGGTCACTAGGGTACTTCTGATTGATTTTTTTCCCTTTCTATTTTTATCAATTTGACATGAGTTATTTTAAGTTTTAACTAGAGATTGTTATGTGTTTGCTTATGTTGTCCCTGCTTTTGAATGTGTCTGCAAAACAATGTTCTAGAGCTCTGATCGCTTTTTGAATTTCTTATGCCAAGTTTCCTTGGATCTGAGAGACAGGTAATCTAAGTATTTGATTGGTTTGAATGCTACATTCTTATATATTTTAACATTTTACTAGCACTTGTTGACTTCAAAATGTTAATTTCTGGCATTACATTCCAGATATTATAGGGGTTTAATCCTTGGTGTATCTGTATGTCTCTTGAACTCAGAGTGAAAGGCACATATATGGCTTGAGAAAAGGAGAATTTGGTTTACTCGGTTCTATCTATCAAAGCTTTATCTGAATCCCCTATGATGGGTGGAGTGTCCACTCTAAAAATGGAGAAGTTTAAAACTTGAACATAGTTTAACTCCAGAAATTTTCTATAATTATGATCAAGTCCCTATCATCTTGGACATGCAATTCAATGGCTTGGGAAAATTATGTCAGAAATACATGTTATGAATGGTGACATTCCTTATGACATATAGCAAAAGAATAGTCACATATTGCATTCAGGAATCAAGAGACGACACAACAAGTTCTTATCCTATTATGCATGGTATGCACTTGAAGTAGTCTGTCCACTTACTGATGGACTTGGGACAATCCAACTAGTTCCAGAATGCATTGGCACCACAATTATTCCAAGTCAACAATAGGGCATTCATTATGAGGAAAGTTTTCATACTACCGCATATTATAAAAGCACCATCTTTTTTTTAATAACTCCACTAGGTAGTCTTTCACCCTGTTCATTTCTTAGTGAGATTGAAAGGCTACATTTTTAACAAAATCAACCCAGTTCAATGGGTAACCAGCCCAATCAAGGAATAAGACTGCTTAACAATACTAGTGTAGCTACTAGCATGGCATCTGAAAATAGTGTAGTCAAAGTGGTAGTGATATTCTATCATTCTGTGATCATATGATGACACTCTATTGAATGACTGACAAGATCAATGATCTACAATGAAGTGTAACTGTATTCTAACTGAAAATGCAAGGATGAAGGTTGATGTAGACAATTGATATTTCTTCAAAAAGTTCAAAAATATCCCCTAAGATACCCACATGGGAATGTGGGGTAACAAGAATCTCAACTAAAGGTATCAGAACTCAACCCTGAAGTGCCTTCCTTGCATGGATAGATGAGCTAAGTAAAGTGCGTCTCTCCAAGAGATGATATAAGGCATGCAATCATACATCCTCATAGAGATACTTGTATGCCTAGAAAATAGAACTGAAAGTGGTGGCTTTAAAGTCTTTAGTAGATATATAGCACATTCATGACAAATATTTTGTTTAGAGTTGACTGTTCTAATGCATCCTATTGCATCCAAGGACTTTTCAACTAAATAGTGCCCTCCAAAACTTGCATTTGGCCAACAAATCCTGTAGTGTGCCTAATGTAGGCATTAATTCAACTCTTCTACAAACTTCTTGTGAACTAAGAAAGGAAAACGGTAATTCAATGTTTGGACTGAGATGAAATGTCAAATATGTCTCTTAATCTCATGGGATTGTAAAATATTTAACACCATTTGGTGGTATACAATCTTGATGATAAATTGATAATCCAAGCCCGGTCAATAAACAAATTTCTCACAATAGCTATTTTGACCTGGCATCATAGCTGAAGTCCTAAGTTAATGCTAACAATTTTGTTAGAATAACATATTTGCATTTCAACTTTCTTGAATTGGGAGAGATTGGATTAACAAGAAATTGCATTGGTATGAACTCAATGACTTTTTTTGCCTTTGCTTTTAAATGGGGCTCTCTTTTTCTTCCTCTTGTAATCATTCTGAATTTTATTTTCACACTGTAAGCATCTTTAATGTGGTACATATGGATCCTGATGTATAAGACCTTGTGTTGTGATCATTCATTTAGTTTTTTTTCTCCATTGTTTTTAGAGTCAAAATAGAATGTAGCATCTTCTCCTTTCTTTTTTTACTTGTTCCTTGTAATCAATGGAATTGCAATTTTAGTATGTTGTTGATTCTTGAGATTATTCTACATGGAACATGTACACGATGGGATGGTGAATAGCTATGAGACCATACTCTTGTGCTGTGAGACCATACTGAATTGGAAAGAACCCACATTATCACTTCTAGTTGGAGGACCTTGATCCATTGAATAAATGTTGTACCTTTCCCAATCCAATTGATTATGCCATCCACTATATTCAGCATGTCTATTATATAGAATAGGAATGGACTTATTTGAAAAAGAAAAATTCATTTGAATCAACATGCAGTTTGCCAGATTGCAACAAATCCAGTATCTGAGAAACAAGTGATGAAGGAAGATCAAACGGACAAGATGATGTAGCTCCAGATTACAATGTTCGCAATTTAAGATTTCAAGATTATCATTTTCCACCTACCCGGAAGGAGGGGAAGAATAGCATTTTGGCCTTATTACTACTATAGGGTATTGGGCTTGTATTCAAATTTCTTGTGTTCTGGTTTCAAAATTATATGGTAATCGATATATTACCTACATCATACGTGTTTAACCTTGGCACTTCATCTCTTTCATTCTTTAAACATATGTAATCTTAGAGAATCAGGATCTTTTGCAATACCCTTGTTAGTGGTGGTAGTGGTTGAGTCTTAGTGAGAAGTGCATGGGGCATTTTTCTCATCACCGCGTGAATTTAGAAGTGCATGGGTCGTTTTTCTCCTCACTACGTGAATTTAGAAGTGCTTGGGGTTGTTATTGATCACTGTATGAATGCTTTTATAGTGTTGGGACGTTTTAAAACAATGATGGGAAAAGTTATCACTTGCCGGGGAAAATTTGTGTGGATTGAGGCATTTTTGTGATTGCTTGGGTGATTATATCATTGTCGGGTGTTTTTCTCCCTTGCCCAGGGAACTATTGAAGTGCATAGGGCATCTTTATCATCATTGGACGAATTTTGAAGTGTATGGGGAAAGTAATGAAGTGCCTGGGAAATCATGGAAGTGGATGGGGGAGTTTTTATCTTCGCTGCAAGAATTTTGAAGTGCCTAGGGAAAATATTGAAGTGTTTGGGCGTTTTTATCATTGTTGGGAGAATTTTGAAGTGGTCATGGAAAGTATTGAAGTGCATTGGGCGTTTCTATCATCATTGAGTCAATTTAGAAGTGCACGTGGCAAGTATTGAAGTGACTTGGGGGGATTTTGAAGTGCTTTGGGAAAATATTGAAGTGCATGGGGAGTTTTTATCATCCTTGGGTGAAATTAGAAGTGCTTGGGAAAATATTGAAGTTCTTAGGGAAATTTTATTATCTTTCAGAAAATTTTGATGTGCCCGGGGCAAGTATTGAAGTGCTTGGGGGCGTTTTTCTCGTCATTGGGTGAATTTAGAAATGCATGGGGCATTTTTCTCATCAACATGTGAATTTAGAAGTGCATGGGTCGTTTTTCTCCTCACTACATGAATTTAGAAGTGTTTGGGGTTGTTATTGAACAATGTATGAATGCGTTTATAGTGTTGGGACGTTTTGAAAACAATGATGGGCAAAGTTATCACTTGTCGAGGAAAATTTGTGTGGATTGAGGCATTTTTGTGATTGCCTAGGTGATTATATCATTGTCGGGTGTTTTTCTCCCTTGCCTAGGGCAACTTTTGAAGTGCATAGGGCATCTTTATCATCATTGGATGGATTTTGAAGTGTATGGGGAAAGTAGTGAAGTGCCTAGGAAATCATGGAAGTGGATGGGGGCATTTTTATCTTTGCTGGGAGAATTTTGAAGTGCCTGGGGAAAATATTGAAGTTTCTGGGTGTTTTTATCATCATTGGGAGAATTTTGAAGTGGTTGAGGCAAGTATTGAAGTGCATGGTTCATTTCTATCACAATTGGGTCAATTTAGAAGTGCATGGGGTAAGTATTAAAGTGCCTTGAGGGAATTTTGAAGTGCTTGGGGAAAATATTGAAGTGCATGGGGAGTTTTTATCATCCTTGGGAGAATTTAGAAGTGCCTGGGAAAATATTGAAGTGCTTAGGGAATTTTTATCATCTCTGGGAGAATTTTGAACTGTAAGTTCCCAGGGCAAGTATTGAAGTGCCTAGGATGTTTTTCTCCTCACTAGGTGAATTTAGAAGTGCATGGGGTGTTTTTCTCATCACCAGGTGGATTTAGAAGTGCATGGGGTGTTTTTCTCATCACCAAGTGGATTTAAAAGTGCATGGTGCATTTTTCTCATCATTGGGTGAATTTAGAAGTGGACGGGGGTGATTTTATCTTCCTTGTGAGAATTTTGAAGTGCCTGGGAAAAATATTGAAGTGTTTGGGCATTTTTATCATTGTTGGGAGAATTTTGAAGTGGTCAAAGCAAGTATTGAAGTGCATGGGGCGTTTCTATCATCATTGGGTCAATTTAGAAGTGCATGTGGAAAGTATTGAAGTGACTTGGGGGAAGTTTGAAGTGCTTTGGGAAAATATTGAAGTGTATGGGGATTTTTTATCATCCTTCGGTGAATTTAGAAGTGCATGGGAAAATATTGAAGTTCTTAGGGCAATTTTATCATCTTTCAGAAAATTTTGATGTGCTTGGGGCAAGTATTGATGTGCTTGGGGCTTTTTTCTCATCATTGGGTGAATTTAGAAATGCATGGGGCATTTTTTTCATCAATGGGTGAATTTAGAAGTGCATGGGTCGTTTTACTCCTCACTATGTGAATTTAGAAGTGCTTGGGGTTGTTATTGATCAATGTATGAATGCTTTTATAGTGTTGGGATGTTTTAAAACAGTGATGGGCAAAGTTATCACTTGTCAGGGAAAATTTGTGTGGATTGAGGCAATTTTGTGATTGCCTGGGTGATTATATCATTGTTAGGTGTTTTTCTCCCTTTCCTAGGGAAACTATTGAAGTGCATAGGGCATCTTTATCATTATTGGATGAATTTTGAAGTGTCCGAGGCAAGTAATGAAGTGCTTGGGAAATCATGGAAATGGATGGGAGCATTTTTATCTTTGTTAGGAGAATTTTGAAGTGCCTAGGGTAAATATTGAAGTGTCTGGGTGTTTTTATCATTGTTGGGAGAATTTTGAAGCTGTTGAGGCAAGTATTGAAGTGCATGGTGCGTTTTTATCATCATTGGGTCAATTTAGAAGTGCATGGGGTAAGTATTGAGGTGCCTCGAGGGAATTCTGAAGTGCTTGGGGAAAATATTGAAGTGCATGGGGAGTTTTTATCATCCTTGGGAGAATTTAGAAGTGTCTGGAAAAATATTGAAGTGCTTAGGGATTTTTTATCATCTTTGGGAGAATTTTGAATTCACGACCGCACATGTCCATTGGACCATTAAGGGACGAGATAACAAGTAGAGCCCCTACTTGCCCTAAACTTAGTTAGTGCAGTCGTATTTCGTCAACACCTTCTAGTTGTGAGTGATCAAATACTGCTTGTGAAATGTATAAATAAATCCATCCTTTCCTTATTCATACACTTGTTCATCGAGAGTCTAGGAGTCGAGAGATTCCAGAGTTGAGCTCCGGTGTACGTTCTTTTGTTGCACTACCTTAGTAATCTACATAATCAAAAGCTTGAGTCTTATTGGCAAGAGATTCGCCAAATTTTTACTATATTTTATAAATCAGTGAAAGATTCGCCAAGTTTTTACAATTTTTTATAATTAAGTGAAATAATCGCCAAGATTTTACAATATCTTATAATTTGGTGAAAGATTCACCAAGATTTTACAACATTATATAATGAAATGAAAGATTCGCCAAAACATTATATATACATATTATATTATTGATAAAATCGCCTTCAAGTTTTCCTATATATCGCGGAGATTCACCCATTTTTTATAGATATAAATTTTGGGGGGTTCTTAAAATCATCCCTGGTGACAAGGTGCTCGGGGCACCGAGGTCATAAAATTGGGCGAAGACTAACCATTGAGCCGTAGAGCATTAAATGCGGCAGCTCAGTGGTTAGTGACCGTTCTACATCTACCGGTCACTAACCACTGAGCCGCCGCATTTATGCTCTACGGCTCGCCAAAAAATTGGCTCCCACAAACTTTATGCTTGTCTGACATTTCCACGGACCTGGAATGAGCTGGGCTTGGTGATTTATAAATATTTCGGCCCACAAAAGTTTATTTCCTGACGTCACCGAGACCATGACCGCAATGAACATCCACCATCAATTTTTAAATAGATCTGGGTCGTCGGTTTAAACTTTCACCTCCAAGTGCCTTGGCATATTGCGGCCCTTCTTTTCTCTTAGAAACCACTAGAACCCTCGCCCTCATCAGCCTTCAATCTTTTAGCTCTGATCTTTTACTCTTCGGCTTTCTATTAAGGCCAGTGGCTTCTTACAGCGACGGGCTTCTTTACAGCAACGGGCTTGCTCTGCGTGCTTACAAGATCTGAGGCAGATACTAGAGGAAGAGTTTTAAGGGAATACAGATCTACAGCATTCTTTTTTCCACCCTTCCCCATTTTTTATTTACACACACACTGCTACAGCAGTCAATGCCAACTACGGCTCTTCTCTACGCAAGCTCAGCACTCTCAGACACATAGATTCTCTTTCTTGGCGCAGACTTCTCTTTTACCTTCAACCTGCTTTGATACCACTTTGATTGACAGGGCAGGGGAACAAATACAAACAACTAAGACCGCAATTACACACACAACTAAAGCTGATTCAACTATCGAGGCAACATGAGATTTGAAACTCTTGTCTATTAATTCATTCAAAAAACAACTCTTTTACATGTTCTCTCAGCCTCTCCTGAAAATCCAACTTCATACAAAACGACTACTAACTCTATTTAAAACTATCACATTTTTCTATTAAAAGTAACTCTATTTAAAACTATCACATTTTTCTATCAAAAGTATATAAAACTATCACATTTTTCTATTAAAAGTATATGAAGATTAAAAGTATACAAAGTAGATTACTTTTATCAATATTAACTCATTAAAATCTAGATTTAAGATGAATCTATATTAATTTATAAAAAAAAAAATATAAATATAATTACTTACCAAGAAATTTCTTAACTTCTTACATCGAATTAAATTCATTATCATAGACGGTATAAGTCACCATTTTTCCCAAAAATGCAAACTAAGGCCAGACTTGCCTCTCACTGCAAATACTTATCGTCAAAAGAGGCTGGGACTTCTTCCTTAATGTAAAAGAAAGGGGGACTTGCAGTTTTGACTTTTTTCGAGGTTTTAAATATACCAAGGCAGGGTGTTCGGGATATTTTTTGTTGTTGCTAAAACTATTATTAAGAGTTGACCTGTCACCACAATTTCAACGCCATGTCAGCTTAGAATTGCTCTGTTTTTCCTCAGGTCTAATTAGGGTGATGTGTGGGCACTAGTTTGTTTTTCGATCAAAGGCATCCTAAAAATTAAGTCGCCTTTTGTTGGCTAATATCATATTCAATCACGGCGGCGCTCGCCATTGGAGCCAACAACGACATCTCGAAACTACAACCACTTTCAATCAAGCCGCCAGTGTTGAATACAATGACATTTCAATACTACTGTTTAGTCAAGTATGGAGGCCGCACATATGAAATAAAACCATACACGAATATTATAAATTACTGAGTCAAAAGTAAAGTAGCGTCATTGGAAAAACATACTTATAGACTGAGCCGGGAAACAGACTTATAGACTGAGCCGCTGTTTAGTCAAGTATGGAGGCCGCACATATGAAATAAAACCATACACGAATATTATAAATTACTGAGTCAAAAGTAAAGTAGCGTCATTGGAAAACCATACTTATATACTGAGCCGGGAAACAGACTTATAGACTAATAGCGAAGGGAAGGGCAGCGTGTGAAGATATATTGTAGAGTAATCTATATACCAATACCGCAAAAACAGAGGCAAAAGAAAATTCAGAATGCCGATCCTCTTCGTCTTCCTGGTGGTGATGGTGATGTGGGTGGCCATGTGTGGCCTCCTCCGACGCAAACGTCTGCGGCTGATAACATCTCTGGATCCAATCGCAGATGCATTGGCGGTGTGCAGGATGACCTATTTCGTCGAGTTCCCTCTGCTGAGCAAGAAGGCTCTCGAATTCGCTCTTTTCAAGACCTTCGCCATCCCCTCCATCTCAAAGCTGCTGGCTGCCACTCGCCAGTTCTCCCCCACGAACGTGACGAAGCGCTACGACGACACCCACATTCTTGTGGAGGAGCTCCTTCTCAGCCATGTCGACAGCCCACGGGGCTCCCTTGCTCTCCGCCGTCTCAACTTCATTCACAGCCACTACAACATCTCCAATAGCGATTTCCTCTACACTCTCTCCACCTTCATGTTTGAACCCAAAAGGTTTGCCTCCAGGTACGTACGTGCATTTTTCATTTTCATTTTTCCAAATATTCCGTATCTTATCATTATACCATATACCATATACCTTGAGTGTAGCTGTACCTACATACCTCGACTAAAGTAAACTGTTTAAACGTTCGCAGGTTTGGTTACCGGAATTGGACGGAAAAAGAGACGACGGCGAACTTCGTGCTGTGGCGCAGCATCGGCATCCGGATGGGCATTGAAGATATCCCCGAGACGGTGGAGGAAATGGAGAAATTCAGTCTTCAATACGAAGCCGATAACATGGTGTACTCCCAATCCAACAGGAAGGTCGCAGATGCTACGCTGGATCTGATGCTCTCCATTGTGCCCGCCTGCTTTCGTCCCACTGCCAGATATATCGTATATTGCGTGCTCGAGGAGAGGCTGGTTGATGCTATGGGATATCCACGTCTGCCCTACTGGCTCATCTCCATGGTTACTGCCACCCTCAAGTTCTTCCTCGGCACTTTTGTCGGATTGTTCCTCCCTCCGAGACCGCTGGCATGGTCGACTGAGAGGATTTCAATGGAGGTTGAGGAGGAGGAAGACATAAAGGAACGGGAGAAGGTGCATAATTTGAGATATTCGGAGTATAAGCCGGAGACATATCCTAAGGGTTACCGGATGGATGAGTTGGGGTATGCCGAGCTCAGACAGTTGGGCACTGCGTTTGCCGGAGATATTCCCTGTCCATTCTTCTCTTCCTTTTCCAATCACAACAGCAACAAGAAGCTGGCTTGATAACCTGCCTATCCTTTCTTCAGATTCCATCCTTGAACCATTTATCGGTCATCAGAATAACTTTAAAAATAATGTCCTTTTATTCTGTCAATTATTAGTTGAATTGTTGACAAGGATGTAAAGGTATCTTTAAATATTTATTAGGGATTATTATCATAGGAAGAGGATTAATGGAAATGGTAGATACCTTATCTTGTCACATATTACGGTCTTCCAAGGCTCCTCCACATATTTCCTACTTTAAAGTTTAATATAGAGATTTTTCATAAAAAGAAATTTATGTCCCTTCTCGTAGCTCTCACTAAAAAATGAACCACTCTTGCAATGACAAAGCCTTCTTGGATAATTGATGTGCTTTTGAAGTGTACTTTTTATTGGTAACAAATCATAATGCATCAAAACCAACTGCTCACTTTTAAACTAGATTTATTATTGAAGATAAATCTCAATCATTTGTTTTCACAAAGTATAGGTTTCAACATAATTAGTTGTTCCTTGCCTAGCAACGTACTTCATAAAAACGTAATGTGTCGATTCAAATAAAAAGAAATATCCCCTCGTGGGTTCCTTCCCCATTGAAGAATCCTTAAGGATTATCAACATCTATAGTAAGTTCTTTTGGATTTTTTTATGCTTATTTTTGCAACTTTCCAACACCCTTTATATGAAACACTCATTTGATGAGCAATTTTATTTTTGCACCCCTTATATGAAACACTCACTCATTTGAAGAGTAATTTAATTTTTGCAGCTTTCCAACACCTCTTACATGGAACATTTATTTCGAATGCAAGTTAATGCTTCATTATTATGACACAACAATATTTGGGAGGAATTTTAGAGGTACATGAACAACTTATTATAATATAATGTAAAAATATGAAACATAAAAAATCGAATAAAGCTTTGGATATATGACTTATATATGGAAAATGGTTGTATTTCAAAGAAATTCATCTTCTTTTAGAATATTGCTATGTTATTTTTTCTCTAAAACATTATGCATATGTCGGCTTTAAGGAGAAGGTTTGGTATCAAAATGATGGAATTTTTTGAAAACAAATTATACAATTGATTCTTGTGTGCCATTATTTTTCCATATTTCTTAATGTTAACTTTATATTTACTTAAATTAATAATAAAGAGGTCAATCCTTAAGGGCCTGTTTGAGGATCTTAATTTAACCAATCATTTTTTTTCCATTGTGTATGTCTTGTGCACCATACAATTTGTTTTCCAAATGGGAAAGGGAATAAAAAGTTACACTAAAAATAATTTAGACTTGTCTATTTTAGAAATATGATATGTGTACAAATAAAAATCAATAAAAAACAGAAAGCAAAAGCTGTAGAAATGGATATTTATTTCATATTTAAAATTGTGGTTGAAAATGGCCTTGAGAATAGGGAGTTGCTAAAATGGGTTGGTTTTTGTTTATGTAGTCCAAACCAACAGGTTTCCATTCTCAAGCTAAAACCAAAGCATACAACTCTTCCAACTTGTATATGACTAGAGGAAATCCCTCTAAATTTTTTTGAATTTGTAGGAACATGCACGCATTATCAGGAACACGTGTGTGTTCCTTCCAAACATTTTACTCAATATCCATTTTCATATTCTTATTTAGAATCCTTCAATAGGATCCTAATAAATTAGTTTTCATTCTTTGATGATGGTCAAGGCTTCACAAACCATCCAAACTCTTGTTTGGTGGTCTTAGAACATGTGTTCTTGGTTCTCAAGCTTGAAGGGATATGTTTAGGGAGCATTAAGGATTTTGCATCTCTCTACCAACCAATGTCAAGGGCCTTCAGATGTTGTTTCCCTAACACGACTATAGTTAAGACCCCGATACCCAACCATAATGCGTTAACATATTAATGGAACCCATATCTCGATCCTAAGGAAAAGACCTGCTATGAAGCACTTGTGTTGATGTGTCTAAGGTTTGTTGATCAAAATTGAGCACGAGAAGGTTCCGATTAGGTCTTAAATCCTTTGTTTACCACATTGACCATTTGGAACTATCCAAACCTATTTCTAGTAGACAAAACCTACCCATGACACCTGTATCCAACTTGAAGGCTTGCATAGAACCCCTAAAAATGATTGATGTGATGGTACGAGGAATCATTCAAGGCTCTTAAGTATAAGAAATTTAATAATATCCTTAAGGAGCTTGTTTTCCTTCCTTGACCATGTTCAAGGCCTTATGACCCATCCTTGGTGTCAAAAGATCTTAAAATGGAATAGCTATCCAACCTTGATGCCAAAGGCTCCTGAGAGAGGGTTTGTGCTATGGTTTGTTGATGTTGTTCATGGTGATTGAACCTAAGAAATTGCATTTTGTTAGGAACGCATGTCAACCCTTCTCTTTACTTTGTTAGTATATTGTCGTTGGACGCATATGCTTTGTAAGTAGTCCCATAGTATTATATGTTGATCCATAGTATTGTTGATTGTCGAGCCAGATATTCTTATCTCATAGATGATATTGTCTCAACTGTGCACCTCAAAGGACTATACACTCATTCCCCTACCTTGGTGTTTAGGGCTGTTTTCGCCAACAGTTTTTGGGCCCATGGTTTTGGGTAACCCGTGGTATTTTTCCATTGTATTTCCATTATAAAAGAAAGACATTGTAACACGGCTAGGGTTGATGTATTAGGTATTATGCATTGTAAAGATCTCTGAGATCAAGGAGAGAGAGTATGATACAGTGAAGAGGAAGTGCAGCGGATGTGCTGCAGGTTGTATCCCTTCACTTTGCTGGACGACATAATAATAAGGACTGGCAACTTTAGTGTGGACGTAGCCCATCTTGGGGTGAACCACGATATATCTGTGTCTCTCTTGTAATGTGTGTGTGATTATATTTGCATATTTGTTTATTGTTATTGCTCTGCGATCCTGTTTTTTAACAATTGGTACCAGCGCCAAAGGTCTACTTGGCAGATAAACCCACATGAATCTAGGGTTTCTGGTTTGAGTGGGAGCAGTGGCAGAAGAAGGAAAGTTTAAGGTCGAGAAGTTTAATGGCCAAAACTTCCAATTATGGGAGATGCAAATGGAGGACTATCTGTACCAGAAGGATCTATTCCTGTCATTGGGAGGAAGAATAAAGTAGTCAGCGACCATGAAGGACGAAGAATGGGAGGTTCTTGACAGAAAGGCTCTGGGAACAATACGGCTGAGCCTGGCTTCGTCGGTGGATTTCAATATCTCAAAAGAAACGACAACGGAGGGTTTGATGAGCTCACTGGGTATGCTGTATGAAAAAACCTCAGCCTCTGACAAGGTATTTCTAATGAAGCGTTTATTTAATATGAAGATGTATGAAGGTGGATCTGTTACCGATCATTTAAATGAGTTTAATACGGTTACAAATAAACTAATTTTTGTAAGTGTAAAATTTGATGATGAGGTTAGGGCTCTTCTAATCTTGTTGTCATTGCCAAAAAGCTGGAATAGCTTGGTCATGGTTGTAAGTAACTCTGTCTCTGGTTCAAACATCTTGAAATTTGATGATATTATTCTTAGTGAGGAAATGCGAAGAAAAAGCACAGGTGAGACATCAGGTAATGCGTTGACCATGGAGAGCAGGGGAAGACAAAATGGGAGAGGAAAGAGCCAAGGTAATCGTGGAAAGTCTAAAACGGGCAGATCCAAGTCTAGACTGGGAAAAATAGAGTGTTGGAACTATGGAAAGAAAGGACATCTGAAGAAAGACTGCAGATCTCTAAAGAAGAAAGGAGATGCACAGCAAGAAACTACCCAGGAAGCAAATGTTGCAGGTGATGTGTTATAAGATGCTTTGATTCTTGAATTAGATAATACTAGTGATTATTGGGTAGTAGATTCAGGGGCTTCATGTCATGCTACACCCCATAGAAAATACTTTCATGATTATGTTCCAGGCGATTTTGGACATGTTTTATTGGGTGATGATTAGCCATGTAAAATTGTTGGAATGGGTAAGGTATGGATAAAAGTTAAGAATGGAACTCATTGGATGTTGAAAGATGTAAGGCATATTCTTACTATGAAAAGAAATCTGATCTCAACAGGGCAGTTGGGAGATGGCGGCTGTCTATCTACATTTGGAGAAAAGTGGTGGAAGATCACTAAAGGCTCAATGGTGATAGCAAAAGGAGACAGGGTAGGTACATTGTATTTATGTCCTCATAATACTGACCATTCTATCTCTTTAGCTTCCACAGGAACAGATGCAACATTGTGGCATCATAGGCTTGGCCACATAAGTGAGAAGGGGATGAAGATTCTCCACTCAAGGAAGTTGCTATTAGATTTGAAGCAAGTAAGTTTGGAATTCTGTGAAAATTGTGTTTATGGAAAACATAAGAGAGTTAGATTCCTCAGGGTTGGGAAACAAAAGAAGAATGAAAAGTTAGAGCTTATGCATACATATGTATGGGGACCAACTTAGGTACAATCTATTGGTGGCTCTCATTATTATGTTACATTTATTGATGATGCAACTGGGAAAACTTGGGTTTATTGCATTAGACAGAAATCTATTGTGTTTTCTACTTATAAGAAGTGGAAATCTTTGGTTGAGAATGAGACAGGAAAATGATTGAAGTGTCTCAGATATGATAATGGAAGTGAATACTGCGGCAAGGAGTTTGATAGTTACTATTCGTACCATGGGATTCTTAGAAAGAAGACAGTCCCAGGAACACCACAAGAAAATGGTGTGTCTGAAAGGATGAACAGAACAATCATGGAGCGTGCAAGGTGTATGAGATTGCATGCAGGGTTTTCCTTACAGTTTTGGGCAGATGCTATAAATACTGCTATTTATTTAATAAACAGAGAACCTTCCAGTGCTTTGGATGGTGGTATTACAGATGAGGCATGGACAGGTAAAAAGGTAAACTACTCATTTCTGAGAACGTTTGGTTGTGAAGCATTTGTCCATATTGATAAAGATAATAGAACAAAGCTTGAAGCTAAATCCAAGAAATGTACCTTTATTGGATATGGGGTTGATGAATTTGGTTATCGCTTATGGGATTATGAAAATAACGAAATCATCTAGATTAGAGATGTGATATTCAATGAAAAGGTCATGTATAAAGATCAGTTGCAGGGAAAGAAACAAGAAAATGAAAACACAGAGTACACAGTATTTGATGAAATTAAAGAAAATGAAGTTCCAAAGGTGCAAAAAAATCAAGAACAACAGCAAGTACCTGAAACTCATGCAACTGCAAGAAGATCTACCAGGTTAAGTAGAATCCCTGAACGATACTCTCCTTCAATGTATTATTTATTGATGATTGATGCTGGTGAACTAGAGTGTTTTGATGAAGCAATGCAGGTGGAAACTAGAAATAAGTGGGAGCAATGCATGAATGAGGAGAAGGACTCATTGGTAGGAAACTAGACTTGGGATTTGGTTCAGTTGCCTACAGGTAAAAGAGCATTGCAGAACAAATGGATTTATAGGTTTAAGGAAGAAGAAGAAGGTAAGAAGCGGTACAAGGCGAGACTTGTTGTAAAGGGGTTTGCACAGAAGAAAGGTATAGATTTTGATGAAATGTTTTCTCCTGTTGTTAAGATGACTTCAATTAGGACTATCTTAAGTCTAGTGGCAGTAGAAGATTTGCATCTTGAACAGTTAGATGTAAAAACAGTCTTTTTCCATGGAGATTTGGAGGAAGAGATATATATGCAGCAGCCACAAGGGTGTGAGGTCAAAGGTAAGGAGAACTTGGTAGGCAGGTTGAAAAAGAGCTTGTATGGATTGAAGCATGCTCTAAGGCAGTGGTATTTAAAATTTGATAGGTTTAAGACCGAACAAGGTTATAGTAGATGTCAATCTGACCACTGTGTTTATTTCAAGAGGCTAGATAATGGAAGTTATATTATCTTGTTATTGTATGTGGATGACATGCTTGTTGCAGGGTCTAACATGCAGGATATAAATGTGCTTAAAAGGAAGTTAGCTAATTCATTTGCGATGAAGGATTTGGGTGTTGCAAAGCAAATCCTTGGTATGAGAATAACAAGAGACAGGAAAAATCGCAACTTGACATTGTCTCAGGGTGAGTACATACAAAAGGTGTTGGAGAGGTTCAGAATGCAGAATGCAGAATGCAAAACCAGTTAGTACACCTTTGGCCAGCCATTTCAGTCTAAGTAAGGAAATGTGTCCCAAGACACAAGAAGAGAAAGATTACATGTCCAAGATTCCCTATCAATCAGCAATTGCCAGTTTGATGTATGCCATGGTGTGCATAAGACCAGATATTGCACATGCAATGGGAGTTGTGAGTAGATAGATGAACAATCCATGTAAAGAACATCGGAAGGCAGTACCGTGGATTCTTAGGTATTTGAGAGGTACCGCCACTCAGGCATTATGTTTTGGAGGTTCAGACACTGTTCTACAGGGATATGTTGATGCAGATATGGCAGGTGATAAGGATAGCAAGAGGAGCACCACAAGGTATGTGTTTGTTGTAGGTGGAACAACAGTAAGTTGGATTTCGAGATTGAAAAAGGTTGTTTCACTTTCAACAATGGAAGAAAAGTATGTTGCTGTTACAGAGGCTAGTAAAGAAATGATTTGGTTGCAGAGATTTGTGGAGGAAGTGGGTAAGAAGCAGAAGGATAGCAGGTTGTATAGTGACAACCAGAGTGCCATTAATCTTGAAAATAACTCAGCATTCCATTCCAGGACTAAACATATACAGCTCAAGTACCATTTCATACACTCTGTTCTGGAAGATGAACTGTTGAAGCTGGAAAAGATACATACTAGCCATAATCCTGCATACATGTTCACAAAGGTAGTGACTAGAGAGAAATTGAGTTCCTGCTCAGTTTCAGTTGGCCTTCTAGCATGAAGGTGAAGATGAGAAAGTTGCCAAGTCTAAGGTCCAGCAAGTACAGCAACGGTGGGGTTGTTGTGATTAGTCTCCAAGTGGGAGATTGTTGGTTGTGGAGCTAGATCTTCTTGTCTCATAGATGATATTGTCTCATCTGTGCACCTCAGAGGACTGTACACTAATTCCCCTACCTTGGGGTTTGGGGCTGTTTTCATCAACATTTTTCGGGTCCATGGTTTTGGGTAACTCGTGGTATTTTCCCATTGTATTTCCCTTATAAAAGAAAGACATTGTAACACGAATAGGGTTGATGTATTAGGTATTATGCATTGTAAATATCTCTGAGATCAAGGAGAGAGACTATGAGATAGTGAAGAGGAAGTGTAGTGGTTGTGCTGTAGGGTGTATCCCTTCACTTTGCGGAATGGTATAATAATAAGGACTGGCAACTTCAGTTTGGACATAGCCCATCTTGGGGTGAACCACGATATATCTGTGTCTCTCTTGTAATGTGTGTGTGATTATATTTTCATTTCTATTTATTGTTATTGCTCTGTGATCCTGTTTTTTAACAAGTATTAGATGCATATGCTTTTTAGGTTGTTCTGTAGTATTACATGTCCCATGGTATTGATCCATAGTATTGGTGCCTATACTTAGTATATAAGTTTGTGTTGAGGCCAATGAAGGCACCGTGACGTTATTTGTATTGATCTTGCGCAAAGGAGGTTTCCCCTTCAAAGTGGCTCGCGATCAATAAATCTATTTTGAGTTTGGTTATTTCTTCTATCTCGTGCATTTTCATTAATTAATTGTTGCAGGTTCCTCACATATGGTATCAGAGCACTTTCTTCGGCTCGTTGGGTGGAATTTCTGCCATTTTTTGTTTGTTTTTTGCATCTGTTGCAGGTTCGGATCTTGGAATAATCCCTATCCACTTAAATGTGGGAAGTACTTGGGTATAAGCCCTAAAACGCATTGTGAGGAGTACCACAGGAAATCCGTAGTAGTTGGCCCATTGAGAGGACCTACTAGAGAAAAGGGAAACAACCCCTAGCTAATTGACTAGTTCCCACCCGTGAGGTAAACCAAGAGCTATCGTTTGTGGTAAAGCGATTATCAGTTTTACCTGAGCCGTGGAGTGAGGGGTACTTCCCCAATATGCAAGCCATCAGACAGCATTAGTGGTCGAGTGAATCCCCTGAACCATTAGGAAATTGTGTATACTGGGGGTCCATATCTATTTCCAACTGATAAATCATAGATTACATCTTTCCAGAACTGTTGTCGATCACTTTCACACCGTTGCAGATCCATTCCAAAAAAAATTATGTTTTTTTGCCATATATCCTTTGTTTTAACTTTGTTTCCCTTGAAACTTCACTGACACCACTGAAATCCAATTCTGCATATTTCACTCTTAAGGACCCTATCCCAAATTCCACTTCCCAAAGCAAGAAATCTTGCATTTGTGTATTTTTAGGGTTTGCCATAACTTTTTCAATTTTCACCCAATTGCCTTCAAATTTTGCCACAGTGTTCATTTCCTATTTCTGCTTCTTTGTCCCTCTTTGAAATTTTTTCCCATTCCTTCATCCCACTTCTGAAATCCTCATTTTCTGCTTCCCTGTCCATTCGAAAGTGTCCAAAATCTAGTCAAACCCCAATTACCCATTAGAGTTTTTCTCAAATTCAAATTTTCCTTTACTAAAACAGTTTCTATTTTTTTTCTACCAATTCAAAAAAAAAAAACTCCTGATTATGGTTTTCACCCGTGCAGGAACAAAAACTATGGAGGAAGAACTTGCAGCCCTAAAAACAAAACTCCAAGATCTGGATGAAAACTTTCTCGGCCTCCATCTTGAGCATTCAGCCATGAACAATAAGCGACAGTCAGAGTCTTCTGCAGACACTGGGTTCTCTTCTTCCAGCAATTTTTGTGGGCCAAAGCTTGATTTTCCTCGCTTCAATGGTAATGATCCGATTAGATGGATCTATCGGGAAGAACCGTATTTCAGTCTACATAATACTTTTGATGTCAACAAAGTTCCACTTGCATCCTTTCATTTGGAACATGAATCCCTATAATGGTACCGTTGGTACATCAAGGGCCATGAAGAGTGCAAATGGCCAGATTTTTTCCAGCTCCTTTTGCAATGATTTAGTCCTAGTGATTTTTATGAATTCACATGAGCACTCACTAAATTTTTCCAAATTGGAACTATGAGAGAGTATCAGACAGAATTTGAGAAACTAGCCAATCACACAGAAGGATTTCCTGATGACTTCTATAGAAATTGTTTTATCAGTGTTCTAAAGGATACAATCCGATCTGAGGTCAAAATATTCTGTCCCAACACAATGTTGGAAGCCCTGGGATTGGCTAAGTTGGCAGAGGATAAGATCGTAGCCCAACAACGCTCCAAACCCACTTTTGTTCCCTTCAGAAATATGGGTTCCCAACGACCTCCCATCATGCCAGCTCCTCGAACAACTCCTATCAAGCATTTGTCTGAAGCATAGATGCAAGCATGCAGAGAAAAATGGCTTTGTTATAATTGTGATGAGAAATTCACTCAGGGACATAGATGTGTTGAGAAAAATCTCTATCTCTTGGATGTGGATTCTCTGCCTGCCTTTGAAATTGGTGAAGAAGCTCCAAATACAATAGATGACTAGGTCAACATTCAGGAACCTCCTATTGACCCTCTATCTCAGGCTAACCACCTAGAGATATCTCTCCATGCTTTAGCCAAAGTCACTACCCCCCAAACAATGCGGGTTAGGAGTTACGTCAATAAGCTTCCTCTTACAATACTCATTGATTGTGGTAACACTCATAACTTCATTGACCCTCGGATCGCCAAACAAGATGATTTTTTTATCCATCCTTGCTCCAACTTTGAAGTCATGATTACCAATGGGGGCACCTTACCTTGCAAGGGGAAGTGTCGCAATGTGCGTATCTCTATGGGAGATTATAACCTGCGCTCCGACATGCTTTCCTTGGCCTTAGGAGGATGTGATGTGGTTTGGGGCGCTCAATGGCTACGCACACTTGACCCCATCTTATGGGATTTTGCTGAACTTTGGATGCCATTTTCAACCAATGGACAAAAAAACACATTGACAGGATTACAACTAGGGTCTCTCAACATCATCAGTTCACATCGCATGGAAAATATCCTCAAGAAGAATTCACATGGTGTCATCGCTCAAATCCATTCCATTCAGATGCAACCATCAGCAGTCTTCACTACTCCTCTATATCTACAACAAATTATGGATAGATATACAAGTGTCTTTGCTGAACCAGTGGGATTTCCATCTTCAAGAACAGAGGACCATCATATTTAAATCGTTCCTGAAAGCGTTCCTCCCAACATCGGGCCCTATCGTTACCCATTTCACCAAAAAATAGAGATTGAAATGCTTGTTCGGGACTTACTGAAGCAAGGTATTATTCGCACTAGTACTAGTTCCTTTCCTTCACCAGTTCTTCTTGTCCGAAAAGAAGATGGGTCATGGCGCCTCTGCATTGACTTCCGAGCACTTAATCACCTCAAAATCAAGGATAAGTTTCCAATTCCTGTTGTTGATGAGCTTCATGGTGCTCAATTTTTCTCCAAGTTGGATCTTCGTTCTGGGTATCATCAAATTTGGGTTCATGAGGATGATATCCTTAAAACAACTTCCCACACACATGATGGCCACTATGAGTTTTTTGTCATGCCTTTTGGCCTCACTAATTCTCCTTCCACATTCGAGGAATTGATGAATAAAATATTTCGGCCCTAATTGCGGAAATTCATTCTAGTCTTCTTTGATGATATCCTCATCTATAGTAAAACATGGGTTGAGTATCTCCAGCATCTGGATATTGTAATGCAACTTTTCTTTGACCATCATCTCCATGCCAAATAGTCTAAATATGTTTCTGGACAAAAGGAAGTAGAATATCTCAAGCATATTATTTCAGCACAAGGGGTTCGCGTGGATCCTTCCAAAATATCTTCCATGAATAATTGTTAACATCCTCAGACACTCAAGATCCTTCATGTTTTTTGGGGATTAACTAGCTACTACCGCAAGTTTGTCAAGGATTATGGGAAGATTGCAGCTCCATTAACTTCTCTAGTGAAAAAGGATGCTTTTACATGGACACATGCTACTGAGTGTGCATTTCACAAACTGAAACAAGCTATGTGTACTACACCTGTTCTAGCTATGCCCGATTTTTCCAAGCCCTTCACTATTGAGAGTGATGATTGCGGAAATGGACTTGGTGTTGTTCTCCTTCAAGATGAACATCACAATGTGTTCACTAGCAAATCCCTTTCTGGTAAGAATTTAGCTGCCTCTACATATGAGAAGGAAAGGATGGTTATTTTGCATGCAGTACAGAAGTGGCGACCATACCTATTAGGGAATCATTTCTGCATCAATATTGATCATCAGAGTTTGAAATATTTCCTAGAACAACATGTATCCTCCCCGGCACAACAAAATTGGTTTAACAAACTCATGGGTTATGACTATGAGATCACTTACAACAAGGGTAAGAAAAATATTGTGGCGGATGCTCTTTCTCGCACATTTGATGACCGAGTTTCTCTTCCAAATATTTCTATGCCTCTTTGAAATTGGTTGCAATTTGTTCAACATGGCTATGTCAATGACTCTTCATGATCTCAAAACATCCAACACTTGGCCAAAAACCCTTCTATCGTACCACATTAATCTTGGGATGGTGCTTCCCTGAGATACAAGGGTCATCTGGTGCTTCCCCAGAGCATAGATCTTCAATAGGTTGTCTTCTATGAAATACATGCTCCTCCATCGACAGGGCACTCTGGTTTCCTCAAAACGTATGAGCAGGCACAACTTAACTTCTTTTGGTAGGGCATGAAAAGGAAAATTCAACAGATGGTGGATGAATTTGATACCTTCCAATGCAATAAGGATGAAACGTCACTCCTTCCTAGATTGCTCGAACCCTTTCCCATCCCTACATGAATTTGGACAGATATTTCTATCGATTTCATTGAAGGGCTCCCTAAATCTGGAGGAAGACTGTGATTTTGGTTGTGGTTGATCGCCTCTCCAAATATAGTCATTTTTGTGCCCTCAGCCATCCCTATACAACATCCTCAATCACACAAATTTTCTTGGACTAGATCTTTTGTCTTCATGGAATCCCTTCTTCCATTGTCTCGGATCGTGATGCAACTTTCACCAGTCATTTTTGGACAGAACTATTTCACTACACTGACACCAAACTCAAGATGAGTTCAGGGTATCACCCACAAACAAATGGTCAAACTAAAATTATCAATAAATTATTGGAAACTTATCTTCGTTGCTTCACCTCCAAACAACAACATCAGTGGGAAAAGTGGCTCCCTCTCATTGAATAGTGGTACAATACCTCTTACCACACTACCTCTAAAATGACTCCATATGAAGTAGTCTATGGTCAGGCACCACCAGTTCTTCTTCCATACACCCCCAGTAGTTCACCCGTTCAGGACATTGACATGGTCCTTCGAAACCATGATCAAATTCTTCTCATTTTGCAGGACAATCTTCACATGAAAAGAAATCGAATTAAGCAACAAGTCGATCAACACCGTTCTGAGCACACTTTTCAAGCAAGTGATATGGTTTTTCTTTGTCTACAGCCTTACAAGAAGTACTCCCTGAAACTCAAAGGGCATCATAAGCTCACTCCAAAGTTCTATGGGCCATATAGGATTGATCGAAACATTGGTTCCATTTCTTATAAATTGGAACTTCCTCCTTCTTCCTGCATTCATCCAGTCTTTCATGTCTCTTGTCTGAAAAAAGTTCTTGGCACCAACATCAGATGACAAACTATTTTACCAGAACTGGATAATGAAGGATCCATCCTTTTGGAGCCGGAGTCTATCCTCAATGGGAACACTCATCAGCTTCGCTCTTGCTCTATCACAGAGGTCTTAATTCAGTGGCACAAAATGCAACCAGAGGATGCTACATGGGAACCACTCCAGATTTTGCAACAATTTCCACATCTAAATCTTTGAGGACAAAGCTTTTTCTAAGGGGGAGGGGATGTTAGGAACCCATGTCAACCCTTCTCTTTACTTTGGTAGTATATTGTTGTTGGACGCATATTCTTTGTAAGTCATCCTGTAGTATTATATGTTGATCCATAGTTTGTATTAGCACATAGTATTGATCCATAGTATTGGACGCATATGCTTTGTAATTCGTTTCGTAGTATTATATGTCCCATTGTATTGATCCATAGTATTGGCACCTAGACTTAGTATATAAGTTTGTGTCAAGGAAAATGAAGGCACCATGAATTTATTTGTATTGAGCTTGCTCAAATGAGGTTTCCCCCTCGAAGTGGCCCGCGATCAATAAATCTAGTCTGAGTTATGTTATTTTTGTTATTGCGTGCATTTTCATTAATTAATTGTTGCAGGTCCTCACACATTTAGGGCTCAAGGCCTATTATTTTCCTCTTATGACATTGGATATTCCTTTAGGCACATTCATGGTGCACAATTAATATATTGATGGCATGCAGAGAACCCTTTGAGGTGATCGTTAACCAACATAGGTCATGTGTGGAGGTTCTAGGGCACGTTGCTGGTGCTTGATATTGAGAAAATATATTTAGGGATTGAATATGATACTTCCCTCTGCCAACCAATTTCAAGAGCCTTAGTATTTTGTTTCCCTACCATGACTATCGTTAAAGCCTCCAGACCCATCCATAGTGTGTGAAACATATTAATGGAACCCATATATAGAACCTAGGAAATAGACCCCCTATCGAAGGCTCGTATTGTCGTTTCTAGGGTTTGTTCATGGAACTTGAGATAGAGAAGGTTCAATTAGGGGTTAAATCCCTTATTTATCCCATTGGCCATTGGCATGGTCCAAAACTATTTCCATTGGAATAAACCTACCCATGACACATGTATCCCCCTCTAAGGCCTACATATAACCACTACAAAGGAATGCTGATATGGTACAAGGATTCATTCAAGATAATTAAGTCTAAGAAGATTCTATAATATCCTTGAGGTGCTTATTTTCCTCCCTCAACCATGTTAAAGGCCTTGATACCTACCTCAATGTGAAAAATATCTTAATGGAATCCATATCCAATCTTAATGTCAAAGACCCTTGAGAGAGGGTTTGTACTATAGTTTGCAAGTGTTGATCATGGTAATTGTGCCAAAGAAGTGACATTTAGGGAACAAGGACCATTAGTTTTCTTTTATGACATTAGAAATATCCTTAGACACAAAAAATATCTCTAATGACATTAGAAATACCTTTAGACACATTCTCGGTACACAGCTAACGTATTAATGGCATGTAGAGAATCCTTAGAGTCTACTGTTAACCAACATAACTCATACGTGGAGGTTTGAGGGTGCATCGATGGCCCTTGAGCCTAAAAAAATTTGTTTAGGGATCAACGATAATTCTTTCCTTCCCCAACCAATCTTAAAGGCCTTAGGATGTTGTTTCCCTATCATGATTATGGTTAAGTCCTCAAGCCCCATCCATAGTGCATGAAACATCTTAATGTAACCCATATCTAGAGCCTAGGGAAAGGACCCCCTATCAATGACTCATATTACTACGTCTAAGGTTTGTTCATGGAAATTGAGCTCAAGAAGGTTAAATTAGGGATTAAATCCCTTGTTTACTTCATTAACCATGTGGCATTGTCTAAACCTATTTCCAATCTACAAAACCTACCCATGAGACATGCATCCCACTCAAAGGCATGCATATAACCCCTACAAAGGACTAATGTGATGGTACAAGGAATCATTCAAGGATATTGATTTTGAGAAGATTCAACAGTATCCATGCGATGCCTATTTTCTTCCTTTGACCATGTTCAAGGCCTTGTGACCCATCCTCAATGTGAAAAATCTCTTAATTGCATTTATATCCAACCTTGATGGTAAAGATCCTCGAGAGAGGGTTTGTATTGTAGTTTGCAGGTGTTGATCATGGTGATTGAGTCTGAGAAGTGGTTTTTAGGGAACAAGGCCCATTATTTTCCTCTTATGACATTGAACAGACCTCTAGACACATTGTTGGTGCACAACTAACATATTTATGGCATTCATAGAGCCCTCAGAAGCAATTATTAACCAATACATGTTACCCTTTGAATTGGATTATTGATGTAATTTTGAGGTTTTATCACTAGGAATGGGTCTTGAGGCCTCAAAACACCACACCTAACCTATTTTGAGTATCACTTGCCTCCAAGTCTAGATATGGGGACAATTAGGGTGTTTTCACTATTGGGTACGAGTCTTAGGTCCTTAACCAAATGTAGGGAGGAAAGTAAAAACTTACCCCTAAAGGTTGTCACGTCCCTTCTCGTTGATCCAACACAAGGAAGGGAACATGAATGAACATTTCGAGCTTTTACATAAAATCAACCCCATCATCATGAAAAAATTCATGTAAACAAATAAAATGCATGTGTGCAGATGCAAATCAAAATAAACATGCACGACGGAATTAAACTATCCACACACATATCTATCATGCATTCAACATATAATCATAATAGTCTTCAAATGAAAACAATGTAGAAGTAAAACGGATAGAGAACACTTATCTTGATGGTGACGTTGTCCCAAGCAACTAGCTACGCAACTGCAATGTTCCACCCATCCATAGGCCAGTTGTGTTCATCAATCTCTCAACACAACTGCCACCCCCAAGCTGGGAATGATTTATACAAGGAATGGAAACACTAAAGCTCATGCATAGCCAAATAAACATCGCATCTAAGCCAAGCCAGTCCATAGTTGGGTTTATCAAGCCAAATGTGAACCCTCTTCTATTTTGGATGCTTGCACTCAAGCTCAAACCAAAACAAGGGACACTCACAACTCATGCCAAATCTATCTGGCAAACAAACATATTTACACAATTGTTGGGCATGAAGAAAAACGTTTTAGCTACGGGGTGAATGAGATTGCCATGGGTTTTCCCAAATTGTGGCACAACAAAATCAAATTTTGGATGGGGAAATAAACACAGAGATGAAAACGATTTCTTCCATAGCTATATGAGCATTCAGTGGGCCAAAATGGGCTCTATGGACCCCAAATCGATTTCCCCTTCCTTCCCATAGTTCTGCAACACAAAAACGACTTCCAAGCTGTGGAAAAAATGGAGGAAAACTCAGAAAATATTGAGGGAAAATGCCCAGGTAGCTTCAAACTCATGAGAGAGCCAAACTGGTTGATGGATAATGTATTGGGGGGCGATTTCATGGCTCTTTTCTTGCCAAGGAAGCCAAACACATTTTCCCAAAATGGTGGCTTTCCCAAACCCGAATTTGGATAACCATACCTCTCCATTCCCAAAGCATTAACTACCTCAATCAACTCTTGGAAGAAATAAATGAGTGGGTGCATACGTCAAAATGGGTAGTTGATGGTTCATGGTTTCTCTCATTGACACTTGGCTTAACTTGATTGGTTCAAGGGTTTGAATATTTCCCTCCCAATTCCTTATAAAAATCATGCCCCCATACTCTTGTTGCATTGCATTGCATAGCTATTTGTGAGTATTGTATTAAAATGCATATTTACAACTTCCATTGTGCCTGCCTAGCACGCAAACCATATGCATCAATTTTTAACACTAAATCGATGGCGGGGCCTTGACCTTGAGCTCCTCACTATAACGTCCCCAGTTCGACGCCATTGCATTAAAATGTAAATGATGTAAAATTGTTATAAAATTGTGGTGAGGAGCTCAAGGCCAAGGCCCCGCCATCGATTTATTAATGCATATGGTTTATGTGCTATCCAAGCACATTGGAATTGTAAATATGCATTTTAATATAAATACCTACAACTAGCTATGCAATGCAACACGAGATGGGGGCATGATATTACAAGGAATTGGGAGGACAATATTCAAACCCTTGAGGCAATGAAGTCAAGCCAAGTGTCAATGAAAGAACCCATCAACCATCAACTACCCATGTTGACTTTGATGCCCAATCATTCATTTCTCTCAAGATTTGGGTGAAGTAGTTAATGTCTTGGGGATTGGGGAGGTATGGCTGTCCAAAATTCGAGTATGGGCAAGCCACTCTCATGGAAAATCATGTTTTTGCTTCTTGGGCAAGAAAACAGCAATGATTTTCTCCCTAAGCCATTACCCATGAAGGAGTTTGGCCTCTCTCACGTTTTTGGGCTGCTTGGGTGTTTTCTCTCCATGTTTTTATGGTTTTTCCTGATTTTTCTAGCTGGGAAACAGGGCATTTTTGTGTTGCAGAGTGGCTGGGAGTATGGGAGCTTGAATTAGGGTTTCAATGGGGTCGTTTTGTCCATTTAGATGCCCAAGATACCGATGGAAAATCGGATTGGTCCCCTATGGATGATTTTCCTTTTCACATCCCGTTTTTGGTGTGCCCATGATTTGGGAAAGTCCATGGCCATCTTATTTGTAAATCCCATTGCTGAGAATGGGAATCCATGCCCAGTTTGAGTTGCTATATGTAAAAGATTATTGGGGTTGAAATGGGTTTCCATTGTTTTGGATTGAGCTTGAGTGGAAGCATCCACAAATGAAGAGGGTTCAGATTTAGCCTGATAAACCCAGCTGTGGACTGGCTTGGCTTAAATGCAAATGATTATTTGGCTGTGTATGAGCTTGAAATCCCCTTTTCCTTGTAGATATCATGCCCAGCTCGGGGGTGGTATCTGAGTGCTGAAATAATACAGGCTGGGCAAAGACCTACGGTTGGGAGGAATGTTGCAGCAACATAGCTAGTTGTTTGGGACAATTGCACAATGAAGATAAGCGTTCTCTGTCTTTGTAATTTACTTCTGCAATGTTTAATTTGATGATTATATTGATATGTTGTATGCATATAAAATGTGTGTGGATGATTTGTTGATCTCCGCTGTGCATGTTTGTTGAATTTACATCTGCACAAACGGGTTTTAATAGTATGAATCTAATGAATGGGCTGAGTTTGTTTAAAAATTCCCATAGATTGGCTTCATGTTCCCTCCCTTGCCTTGGATGGATGGGTGGGTACGTGACAGATGGTATCAGAGCTTATGGTTCAACACTACGGCTGTTGGGCCCTTCATAGAAATATAAATCATTGTGTGTATATGTATGTAGTATTTGAAGTTAAAATGAATTAGAGAAACCTGAAGATCTCATAGCTTCTAGTTGATTAAGATGGGAAATCATTCCCATGACTGTTTTGGGGATCATTCCAAAATTGCTTGCGTTGATTTCATCTTATGAAAGTGAGGAAGGAGGGAGAAAATCCCTTTTCAGGTTGAATGCTTACTTACACTGTTTCTAATGCAGTAGCATTCTGTTTTTTTATTTGTTGATTGTCCCATGAAGGAGAGAAGGAGGTGCAACCTCTTCTTATCCTTATACTATTTTGTTGTTTTATTTTGGCATAACAAAGGTGCAAGTTATTGGCATTATTTTACTATTTTTAGGCAAGTTTGATCTGTAGTAGCTCACCTCTGTAAAGAAACGAAGGGCACATTTCCAGAAAAATTCTAACTATCTTTGAAAATTTGCAAATTTTTCTAAGTATTTATGAGTTCTGCTAAGGCAATATCGACAATTTTAGCATTAAGTTTTGTGCACGTGGGGGCAGAATTAATGCTAATTTTTGCGACACGATCAGCGGGAAAGTTGTTAATTCTGCGCCAAAGGAGGATAAAAATTTTGTTTTCAAAAATTTTTCCTAAGGGTTGCGGCGGCGAAAATTAAGCTAATTTTCTGTGTGCGTAGCGATGAAAATTAAGCTAATTTTTTGCGTGCGTGGTGGCGAAAATTTAGCTAATCTTCTGCGCGCACGGCGACAAAAATTTAGCTAATCTTCTGCGCATGTGGTGGTGAAAATTGGGCTAACTCTTGCGACTCTAACGACAAAGATAAGCCCAAAAGCACCGCAACGGTCGGCGAAATAGCTGTTAACTCTGTGCCGAAGGGAAGCGGTCGAAGATTTTACCCTTATCTTTTGCAGCACGATCGGCAGAGATGTTGTTAATTCTGCGCTGGAAGGAAGAGAAAATTCCAAAATTTTTCCAAGTGTTTCGAATTTTTGCCGAAGGCTGTGTTGGCAAAGTTAAGGTTAATTTTTGCACGCACGGCGGCAGAATTAACATTAACTTCTGCGTGCGCGGTAGCAGAATTAACATTAACTTCTGTGTGTGTGGTGACAGAATTAATGTTAACTTCTGTGTGCGCAGCGACAGAATTAACGTTAAATTCTGCGTACGCAGTGGTAGATTTAACGTTAACTTCTGCGTGCACGGTGGCAGAATTAACATTAATTTCAGCGTGCGCGGCGGCAGAATTAGCGTTAATATATGCGACGCACGTGGTGGCAAAACTTGCGATAAGATCTGCACCACCCGCAACAATTTTAATCTTAACATCCACGCCAATGACGACAAAAAAAAAAATCTTAAGATCCCCGCAATCGTGGCCATTTTATCCTTAACATTTGTGCCAACGGGGAAAGTCTATGATTGGACAAAGTTGTCAATATGGGTATTTATTCCTAAGAGTTGGAACACCGAGGATGGTGTTATTCCAAGGAGAGGGGAATGTAACATCCCCAGTTCGACCCCATTGCATTTAAATTTAAATGATGTAAAATTGTTATAAAATTGTGGTGAGGAGCTCAAGGCCAAGGCCCTGCCATCGATTTATTGATGGATATGGTTTATGTGCTAGCCAGGCACATTGGAATTGTAATTATGCATTTTAATATAAATACCCACAACTAGCTATGCAATGCAACAAGAGATGGGGGCATGATATTACAAGGAATTGGGAGGGAAATATTCAAACCCTTGAGCCAATGAAGTCAAGCCAGGTGTCAATGAGAGAACCCATCAACCATCAACTACCCATGTTGACTTTGATGTCCAATCATTCATTTCTCTCAAGAGTTGGGTGAAGTAGTTAATGCCTTGGGGATTGGGGAGGTATGGCTGTCCAAAATTCGAGTATGGGCAAGCCACCCTCATGGAAAATCATGTTTTTGCTTCTTGGGAAAGAAAACAGCCATGATTTTCTCCCTAAGCCATTACCCATGAAGGAGTTTGGCCTCTCTCACATTTTTGGGCTGTCTGGGTGTTTTCTCTCCACGTTTTTGTGGGTTTTCCTAATTTTTCTAGCTGGGAAACAGGGCATTTTTGTGTTGCAGAGTGGTTGGGAGTATGGGATCTTGAATTGGGGTTTCAATGGGGTCATTTTGGACATTTAGATGCCCAAGATACCCATGGAAAATCGGATTGGTCCCCTATGAACGATTTTCCTTTTCACATCCCATTTTTGGTGTGCCCACGATTTGGGAAAGTCCATGGCCATCTTATTTGTAAATCCCATTGCTGAGAATGGGAATCCATGCCCATTTTGAGTTGCTGTATGTAAAAGATTGTTGGGGTTGAAATGGGTTTCCATTGTTTTGGCTTGAGCTTGAGTGGAAGCATCCACAAATGAAGAGGGTTCAGATTTAGCTTGATAAACCCAACTGTGGACTGGCTTGGCTTAAATGCAAATGATTATTTGGTTGTGTATGAGCTTGAAATCCCCTTTTCCTTGTAGATATCATGCCCAGCTCGGGGGTGGTCTCTGAGTGCTGAAATAATACAGGCTGGGCAGAGACCTACAGTTGGGAGGAACGTTGCAGCGACATAGCTAGTTGTTTGGGACAATTGCACAATGAAGACAAGTGTTCTATGTCTCTGTATTTTACTTCTGTAATGTTTAATTTGATTATTATATTGATATGTTGTATGCATATAAAATGTGTGTGGATGATTTGTTTATCTCCGCTGTGCATGTTTGTTGAATTTACATCTGCACGCATGGGTTTTAATAGTATGAATCTAATGAATGGGTTGAGTTTGTTTAAAAATCCCCATAGATTGGCTTCATGTTCCCTCCCTTTCCTTGGATGGATGGGTGGGTACGTGACACTCACCACGATTTTATAACAATATCACATCATTTACATTTTAATGCAATGGGGTCAAAATCAGGATATTACAAAGGTAGCATCTAATTCTCAATGTCCATGAATGAGACCTTGAACCACCGAATATGACCTCTTTTTGGAATATTTGGATTTTGGAAGGGGATATCAGCTACATTAGAAGGTTTTTAGTAGTACTAGGGATATATCATGTGAGGAAAAACATGGTTACATGAGGATGCTTCTAGGACTTAGGACCTAAAGAAAGGTTCTAGGCATCCAAGGCCAAAAAATATCACCATGAACCACCACACATTATATCCTAAGGGTATCCTTGTTCTTTAAATGGGGATATCAAATACAACTTAGTCATCAGACTCTAAAGGAAACTTCTAGGGCTCAAGGGTCATGAATGATGTCCGAAAGTACTACAAATGACCCATCAACTCAATTGTTATCCTTCAGGTGGTGATATAGGAACCATTGGGATATTTTGACTACTAGATATGTGTCTCTAGGATTTGGACATGGGCATGGAAAGCAACCTAGGCATTAGCCCCTAAAAGAAACTTCTAAGCAAACATGGCTAAGAACAATGAATCAAATCACTCCAAAAGAACTTTCTAGGGTATTTTTGGCATTTGAGTGGGGATATTGGTGCCATTAGTAGGTTTTAAACATTAAGTATGGGTATTAGGCCCTAAACATAGTTAAGGGAAGAAATTAGGGCCTTATTCCCTAAATGAATATTTTAATAATCTATAACCAATAAAAGGGAGTAAATTTGTTCCATAGTAACATGAACCCATGTGTGTTCCTGTTGTTATAAAAATAGGAACACACATGTGTTATAAAGTGTGTACAAACTGAGAATGTGCACGCATTCACGTGATGATTTTTTTTGGGCCAAAAAACATGGCATGGTTGTGTGGAGGTTTAACAAGAAATCAAACATGTTTAAAAAGGAATGCAGTTCCTAATAATGCACACATGTTTCTATTTGTTTCAGTGAGCGTGAATTTTCATTATAATGAAAAGGGGAAGAAACTTGGTGCCAGCCCTAAAATTGTAATTTTATAAGCATTACCACTTGGACCTTGTATAGCCACTCAAAATAAATTACGTAAAGGGAAATAAGAAAATAATTTTGTTTACCTAAAATCTCGTAATAATAATTTACATTTCACAATCATGTTGTGATAGAGGTATTGTAGGGCGTTGAACCCATTGGACATCAATAAAAATAACAATTGAATCATCAATCCAAAATTACAATTTTGGTAAAGATTACTTGGCTAGATTATGGAGATATCAAATGAGAAAAGGTCAAAAGTATAAAACACATAGCCTTCTTCATAAAAAAAAGTAAGATAGAATAACTCAATTCAACATGAATAAGATTTGAATAATTCACATAGCTTATTGATTTTGCGAATAACAATTAATCATGTTGAATGTAATGGATTAATTTGGTGGATATTTATTTTTCCAACCATACATATTTATGATGTGTTTGATATTGGAAATATTGCATTTACTTTGTTAATTTAGGTTAAATTTGTGTCACCTAACAATAAAAACAAGGAGAAAGAATCTACAATGATGATGAATAATGTCCACTGAGACCAAATTTGGTCTATTGGACTGTAAGAAGGCTATTACTTGGTTTGTTTTAAACTTTTGTTCCTATGCTCAAAAATCTTAGAAAGAAGCTTTCCAAGATCACTATAGTTTTGGAAAGTCAGGAGGTTAGAAACATTTGCATTGTAAAAAATACTATGAAACTCATATCTAATGTGGGTGTAAGAAGGACACTCTAAGAGAAAGTGATTTTCATCTTCAACGCTCATAGACTCACAAAGATGGAAAACCCTTTTCTCCCACATGACCAGGTTGGTTGATTTACAATTATTTTTAAGACCAAAATAAGCTTGCCATCCTCCATTAATCCTTTTCTCAATGTTGTGGTTCCAATTGAGCTTGTGATGAATATCAATTCCAAGATACTTGTAAGAAGTCACTTCCTCCAATTTACTGGTATCATAAATAAAATTTGCATAGGTGTTTTTCTTAGGTTTTATAATCATAACTTTTGTCTTGTCGGTGTTAATAGTCATACTTGTGTTAGAGTAGAAATCTTTGAGAAATCTTAATTGTTTATTGAGGTCAAATGGACACCTTGCCATAAGAACAATATCATCAGCATAAAGTAGGAGGATGATAACTATCCCGGCTAAGATCATGCCGACACAACCTGCTTTTGTAGGGTTCGTCAAGATAAGCTGGTGATTTTTTTTCCAAACATTTCTCTTTGTACATATGGACCTATTTACATAATCCATAAAGAAATCATTTCCTAATCAATTATAATGCAATTAATCGAAAGAGTATGACAACCTTACAATTTTTTGTCAATCCACATATGATTCCACTATATATTTTAAAAACCAAACATTACGCGAAATATATTCACCTATAGTAAGGTTCATAATCTATTTATAGATAAATAACTGAAGGATTAACAACACTATATACATTCTCTTCCTATTTCAATGTGCGTTCATAAAAACATGCTCTTCCACTTCTTCTAAACACATTTCTATTTTATCGATGTAAATGCCAAAAAGGGCAGGGGAGAGGGGGCTACCTTGCTTAACTCCAATATTACAGTTTATATCCGCTGACCAGCCCTTGTTATTCTTAAACTTGGCAATGGCCTTTTCAAGAAGTACATGTTAAAAAGAGGAACAATAATAATAGTAATAATCATACTAACATGAACACACAATTTACCCTAGGAAAGCTTGTGAGGGGAAAACCAACATCAATGAGGATCTTCATTACCTTTGGCCAAAACTGGACAACCCAGGAAGCCCCATTACAATGAAATATACCAAGCCTTTTTATAGGCTTCATTACATTCAATAACTTGGGCAAATACCATGGGCTACCAAATGACATGAGCCCAAAAAACCACCTACTTTGACCTAAAACAAGATTAGCTCAATGAGTCATTCATCAAGTTAAGTTTAACCTAACGATCCCCTTTTAAACTTAACTTGAATTATCACCAACCACACTCAAAGTTTTAACCAAAGAATCTTGCATGCCTAGCGAGGTCTTATACCAATATGCCCATTTACATATAACCAACATAGATCCATCTTAAACCCGTATCTATTAAGCACCGAGAGGGATCCAATTTATTGAGGTGTATTTTTTTTTTAAAATTTAAACTCAAGAAATTTGATCTCTCTTGATTGATAGATATGGCTTTAAGTTTTAAGTTTTAATTTTATAAACGGGCATCTATTTTTTAATTACTTTTCATAATATTTTATTTTATGAACCAACATGGATTTTTTTTTTAAATACATTCCATAATTTTTTATTTTATGAGCTGACATGAATTTTTTTAATGATTTTGTTATAAACGTTATTTTGTTACAAATGTTACATCACGTTACAACATCTCCCCCATACTGGGCTGTAGAGCACCTCGTTTCACTCGATGCAATAAATATTTTGATTTTTTTGAGTTCATTGTGACTACACCATCACCCACATTGCTATTGCTCTTTGTACCCTTCCATCCTATCGCTTTGCCAAAGTGCAATGATGTTTGATCCTTTTAAAAGCTTTGCATCACTCACATGTGTGATATGTGTGACTTTTCCATCCACAGATCCTTAGCCGGAGCCATCCGCGACCCTTCCTCATAGGTCTATGCTTGCCCAAGCAAACACTAAACAAATATGATTGGAAACAACTCTGAGGATGCGCGAAGCAGATCTATCCATGATTAAAGACTATTTGTTCTCGAAAACCTTCTCCGCGGCATTTTCTCGCAACGACCGTGCTTGAGATGATGCCTCCCCTTCACAATTCTTGGTGACGCTATCATGTAATCCAATTTGAGCTCAACATCCCAAAGACATGTTTCCTCAAACCAAATGGTAATATGAAATATTTTTCGAGATTGGGTCCTCTACATTTTTGTTGGATCACCCACCTTTGGTGGCTGCAAAAACGACAATCATCATGAATGATCTTGTATTTGGAAAAATGACAATCATCACGAATGATGTTGTATTTGTTACAAACACAATTTCTAGGGGGTCACCATCACCAGTCAAACAAATTGTTTCTCTCGTTTCTACCTCTAAAAACTGGAGTATGCACACTTAATTTCCACTTACTGGCATCTCAAACCTTGTTCATTCTAACAACAATTAGGGTGCATATGTCAAATGTTGTCATCTTGGATCAATATCTGTAATGTCCCCATTCAAATAAGTGCATAGTTAGACAATCCCATCAATCCTACTAGTTTCCTAGGTTGGATGGGCACATGTGGGATGGTAATAAGGAAGGTAATAAATGATATTTAGACATTAGAAGGGTTCAAGCATTTAATAAATATGGTGAATAAATAAATTCAAGAGAAATTCTAAGTGGCAAGTGGTTTTGGAGACATATGGTGGTGGTGGGACCCACACTAGCTTGATTTTTCAATGACACATGGCAGCTCTCTCTTGCCAATTTGAATTCATGGGAAGGTGAGCACTCTTGGGTGATTTGGTAAATCATAAAACATGGCATTGAGCATATTAGGTCGAAATGGGATGGAATAGTAACCTCCATGGGAGAGGAAGAGTCAAATTGGAGACTAGTGGACACTTGGTTTAGATTCCCTAGTTTTATGACAACAATAATGAAGCATCTATGACATTTATGACAAAATTCAGACCTGACTTCTTACACCTGACCATTATGACATGTCAGCCCCAAAATAGGCTCAAGGAAGGTTCTCATGGGGTTGGGGGAAGCTAAAGAGACTCAAATTCGAATTTGGGAGAAGATGGAAGGTTGGAACTAGGAGACAAGTGGCAAATGAGGAATATTTTCTAAATGGACATTTATTGAATCTATTGAGAGGTTTTCGACCCCTTGAAGGATAATGTTGGTTATAAAATGTAGAAATCAAGTATGAGAATGGATTTTGGATGATTTGAGAAAAATTGCATTTGTGAAGAGAGAACTAGTGGATGACTAGTTTCTTGCCTTAGCCAATTTCGACGGGTGAAAGATTCCCATCCAAGTTGGTGTTTGGAGAAGCCACTCACATCTTTCATGGTGCTTTAATGGATTTTTATTTGCAGGTAGTAGCTACAGGAATTTTCATGGTTTGGTTTAGTGTAGCACTTTCTCTCCACCATTTCCAATTTTGAAGGCATATTCGGGCTCCTTGAGGGATTGCGTTTTGGGTGAGATCTTGCACTCATTGGGAGAGATTCATATGATGTTTTTCTAATTATAATATCTTCATATCCTCTGTTATTCATATTCAGAAACTCTCAGGTCGAAATATCCATTGACTGTATGCAAAATTATTGATTAATGAGCAAACAATGTCCATTTCCCCAATGCTTTGATGTATGACACTATAAGGTTGATTATTTTGAATGGATGGATGATTCTCTGATATATTTGTGATTCATATACTACCATGGATAAATTCTACAAGTTTCATGTACTATACTTGAGCATTTGAAGCATTTTTACTCAGTTTGTTTATATTGAGAGGTGAAATAGTGCCATTTCCCCAAGGGTCGAATTAGGGGTTTTTGCTGTTGAATGTGAGAGAGTTAGAACAGTAGTAAAAATCAATTAATGGCACATATGAGACCTTAATCACATACTTAACACATTACATACCTCTATTCATAAATTCGTGGGAGTTTGGAGGCATTTGGAAGGCCATTTGCAGTGTTACCCCGGGGGGATTTGATGCACAAATTACTAGTAACATATATTGATCAGAATACAAATCAAGTTTGCAGCAGTATTTGGGTTGATTTGGAGGTCAAAACAGTAAAACTAGTAAAAGGTCGAAATTGGGGAAAAAGTGGAAAAATTGGCATTTTAATAAAATTTTGAAAAAGGGTCATTACAAGTGGTATCAAAGCATGGTCTTGGAACCTGATGGTATTAACAAGAATCCAAACAAATAAACCACCAACTTTTGAATCAGTAGTTGAAGAAGTTTTGGTTGAAGAAGAGATAGTAGCAGAAAAAGAGTTTTTTTCTAAAACAATGGGTAGAGAGGAGGAAGAAAAATTAAGACATAAGGAGGAATTTATTGAAGCCTTAAAACCATGTTTTGAAGGAATTACCATGGTTATGCTATATATGAATAAAAAAATGATGAAAAGTTTCGAATTGTTGGGTAGCCAACTTTCAGGCAAAGGGATAATAGGAGATAATAGTGGTTCACACTCAAGGTAAAAGATGGAAGGGAATGAGCATATTTTCTCAAGTACAGGACCTCATAATAGACCTGATGAATTTCAAAGCACACAAAGGCATACTGCACCTAAATTTCTCACACCCAAAGAAGAGCCCAATCTTGAGTTGGATTACAAGAAACTAGTAAATGATTGGAATGATTTGAATGAAGAGTGTAAAAGAGGTGTACCACTCAGTGACTCCAAAATATTATAAAGAAGGGAGACAATAGGAGTCCATTCCAAAACAAAGAATTGAATAGTGCTATTGGAAAAATGTCACTTCCTACTTTTGATGGTTCTTCTCAAAATTCTGCTAACACTTGGGTGCAAAAATTGGATGTATATTTTCAGCTGAATCCTATGTTGGAAGAGGATGCATTAAAAATGGCCATTTTGCATTTGGAAAGAGATGCCAATGAATGGTGGTTTCATGGGTTGAAAACCTTGAGTCATAATCAGGTTAAAAAATATGAAGAATTTGTTGACAGGGTACTAGAAAGATTTGAACAAAAAGATCCAGAATTGCATTTCAAATAACTAGCTCAATTGAAGCAAACTGGGTCCCTTACCGAATATATGTTGGACTTTCAAAAATTATCAGTCAAGGTGGCTGATGTATCTATGGGAAGATTAGTATTGCTGTTCAATGAAGGTTTGGCTGAACCCTTAAGAGGTTTGGTCAAAGCCCACAAGCCAACTACATTAAAAGATGCAATGAGCTTGACTAGGGATCTCCAAAATGTGCTTCCTAGAACGAGATTTCCTCCTAAGCCTAGCTACAAATTTGAAAAGAAACATTGGCAAAGGGATGGATATGATAAGAAACCTTGGTAAAGAGAGTCATTTGAGAGGAATAAAAAAGAGGGACTAAACAGGGATGAACTTAGAAAAAAGAAACTGTGCTTCACATGCTTCCAACCATGGACACCGGGGCACACATGTAACAAAGGAAAGGCTCAATACATAGAAGTATTTTCTGATAATGAGGGGTATGATGGGGGAATGGATGAAGACGGACATATTTTATATCAAGAAGAGGCATATGAGATGGCAGTAGAAGAAGAAAGACAAGAAGAAAATCAGCCTTCACTGGACAAAGCAAGAATGGCAGTGCTTTCAACAGTACCCCGCTATCATACTATCCAATGCAAAGGTGTGGTACAAGGACAAAGAACTTCAGTTTTGGTAGACGGAGGAGCCACTCATAAATTCATTGATGCAGAGATGGTAGAGAAAAGAAAGATACCTATTGAACCATTTGATGGCTTCATAGTTGTCATTTCCGATCACAACACAATGCAATGCAAAACATGGGTTCCAAAGCTGCAAGTCACTGTATGTAACTATACTTTTGTTGATAGTTTTTATGTGGTTGATGTTGCTGATACTAATGTGGTTTTGGGAGTGCAATGGATGTATTCAATAGGAGAGAATACAGTAAATTATCAAATTCCCGAAATGAAATTCCAAGATTCAAAAGGAGTACAAATAATTGTGAGAGGGCAACACACTTATCCAAATCAAGTAGTAACTTGCAATAGTATGAGATATATATTGAGGCATGGGGATATAGAATGGGCTGCTGAATGTCATATTACATCTCCCAAGCCAACTATAAATATTTTCAAACACCCAAAGGAGATAGAGAGACTTTTGTAAAAATATGAAAAGGTTTTTAGAGACCTTCCACATGGTAGGCCACCGGATAGGGGGGTTGAGCACAGTATTATTTTGGAGGAGGCTACTTCACCCATTCAAATACCACCTTATGGACATCCTAAAAAGTTCAGAGATGAGATTGAAAAAGATATCCAAGAACTCTTAGATTTGGGACTCATTAGACCAAGCTCTGGCCCTTATGCTTCTTCAGTAGTGCTAGTGAAGAAAAAAGATGGAACATTGAGAATGTGCATAGATTTTAGAGTCTTGAACAAAAAGACTATCAAGAATAGGTATCCTACATGAGGCCAAATACTTCTCAAAAATTGACCTTAGATCAGGGTATCACCAAATTCGAATGAAAGATGAAGATGTGCAAAAGACCGCTTTTCGATGTCATTTTGGCCACCTTGAATTTCTTGTCATGCCTTTTGGGTTAACTAATGCTCCAGCCACCTTTCAAGCATGTATGAATAGGATATTTTGAAAGCAAATAAGAAGGTTTGTTTTGGTTTTCTTTGATGATATTGTCATTTACAGTAAAACATGGGAAGAGCATTTGCAGCAGTTAGAGATTGTGTTGAAAATCTTGCAAGAAGAGTCCTTATTTGCTAAGTTATCAAAATGTGAGTTTGGGATGAAAGAACTACTATATCTTGGGCACATTATTGGGAAAGAAGGAGTGAAGGTACACATGGAAAAAATCAGGGCTATCTTGGAATGGCCATCACCAAAAAATATTACCAAATTGAGAGGCTTTATTGGCATATGCACCTACTATAGAAAATTTGTGAAAGGGTTCTCCAAGTTGACTTCTCCACTCATTGATTTGACTAAGAAGGATTCTTTCAAGTGGGATGAAGAGGCTAAAAAGTCCTTCCAAAAAATGAAAGAGGTAATGAGTAGTTGTCCCATACTTGCACTTCCTGATTTTACTAAACCTTTTGTTGTGAAATGTGATGCTTCAGGTGGAGGAATAGGGGCTGTCCTAAAGCAAGGCCAACAACCCATAGCCTTTGAGAGCAGAAAATTGCAGCCTCATGAAAAACTTTACTCCATCTATGATAAATAAATGCTGGCCATTATGCATGCATGGGCCAAATTCAGACAATACTTGGTGGGCAGCAAGTTTGTGGTGAAAACTGACCACAATAGTCTAAGACACTTTCTCACCCAAAAAGATCTAAATGAAAGGCAACAAAAGTGGGTAATCAAGATTCAAGCTTATGATTTTGATATTGAATATGTCAAAGGAAAGAATAATATAGTAGCAAATGCTTTGTCAAGAAGGCCTTCTTTTTCTCTCATGGATATTGCCAAGGATTGGAAAAACATGCTACTAGTTGAATATGCCAAAGACAAATTTGCTTGTGATGCGTTGGATGGAATCAAAGGGGATGATAATTATAGGATTTTGAATGGGCTGATATATTATAAGGGAAGAATTTATTTAGTTCATAACTCCGAGCTCAAGTACCGAATTTTGCAAGAAGCACATGATTCCCCACTAGCGGGCCATCTGGGGATCTTCAAAACTTATAGACAGTTGAGGCAAAGATTTTTTTGGAAGGGGCTGAAGGAAGATGTTCAGAAATATGTGAATGAATGTAAATCATATCAACAAAACAAATCAGAACTTACATGTCCAGCCGGCCTATTACAACCATTGCCCATTCTGGAGCAAAAATGGGACAGTATTTCCATGGATTTCATCACCGGATTGCCTAAATCCTTGGGTAAGGATTGCATCTATGTGGTAGTTGATAGGTTGACAAAATTTGCTCATTTCTTTTCTGTTACATCATCTTTTAGTGCTGCACAAGTGGCTTATATTTTTTTCAAAGAAATCTTCAGATTGCATGGGCTCCCCAAGAGCATTGTCAGTGATAGAGATAGTAGATTCATGGGTGCTTTTTGGCAAAAAATTTTTAGATTGGTAGGAACTCAATTGACTCCAAGTACCAACTATCATCCACAAACTGATGGACAAATAGAGAGGGTAAACCAATGGTTGGAAGGATACCTAAGAAACTATGTGGGAGGGTAGCAAAAAGCATGGGCAAAATGGCTACACTTGGGTGAGTTTTGCTACAACACCACTTATCATATGTCAATAGGAATGTCTCATTTCAAAGCATTATATGGTTATGATGCACTTACATTTGCTGACATTATATTTGGTGATAGTAGAGCCCCAAAGGCTAAAGATTGGGTGGAAGAAAGCCAAGAAATTTTAAAGCTCTTGAAAGACAATTTGCAGGTTGCTCAAAATCAGCAAAAACAATATGTTGATAGGCATAGAGAAGAAAGAACCTTTCAAGTCAATGATTTAGTATATTTAAGGTTGCAGCCTTATAAACAAACATCTCTCTAAAAGAATGGAGCAGAAAAATTAAAACCAAGGTACTATGGGCCATACAAGGTAGTGCGGAAGGTTGGAGAAGTAGCATATGAACTAGAACTTCCGGAAGGGAGTAAAATCCACAATGTATTTCATATTTCTTATCTCAAGAGAGCTCTTGGTCAGCAAATCATCACTTCAGAAATACTTCCTCCTTTGGATGATGAAGGTCAGCTCACACTTGTTCCAGAAAAGATTTTGAAGACACGGGAAAGAAGGTTGAGCAGTAGAATCGTCAAAGAATATTTAGTGTAATGGAAGGACTTACCAAATGAAGATGCCACATGGGAAGAGGAGAAGATTTTACAGCATCCAAATCTGAAATTGCTTGAGGACAAGCAATCTTGGGTGGGGAGGACTGTAATGTCCCCATTCAAATAAGTGCATAGTAAGACAATCCCATCAATCCTACTAGTTTCCTAGGTTGGATGGGCACATGTGGGATGGTAATAAAGAAGCTAATAAATGATATTTAGACATTAGAAGGGTTCAAGCATTTAATAAATATGGAGAATAAATAAATTCAAGAGAAATTCTAAGTGGAAAGTGGTTTTGGAGACATATGGAGGTGGTGGGACCCATACTAGCTTGATTTTTCAATGACACATGGCAGCTCTCTCTTGCCAATTCGAATTCATGGGAAGGTGAACACTCTTGGGTGAGTTGTTAAGTCATAACACATGGCATTGAGCATCTTAGGTTGAAATGGGATGGAATAGTAACCTCCATGGGAGAGGAAGAGTCAAATTGGAGACTAGTGGACACTTGGGCTAGATTCCCTAGTTTTATGACAACAATAATGAAGCATCTATGACATTTATGACAAAATTCAGACCTGACTTCTTACACCTGACCATTATGACATGTCAGCCCCAAAAATAGACTCAACGAAGGTGCTCATGGAGTTGGGTGAAGCTAAAGAGACTCAAATTCGAATTTGGGAGAAGATGGAAGGTCGGAACTAGGAGACAAGTGGCAAATGAGGAATATTTTCTAAATGGAAATTTATTGAATCTATTGAGAGGATTTCGATCCCTTGAAGGCTAATGTTGGTTATAAAATGTAGAAATAAAGTATGAGAATGGCTTTTGGATGATTTGAGAAAAATTGCATTTGTGAAGAGAGAACTAGTGGATGACTAGTTTCTTGCCTTAGCCAATTTCGAGGGTGAAAGATTCCCATCCAAGTTGGTGTTTGGAGAGGCCACTCAGGTATTTCATGGTGCTTTAATGGAGTTTTATTTGTAGGTATCATCTACAGGAATTTTCATGGTTTGGTTTAGTGCAACAATTTCTCTCCACCATTTCCAATTTTGAAGGCATATTCGGGCTCCTTGAGGGATTGCGCTTTGGGTGAGATCTTGCACTCATTGGGAGAGATTCATATGATATTTTTCTAATTGTAATAGCTTCATATCCTCTGTTATTCATATTCAGAAACTCTCAGGTCGAAATACCCATTGACTGTATGCAAAATTATTGATTAATGAACAAACAATGTCCATTTCCCCAATGCTTTGATGTATGACACTATAAGGTTGATTATTTCGAATGGATGGATGATTCTATGATATATTTGTGATTAATATACTGCCATGGATATATTCTACAAGTTTCATGTGCTATAATTGAGCATTTGAAGCATTTTTACTCAGTTTGTTTGTATTGAGAGGTGAAATAGTGCCATTTCCCCAAGGTCGAATCGGGGGTTTTTGCTGTTGAATGTGAGAGAGTTAGAATGGTAGTAAAAGTCAATTAATGGTGCATATGAGACCTTAATCACATACTTAACACATTACATACCTCTGTTCATAAATTCGTGGGAGTTTGGAGGCATTTGGAAGGCCATTTGCAGTGTTACCCCAGGGGGATTTGATGCACAAATTACTAGTCAAAATTACATATATTGATTAGAATACAAATCAAGTTTGCAGTAGTATTTGGAGGGCCATAAAGAAACCCTGAACCTAATATTCAAGTCTAAATACCATTCATACACTCCTACAGAATATTTGGGAGCATTGGGGTTGATTTGGAGGTCAAAATAGTAAAACTAGTCAAAGGTCGAAATTGGGGAAAAAGTGGAAAAATTGGCATTTTAATAAAATTTTGAAAAAGGGTCATTACAATATCTCCCATGAGTGAGTTAGAGAATCTTCTTGTAATTTCATTATACTCATGCCACCAGAAGAGCTCAGCAATCAATCGAAATTGGGTGAGTTTGAGTCATACAAAGCTTCAAACAGAGGACATCGATCTTAAGAGACAGTTCACCAATAGTTTGTTGGAACTTTCTTTCTCCTCATGTTTCCATGCAGAGTTTGCACGTCGACTGACTACTCAGTTCTTTCTCCTCATGGTGGGTGGATTCATTTCTTTGTTTGCAGCCTCTAGTTTCTTTACGCATGAGCTGCCACCATGGGCTAGGCCCTATCTTCTGCCATAGGTTCAACACGGGCATAAGTTTAGAACTGAAAACACCAAAACCAAATTCTAAAAGCTTCAAATGAGTCTTCTCTTCCTCTATGCTATGGACAATGACCAACGATTTCACATGAGTCTCTGCTCTCACAGTTTCTGTGAGCAATGGATTTCCTCTCAGTCAACACTCCTCTCCAATATATGGCGACTCCTTCACTACGGCCTTCAAGTAGCCTCCACACATGGAACTCTTCCTTTGGTGTGTTCTCTTCTATAAACAGCCTCATGTGCACAAGTCCTTCCTTTTACGTAGCGAATTTCTTCACACACATGGATAGGGTTTCTACTACGCCACAGAAGTTGCCCCACATCCACAACTTTACTATGTAGATTTGCACCCTGGCCATTATTTTAAAACAAAATTCCCAAACACCTAGGCCATTCCTGAGGCTCCGATATCGGTAGTTAGGAATTAACTAGCATACACATAAGGAGGAACAATAATCATAGAAAAATGAACACATAATTTATGTTGGAAAACCCATGAGAAGAAAAACAAGCATCATTACCCTAGGCTAAAACTCACCAACTAAGCTGCTCACCTTCATGCTCCATTATAATGGAGTATGCCAAGTATTTTTAAAAGATTTATTACATACAATACATTGAGCCAATATCATGGCCAATATATAGTAATTACTTCTGTTAGCTTAGCTTTAGCTTTAGCTTGTACTTTAGTTCCTATTTAGAAGTTCAGTTAATAAAACATGCAACAGCATGCATGCAAAAGCTAGGTTAGACTTTTTAGGGTTTCCATAAGTGTTTAAATACGCATTCAAATTTGGTTTGTAATGCATTAGTTGATCTTCATTTATCAATAAAGATTGAAGAGCCGTAGCTCATTTTGCATAATCTTTGTGTTTATTTCTGCCTCCATCCTTCAGTTTGGTATTAGAGCTTGGAAGAAGATCGATTGATCGGGGCAAGGAGAAGCCATAGCTTCAAAGATTTTTTTTTTTAAAAATGCAGAAATTTTTCGTGCCCCTCTCTTGCATAGAGGCGCGGAAATATTTGGCAAACTTTCATAGAAAATTTTCGCTGTCTCACCATAGGCCAAAGCGCTCAAATATATTTGGGAATTTTCGCGGCCTCACTATAGGCCAAAGCACGAAAATATTCCATATTTTGGCCCTCCAAGCTTGAGTACACGCATGAAAATTACTCTATGAAAATGTTTTCTGCTTTCACGAGTTACTTTTTATGAGTTAATTCAAGTAAGAGTTTTTCTTTACCAAGAGTATAAGAGATTTTTTTTACAAAAAGTCTTATTTTATTTTTAAGGAAGCCAAGAGGAGTTATTATTAAAAAAAAGGAAGGAGATTATTTTTTGAAAAGCCAGTGAAAGACTCTGTAGCGTCTATGGCTTCTAGCAGTAGCAATCAGTCTTAGATTTCTCCTCTTATAGGGAAAAAGGACTATGATGTCTGAGCCATGAGGATGGCGGTTTATACCAGATCAGAAGATGTATGAGAATATGTCGTGAATGGCTATTCCGAACTAGCAAATGACGCAACCTATCAAGCCCTATCAAACGAAGAAAATGATACTTTGCGAATTCACACGAAGAACGATGCAAAGGCACTGCATCACATAATGAATTCTTTGGATAACAACGTATTTCCAAAGATATCAGCTTCATTACATGCCAAAGTAGCATGGGAAACTTTGGCGACCAGTTATCAGGGTGCTAGTAAGGTACAAACTCCTAAAATCCAAAACCTAAGAAAATATTTTGAAGATCTGAAGATGAAAGAATTAGACTCAGTAGATTATTTCATGACCCAAGTCATGGGGATTGTTAATCAGCTAAATACCCATGGTGAAAATATCGAAGATCACAGGGTGGTTGAAAGGGTTTTGAGATCCCTACCCCATAAATTTGATCTGAAATTTGCAGCAATTGAAGAAGCAAAGGATTTGAGTACTCTCTCTATAGACGAGTTGACCGGATCGCTACTATCATATGAATCCAGAATCAACAGGAATGAAGAGTCCTTTGTGGAGAGTGCTTTCAAAGCACAAGTCTCATTCTCAAAAGGTAGAGGAAAAGGCAGAGGAAGAGGAGGATCAAGAGGAAGAGGAAGAAGTGGCTGAAGTAATGGCAAGGAAGATCAAGATCATGATCATAACCATGAAGGAAGGAACTACAACAAAAAAAAGGTCAGATAAATCTAATGTTAAGTGTTATTATTGCAGTAAATTTGGCCATTATGCTCATGATTGTAGAAAGAAAAAGTTTGATCAGGAAAAACATAATGCTAATGTGACTAATGCTTCTGAGAATAAAGAAGATATGTTATTTCTTACTTGTCATGTTGCACACAAAATCCCAAACGGACTTTGGATTTTAGATAGTGGTTGTAGTAACCATATGACAGGTGATAGAGGTCTAATTGTTGACCTAGATGTATCAGTGAAGGCAGAGGTCAAAGTCGGCACGGATGAGGTAGTTCCAGTTCTTGGCAAAGGAGTGGTCAACATTCTCACAAAACAAGGACAACAAAAGACAATCACAGATGTATATTATGCTTTGAGATTGAATCATAATCTGCTTAGCATTGGGAAACTTACTGAAAAGAAATACAGGCTTGTCTTTGATGGATCAGACTATGAAATCTATGACAAACCCCCAAATAGACAGTTGATCATCAAAGTACAAGTGACTAGGAATAAGATGTATCCACTAGTCATGAATTGTAGCAGCAAGGTAATTTATTTTTCTCACAAAGCCACATGCATGGATGATTATTGGTTATGGCATTTCAGATATGGACATCTTCACTTTGGTGGTCTCAAGTTGTTGCAGCAGAAAGAGATGGTAAAAGGATTTCCCCCTATGAAGGAGCCAACAAACAGTTGTGAGTGTTGCATCATTGAAAATCAACACATGGATAGATTTCCTAAAGGTATGTCTCGAAGGGTACATGAACCTCTAGAACTTATTCATACTGATCTGTGTGGTCCAATGCATAAACAGTCAATTGGTGGAAGCTATTATTTTCTTACATTTATTGATGATTTCAGTAGAGAAACATGAGTATGTCCTTCATCAGAAGTCTAAAACTTTTGGCAAGTTCAAGGAATTTAAGGCTCTGGTTGAAAAACAGAGTGGTTATCAACTCAGAGTATTGAGATCAGATGGAGGGTGAGAGTATGAATCAAAGGAATTTCATGATTACTGCAAATATCATGGAATCACGAGGCAATTCACTACAAGATATACACCTCAGCAGAACGGTGTTGCAGAATGCAAAAACAAAACCATCATGAATATGGCAAGGAGCATGTTGAAAGGAAGAAACTTCTCCCATGATTTTTGGGGAGATGCAGTGGCTTGTGTTGTTCATGTGATAAACAGATCTCCCACCAAAATTGTGAAGAACAGAGTACCAGAGGAAGCATGGACAGGTATGAGTTGTAATGTTTCTCATTTCAGAATATTTGGTTGTGTTGCTTATGCTCATGTTCCTAAACAACTAAGAAAAAAACTAGATGACATGAGTGAGAAATGTATCTTTCTTGGATATGGTGAAGAATCTAAAGCCTACAAACTGTATAACCCTATTACCAAAAAGGTTATCTTCAGCAGAGATGTGTTGTTCAAGGAGGAAGAGTCATGGAATGGAACCATAGATAATGTTATGGGAGCTGCAATACCCCAACCAGAAGATGAAGAAGAAGAGGATTTGATTGGACAACAGGGTCCAATAGCATCTTCACCAGTAGAAAATACTCCAACAAGAACACCTAGAAACTTAGTTCAAAGTGAAGCATCAAGTCCACAATCAGGTAATGAATTTGATCACAGTAATAGAAAGACTAGAAGATTGGAAGATATTTATGATGAATTGGATGCAAATACCAATTATGATTTTATTGCTACTGAACCTGTGTTTTATGAAGAGGAAGTAAAAAAAGAGCATTGGGTAAAATCTATGTACGAAGAGATAGATTCCATTGAAAGAAATGGTACATGGGATCTAGTTGACCAGCCAAAAAAAATAAGAAACCCATTGGTGTGAAGTAGGTCTATAAGACCAAACTCAATGAAAAAGGTGAGATTGATAGGTACAAGGCAAGGTTAGTAGAAAAAGGTTTCTCGCAACAACCAGGAATTGATTTTGGAGAAAATTTTGCACCAATGGAAAGATTGGACACAGTAAGAGTAGTCCTAGCAATAGCAGCCCAAAACAGATGGAAAGTGTATTAGATGGATGTCAAGTCGACATTCTTGAATGGAAATCTTGAAGAAGAAATTTATGTGGAGCAGCCAAATGGGTATGAAATCAAAGAACATGAAGAGAATGTTTACAAGTTGAAGAAATCTCTATATGGGCTCAAGCAAGCTCCAAGAGCTTGGTACAACAGAATTGATTCTTATTTGATAAAAAATGGTTTTAGCAAAAGCAGCAGTGAACCAACACTTTATACAGAGGTAAATCAACAAGGACATATTTTGATAGTTTGTTTATATGTTGATGATATGATTTTTGCAGGTGACCTGTCAGTAGATGAGTTCAAGGCAGCTATGAAGAAGGAATTCGAGATGACAGACCTTGGATTAATGAAGTTCTTTCTTGGTTTAGAGGTAGAATAGTCAGAAAAAGGTATATTTATTTCTCAAAGTAAATATGCTAATGAAGTTCTCAAGCGATTCAGAATGATTAATTGCAAACCAACACCTACACTAGTGGCAACAGGTACAAAGTTGAGCAAAGAACATGACAGTACCAAAGTAGATCCAACATTGTTTAAGATACTTGTAGGAAGTCTCATGTATCTCACAGCTACGAGACCAGATATTATGTATGCTGTCAGCTTGATTTCCAGGTTCATGGAGTCTTCCAAAGACTCACATTGGCAAGTTGGCAAAAGGATCTTATGATATGTTACAGGGACTTCAAGCTATTGAATTTTATACTCAAGAACTGAGTATGATGTTTTGACAGGTTTCACTGACAGTGATTTTGCAAGAAGTGTGGACGACGGGAAGAGCACTTCTGGTCATGTTTTCCATCTTAGATCAGGGGTGATTTCATGGGCATCCAAGAAGCATCCCATTGTGACACTTTCATCAGCAGAAGCAGAGTATGTAGTAGCAACATCAGCAACATGTCAAGCAGTATGGTTACGCATAGTTTTATAAGGTCTTCAATAGAAACAAGAAAGACCAACAACAATCTATTGTGACAACAATTCAACAATTGCTCTATCCAAGAACCATGTTTTTCACCATAAAAGCAAACACATTGCTACCATATATCACTTCATAAGAGAACTTGTGAACAATGGTGAAGCTTATGTTGAGCATTGTAAATCGATTGACCAATTGGCTGACATATTCACAAAGCCATTGGCAAAATAGTAGTAATTAAGAGGGAGTGTTAGAAATAGTAATTATTTCTGTTAGATTAGCTTTAGCTTTAGCTTTTACTTTAGTTCCTATTTAGAAGTTCAGTTAATAAAACATGCAAAAACATGCTTTGCATGCATGCAAAAGCTAGGTTAGACTTTTTAGGGTTTCCATAAGTGTTTAAATACATTCAAATTTGGTATGTAATGCATTAGTTGATCTTCCTTTATCAATAAAGATTAAAGAGTCGTAGCTAATTCTACATAATCTTTGTGTTTATTTCTGCCTCTATCCTTAATGGGTCCAAAAAACTACCTGACCTAAATCTGACCTAAATCAAGGTTAGCTCAATGACTAGTTCACCGAGTCAAAGTTAGCTTAATATTATTCAAGTCTAAATGTAATACTAATTGGAAGTGGCATAGTCTAAGCAATAGGAATTTGGCATTTTTTAGACTCTCAATCTAAGCAATAGGAATTTGGCATTTTTCAGTCATTCAATCTAAGCAATACGATTTTGGTATTTTCTAGACACTCAAAAAAATGGGAAGGGAAATGGGATTTTTTACCTAAATTACCAAAAGAATCATTTACATTGTAGAATTTGGTTGCACTAGGGATATTGCTAGGGATATTGCAAGGTGTTGAATTTATTTCTGTGTCAAAAACAATAATTTGAATAGGATCTTGGTGATGCCAGGAAAAAGTTGAAAATGTAAAATATTTAGCTTTATTCATAAAAAGTAAAATACAATAACTCAATTTAGCATGAAAATTTGAACAATTTACATAAATTGTTGAGTTTGTTAAAATTTTTTTATAGAATTGTATTAAAGTTGTTTTAGAACACCACAAAAAGTATTGCGATTTGAATCATAATTAAGATACAAGATATCTAAATTGTAAATGTAAATTTTTATTATTATTAGCTATAAATTCTACATGATCTCCATCCTTTACTTGATGAGCATCATTTATCAATTTGGAAATCTTCTACATGAAAGTGACTTCTTGTTTTTGCTCAGCAAATCAAATTAACACTCATAAAAAGTTGCGCACAACAAACCCTAAGATAGGTCGGAAAGAGAATTGAGAAGTCCATCAGGTCCAACAGGAAAAGGTTTGAAATGATTGTTTGTTAGTATAATATTATCAATGTTTTAAAAATTGTGTATTGTGATAATGCAATATTTTGTTAATTAATTAATTTTTTTTTAATTAATTTAAAATTTTGTTGATTAATTAATTGTAAATTTTATTAAAGAATTGTAAATTTTATTATGAAATTGTTAGTTTTATTTATTTAATATTATGATTTGATGTTTCATTTATAGTTTGGTTAATAACTGGAGCCTAATATCTACTCAGGGTCGAACCATCATCCCGATTGAGATTACTAGGGTTTTTTGCAATTTCGATAGCTTCACGAACAAGTCTTTTTGTGTAATGGTCAACGTTGCTGATGGATTTTGTTTCTTCTATGCAGATATGGTGTTTAGATGTGTGTGAGTGCTCTTCTAGGGAAGAATTTTTTAATCTTCCATGAAATATTTCCACGCTATGATCTTTAAGTCTAGTGCGAATAGAGCGACCTGTCTCACCGACGTAGACATTACCACAATCACATGGGATCATATAGACTCCTTTCCTTTTTTTCGGATTAGATTGGTCTTTAGCATGGTCGAAAAGTTTTCCTATTGTGTTAGGAGGAGAGAAATCCACCCTTATTAGCTTCTTTCATAAAATATTAGCGATTTTGTCTGTGGTGCCCTGAATGTATGGTAGACAGATTTTTTTACAAGGGATGTTGTTTTCCTTGCATTTTGATATTTCCTTATTTCTCTTTCTAACGGATCTTTTGATTAGTTTCTCATCATATCCATTTGTCTTGAAAACCTTTGTCAGATGCTTGAGTTCTTGCTAGTTGTTGATGAAGAGATTAGCTGCAAAATACTCAAAAGGACAAAGACAAGAGACTACAAGATAACATGATACATATAAACAATTGACCAAGGAGAACTACTATAAATGAAATTACACATCATTTATGGGAAAGGAAGACATTGATGTATTAATGAAAATAGAGGAAATAATTACAACCAATGAATCCTTGGTGTTGAAGATCCTTTCCAATGGAACGTTGCTTGAATTTTCCAATCATGGAAGAATGGATTCCTGACTCAATTTCTACGACATTTGGGTACCCTCATTTCAACCCCCTTATCCCATGAAGAGGAATTTCATTTATAGGCCAAAAGAGATAAGGAAGAGAGGAGAGGATTAAGGAAAAGAAGGAGGTGGGAAACTACTAAGCTGGGAGGCGAGTAAGATCCACCCTATATGGAAGGGATAAGCCTCCACGAGGATCTCCTTCGAGAGACTTCTCGAAACTTCTCTTTTTTCACGCTGTACAGGAATCGACACACCCAAGACACTAGAAACATGCGCCAGCGACGTGGTCTGTAGTGGAGCAAGGTGTGTCTATCAGGAAAGATGCGCTTTGCTATAAAGCAAGGTGCGTCGACCTCTCTAAATAGGGTTTTTTTAGGGAAAAAACCTCATGAATCATCTTCCAAGGATTTTGTTCAAGTACTTCAGGTATTTAGGAAAATATAAATTGTATATGGTTCGTAATCATGATGTTTCTATGTAATAGGTGTGCCTGGCTCATTAAATGCATTAAATAGGGCGCCTTTGACTCCCTAGAATAAGGAAATGGGCACACTTGTGGAAAAAATTGGCTATAATGACAAAACATTAGTCTAATATGTGGATAAACCCCCTAGACTAGGTACTATGAAGCCAAACCATGGAACAAATTACATTAAACACTTGGAACCTTATGCGAGGATTATTAACCAAGGTCTAGATGGGAATTATGTTCCAACACCCCCCCTTAAGCCAAAATGGTTTTGAGCAATGAAAAGTATTATTAGGGCCCAAGCAACAAAGGATTATGGTCACCCTTTACATTATTCATCCATGTAAGTGAGGAAAAGAGGCAAAACCGCATGGGGAAAATCCTCCCTCTAGAATGGACATGAAATACACGAAAATAAACTACTCCAAAACAAAAGTAGGTGTGAACTTGTTCATATGTTTGGAGGAAACTTCTTCTTTGGAAGAAGATGAATGTGATCAACTAGATCATGTACATGTATAGGTGCATGATGGAAACTGAATCCATGTAGAACAAGTGAGTAACACTTGTAGTAGAGCGAAGGCTTCTCTTCAGACTTGATCTTCAAACCAACTAGGGTGCCAGGTCCAAAAGAGATTTGAAATACTTGAGAATAAGTGACCCCAAGAGAATCATTAGGCTCCTGAAGCATCATCTTCGAATCATGAGAGTTGTAATCAGCTCCAAGAAAGAGAAACAAGAGTCCCAAGTTTTCCAATGTGATGGCTAAGGCTTCTCCATCCTCAAATGAACTTGAACAAATTTTGCTAGTCATGGTGTAGGAATACATAGGAAGCAAAAGAGTGTGAAGCAATGAGATATATTCACTTGAATTCCAAACTTGTCCTTGACCATATTTCAAACAAATACTCTCATATGAAGAAGGAACCTCTTCTAGAGAAGGCTGACTATGATCACCAATCAACAACCCATCTTCAACATTTGTAATAGAAGACATAAAAAAGAAACGAGTGGAATGGAGAGACATATCTTCAACATTATTGATGGCACCAACTCCTATTTTATATTCATGAAAAATAGATTCATGGAAAACAGAGGAAGCCACAGAGGAAGAAAGTTGAGCCGGATCATTTGTTGAATCTATATCTTCTTTTTCTTCTTCTTCAATTTGAACAACTTCTTGAGAAATGCATGAGGCCGAGACCTTTGGAGGGAGAACACATGAAGAGGTGTCCATTTTCTTTCTCTCCATATAGCTAATATCTTCTTTCTGCATGCCAAGAGCTTTATCTAGATTTCTCCAAAGCTCAAATGGTACTCAACAAAATCAATGAGAAAATGCATTCTAGGAGGTATAGCTAGACACATAGTTCCATACGCTCTATCACAGTCATTGAGCCAATCACACTTCTCTTCATAAGATTCTGGCTCACTCACAGCACCAATGGACACATCAAAGATACATTTTCTCTTGAGATATGCACACATATTTCTTTCCACACAGAATAGTTGAATGGAGAGAAGAGAGGAACAGATTTCAAATCCATAATGAAGTTGTTGTAGGAACCTGCAAAACACACACTTGGAAATCTATTTTGGAAGCAAGACTAGGATCCCTTATGAAGCTCTGATACCATGTCAAATTCTATATGTGTCATAGGTGGATCTAGATTAATAGAGTAAGCTTCACTTAGAATTTACCAAACATTGACAGGAAAATAGAATAAATATGAAGAAAATATTAAATAGAACACAAGGGAAAAACACTCATGTGGATTAATATTCCATTCCATTATTGTTAAACAACATGTGTACAATATATATATGCTCTCAGGAGGAAAAATTGAGAGACTTAGTGGCAATTTGAGTAGCTCACAATAATGCTAGGCTTAGTGGAGTAATTCCCCCAATCTATGACATTGTGCCATGTGTAACTCCTGTATTGGGCCATAATGAGGTCCAATGAATCTATGAGGACCATGACGAAGTTAGGAAAGTCACTAAATGTGAATGGAATCATTATGAGGGAAAATTAGGTGGTTTAGGGCTTTGGTAGTGGCCATTAATGAGCATTTGACCAAATCTAGTTCATTAGCACCCTTGGTCCAACATTATCCCATAAAATAGGGAAGTGGTATGCCTGCCTAATTAAATGCATTAAATAGGGTGCCTTTGAATCCCTAGAATAAGGAAATTTGCACTCTTGTCGAAAAACTTGGCTATAATGACAAATCACTAGCCTAATATGTGGACAAACCCCCTAGACTAGGCACTATGAACCCAAACCATGGAACAACTTACATTAAACACTTGGAACCTTATGAAAGGATTATTAACCAAGGTATAGCTAGGAATTATGTTCCAACAAGACCAAAGCACTGAATCATTTGCGCATGCAGACAATCAAGGTATCATTGTACACTATCCAATGCAATGCCAAACTTTCTATATGTAAGAGGGTACCTTCTTCTCTGTGCATCATCCAAAAATTCATCTTTGCTTTTGAAAACTATAAGAGCCTTCATTTTGTGTAAGGCTATCAAGTTATCATAGGAAAAATTTGGTAAGGCATGACTTTATTGGAAAAGAAATAAATTTTCCAAGTTTACACATTTCATCCTTTTCAGAAATTAACTTAGCAGGTTGTGGAATTCCTCTTACCCACAAATATTCACTGTATTATGAAAATTACCAAGTGGTATATTCAAGATCGCATTCGATCTAATTCTTCATGAAAGATGTGAAGGCATGGAACTACCAGTCTCCCACAAAAATATTAGGGTCCCATTCAACACACATAGGAAATAGGATAATATTCTTCTCCAATAATGGAGTATTCCTTAATAAACTAATCAATATCTAAAATATAACATGAATTCCCTCCCCCTATTGTTAGCCTCCTTATATGAAAGGAGATAGAATGTTCTTTCAAGTATAAAGAATACAAGGTGAGGGATATTGGAAAGTAGTCATGGTAGGGGTGAGATGGCACATAAATTTCTTATTTGGTTCTAACTGTCGAATTTTAACCCTCATTTCTTGTGCAATCCTCATTGTGTCTTGATTCCTTAAATGTATACTGTCACAAAAAAATTCTTGTGATTTTTATGTTGTGTCAAGAAATCATCCCTTTTCTTAAATTTATTTTCCTATTATTTGCAATTCTCTTCTTCTTCTTGGCCTCATGCTTCATCAAGTTTGAAACTGCTTTGTCAGGTTCCTATTCTGCTTCAACAGGTTCTTCTATTTCTTCAACCATTCTCTTGTCTTTATTGCAAGAACCATCATAGCCATCACCATGCGAAGGTGGTGATGGATGCTCTTCTTGTGAGTCAAGATATTGCACTAGGAAATCCAAAGTCCTTTGTGCTTCAGTAATTAAGTTGTTTTTTAATGGAATCCAATTGTTTATGCATTTTGATAGAGACAACGTCTTCTTCTTAGAGTGATTCCTTCTCGATCGTCCTATTTTTTCATCACCAACATTTTTTTCTAAACCTCTAAATCATGTTTTTGTAATACCTCAATATCAATAGGATTACATTCTACAACAATTGGAGGGTTTTATTTAACTTCTTAGTCAAGTCTCTGTTCACTCCCTTTTTCATAATTTTTCTTTGCTTCCTCTTCTATTATTATTATCATTTCTCCACTTTTTTTAGTAGTTGCAATATGATATTTCGTTTCTATAGCTAACCTTGGAAAACGTCATCATTTGAAACCTTATTTAGGAAATATTCATTTATATGGTGTAGATGAGGATGCATTTCCTATCATAGTGTCCCAAGTTTGTTTGTTTTGTTGTAAAGCATCAACAACTAACAACTTAATCAACCCATGTTGAGTCAGACTAGTTTCAAGATTTTGGTTATCCCTAACTTTGCTACTCATTAGCAACAATGTATGGAGCAAGAAATGCATAACATTTATGTATATCCTATATTGGAGATGCATTAACAATTTGAAATCATATCCAAAAATCAAAACGAACCATCCTTCATAGGTTAAATTATTTTACACCCATCAAGCTAATTCAACCCATAACGAAGGAAGGGAGTTTATTTGGATTCAATTATCAAAACCTTGCATAGTTTCACTTGCCTCCAAGAATTCATTTCATGCTACAGTAGTAGATAATCTCTACTTGAACTAGTTTTCACCCATCAATGTTAACCCTATCACCCTATCAGTGTTGTTTTCATTAACTTGAATGCACAACCCTCTCACTTTACTACATAATTCCTCATATTTTGAGCGAATTCAATGGCGATATCCTTGTCAAAACCCTATAATTGGTTTAAAAAGAGCATCCACCTAGCCCAAGTAAAAAATATTGACACTTTGGGTTTCCTTTGGATGGATACCATATTCATAGGTTCACTAGGGACCTAAGTTCCTCCCATAGATTAATGCATAGAAAAAAGAGAGAGGTAAAGACTCAAAACAACGAGCTTTTGGTTGATAGGTAAGGAGCAAGTGTATAGGATGTATTAGGGACCAATTCATATATAAAGTAGAATGAGGTAACCATGAAAAATTTAGTAAGGATGATCCAAATTTGGATAAGGTTACCATTTGAAAATCACATTTTATAATGATAATTACGGTATAAGAAGGTTTTATGATCCATAGATTGTGCAAGAATTCACAACAAATGGTTGATTATGACAATAAGTGTTGGGAGTGGTAATTTTGATGATAAAAGAGAGAGTAATCATGAAAAGCACAGGCCTCCACTCGCATATGAAGTAAGTGACATGTATGCAGGGCAAGAAGGCACACATGTAGAGATTATAGTCAATAACATCAAACCAATGAATAAGTAATAAATAGAAAGAATGCATACATGTCCTTACCCATCCTTAAAAAGAGTGATGCATAGGCCATCATGTCTAGGATTAATTGTAGTGTCGAATCAGTTTCATATGCCAATCAAATAAGGTTACCAAGGGTGATCTATAGCAATTGAGGATAGGAATCTTGTAGCATTAACATCCCACAACACGAAGGTTCTATAGAATGAAGGATCCACAACACTTTGTAATCTGCAGCATGAAGGATCTATCACTACTACAATTTTGAATTTTAGGGGTGGTTTTGGCTTTAGAGGTGGTCTTTACAAAACCTCCCTCAATAGAACTGACTCTAAAAGTCTAGACTTTTAGGGGTGGTTTTGGAAGTGATCAAAACCGCCCCCAAAAGTCACTTTTGTTGGTGGTTCACACCCCCCCCAAAAATGAGTTTTGAGGGTGGTTCTAAACACCCCCAAAAAAGTGACTTTTAGGGGCATTTTAGACCCACCCCTAAAATTCCCTCTTAGAAACCTTTCAGTGCAGTTAGAAACCCCCCCTGTAGGTACCTATCGGCATGATTTTGAACCCCCCATAAAACTCCATGTTACAAACCATTGGGGGCAGTTCTAAACCTCCATGTAGATATCAATAGGGTCAGTTATGAAATCCCCCCTAAAAATCCCTCTTACAAACATTTGGGGGCTGTTTTAAATCCCCCCAGTAGATAACTATAGGGGAGGTTTTCAACCCCCCCTAAAAATACCTCCTACAAACCTTTGGGAGTAGTTTTAACCCCCCCCCCCCTTGCCATAGATACCTATAGGGGTAGTCTGGAACCCCCCTATAGATACCTATGGAGGAAGTTTTTGTAAAATTAGTCACAATAGATCTATTGAACAAGAATATCAATCACAAAGATGTAAAACAATTTGGAGTAAAAAACTATGCAAGAGAGATGCATCAGTGCTTTATAATCCAGAATGGTAGAATTACAATACAATACTGTCACAATGAGTGAGAAATTTGAATTAGCCAAGGAGTTCATTTGAATATACTGCATGGTGTATCTTGGCTCCAACTAGGAGTCCTCATCATCAATTAGTGGTGGTCATTAATGCACAAGTCACTGTTAGACAGGTGTGAAACTAAGTCTAACTGGGTCTAACTGAGTGTAATAAGTGTAACTGAAGGTAAGTGGCACTAATGTAGGGATGGAGGCTCAGTGGATGGCGCATGAGGAGTTAACTGGACTCAGAATAGGTAGTCAAGGCTCATCGGAGGTCAATCGGAGTGGTAACGACAGTTAGGAGTCAATCTAGCCTCAAATCAAGGAGAGACAACTAACTAACTGAAGTGAAACTGACAGGTAGGTGAGAAAAGGCGCCCTTCTGCAGTGGAAGGTGAGAAGTGGGCGCCTTCCTAACTAGGAAAGATAAATCTAAGTGGAAAGTAGCTCCCGAGTGTTGGAAGACTAGGGACTAGGTGCTGGAGGCATCAAACTGGTGACTGGGTAGCATGCAGGTGCATGCAATGCATGCAAAGTACATAACTGAACGATGAGATATCCTAACGCCCCCCCTCAATATATACTATGATGTAAAAAATAAAATGTAGGGCCCTGGTTAATGATACCAAAGGTCACCCCAATACAATAATCCAAAAAATGCTGAAAATAAGCTAAGTGAGGAAAGAGGCAAAACCCAGTGGGAAGAAAGCCCCCCCTCAAGCTCAACATAAAAATGGATCTAATCTATCTCCACCATGATGGAACTCACCCCCAACAGTGAACGGAGGTAAGAGAACTTCTTCTCAGTGAAGCTCTTGGTGAAGATGTCTGCAATTTGCTCATTGGTAGGGCGATATTGCAGAATGATAGTGCGATCATGCACTAATTCTCGGATGTAGTGCATATGAATCTTAATGTGCTTGGTCATTTTCCACTGTAATGGATCGGTGGAGATCTTAATAGCACTTTAATTTTCACAAAGTAGGATAGTCGAAGTAGTGCTACCAAAATCAAACTCGGAAAGAATACCCTGCAACCAAACTGCCTGAATGTAGGCATTGACTGCCCCTTGATACTCTGCCTCTGCTGAAGAAAGTGAAATGGCTTCCTGCTTTTTGCTTAACCATAAAATAGGGCCATGGCCAATCATGAAAACATATCCAGAAGTGGACTTCTGATCTATGCTATCACCTGCCCAATCTGAATCAGTAAAACCAATGAAATCTAGCTCAGAATTTGCAGCATAATGTATGCCAAAATGTTTAGTACCTTGCATATACTGCAAGATCCACTTGGCTTCCCACCAATTAAGTTCATGGGGCTGCTACATATACCTTCATACAACACTCACAGCATATGATATATCAGGCCTTGAGTGTGTCAAGTAAATTAGTGACCCAATCAACTATCGATACATAGTGCAATCTACAAGCGGTGTGGAATTTCCCTCTTCAAGACTGATTCCTCGGAGGAATGGAAAAGGAGCATCCTTACATTCTTCCATATTAAAATTTAATAGCAGGTATTTACATACTTTTTCTGAGATAATGTGATCCCATCAAAATTTTGAGCTATCTCCAAGCCCAAAAATTGCTTAAGCAAGCCCAAATCGCTCATATCAAAAGCTAGATTTAAAGCAGTTTTCAGCTTGTTAATTGTAAGGAGAGTGCTACCAGTAATGAGAAGATCATCAACATATAAAACAACAATTAGCAAATTACCTTTAAATTGCTATAGGTACACATTCGTATCAGATTTTCATCTTTTGAAATTCCGCGAAAGAAGGAAGGAGTCCATCTTTGCGTACCAAGCTCTTGGGGTCTGTTTCAATCCATACAAAGATTTCTTCAACCTGCAAACTAATGATGGATCTAATATGTATCCTTTTTTCTACTTCATATATAATTCTTTATCAAGGTCTCCATGTAAAAGAGCACTCTTCACATCCATGTGGTGCACTTCCCAATGCTTGGATGTGGAAATGGCCAAAACTAGGCGGATGGAATCCATCTTTGCAACCGGTGCAAAAGTCTCAGTGTACTTCACTCCCTGGACTTGGAAGAAACATTTTTCCACCAACCTAGCTTTGTATTTGATGATAGATCCATCAGCAGAAACCTTTGTGTGGTAGATCCACTTGCATTGAACTAATTTTCGTCCAAGTGGAAGAGAAACTAGCTCCCATGTATTGTTCTTTTGAAGAGAACTGTACTCTTCATCCATGGAGGTTTGCCATCGTGGATCTCGGTGGACATGATAGTATGATTTGGAATCTGAACCAATCCTCAAATAAGATTTCTCAAATAATAATGGATCAGCAGAAGAAATATCCATACCTGCTCTTTGAAAGTCTGCTCTTGTTCTCCTTGGATCAACAGGATTTCCAATGTTTGGAGTAGCAGATTGTAGAGTGTTTTGGGACCACTTTGGTAACTGAGGAGGATTGTTGTGGTATGATTCCAAACCTGACATGTCATGGCCATAAAATTATGATAAAATATTAGAGATATCAGATCCAATTATTTCTTCATATTCTCTCGAATCTTCATCTTGTGGAGGCTGTGGATCGGCAGTGTTTTCCTCAACTAGTTTCGGATCTGGCAGCAGTTCTTCAAACTTCACAGTTTGCTCTATGAATATCTTGTTGGATCTGATATTCATGAGTTTATATGCTTTTGATTCTTCCCCATATCCTATTATAATACATTCAATACTTTTTGGATCCAAAGCTTTTCTATTATCAGAAGGAATTCTAGCCGATGCAATGGAGCCAAAAACCCTCAAATTGGACACATATGGTTTGCGACCAGTGAATGCTTCGAAAGGTGTTTTACCTTTCACGGATGAATGTGGAACTTGGTTCTGAATGTATGCAGCAACATTCATGGCTTCATCCCAAATATTTTCAGCCAAACCTTTTGACTCAAGCATGCAAGTAGCCATCTCTTTCAGTGACCGATTCTTCCTTTCCGCTACACTGTTCTGCCGAGGTGTGTAGGGAACTGTATGTTGGATCTGAATTCCGCTTTCAGCACAAAGTTGCAGCAAATAAGTATTGATATATTCTCTTCCATTATCATATCTAATAGATTTTTTCTTTCTCTCAATGGCGGTCTCAACAGAAGCCTTAAAATCCTTGAATTTTCCAAGCACTTCTGACTTGGTTTTGAGAAAAAATACCGAAGTAAAGCAGGAGAAGTCATCGATGAATGTCAAAACATACCTTGAACCATTCATGGACATATTTGGTAGAAGACCACTAATATCAGAATTTATGAGGCCCAAAATGGTAGAATCTCTGCTATCTTTGCCGTGGTCGAACTTGTGCTCAGGGTGCTTCCCAACAATGCAACTGGGGCAAATTCCCTTTGAGGAACGGAGTTGCGGAAGACCATCAGCCATGGATTTCTGTTGTAACAGTAGAAAATACTTGTAATTATGGTGTCCAAACCTTTCATTCCAAATCCTACTAACCTCGTTTCCATGAGTGAGGAGAGTAGTGGGCTTTTCAAGCGGCACAAAGTGAGAAAACTCATAGTATTTTGCAGTGTGGTTTGCTTTTCCGACTACAATAAGTCTTCCACTTTTAATATCAGAAATTTCAACTTTGTTAGGGCTGAATGTAACTTGTTTCGGTTCACCAGTGTGTGTCATTTGATACACAAAAAGTAGATTTGAAGCCAAGGAAGGCACATAGAGAACATTCTGAAAACTTCCATGCTCTAAATGGATGGTACCTTTACCCTTTGAAGAAATTTTTGAGTCATCTCCCAAATGGATGGGGATAGAGCTTTTTGGATCGAATGAAAAGAAGGAGTCAATATTTGTAGCCATATGATTCGAGGCGCTGGAATCTATCAGTAGAGTGGTGTGTTTCGAAATAGTTGCCATGAGTGCTTGACCTCTTTCATGATCATCATTTCTATCCTTCTTCTGTGCACCACTGGGAAGACATATGTTGTTCTTTTCCAAAAGGAGGGCCATTTGATCTATTGTTTTCTTCATGCATGAACTTTCAAGATGAAATCCATGGCTGCAATATGAACACTTAGATTTTTCTTTACCCTCTTTACCATTTTGCTTGTTCCTTGAATCGGATGGTGCATCCGAATGCTTGCCTTTCTATCTTTGCTTGTTTGGTTCGAATTTGGGCTTCTCTTTATTTTGCTTCCCTTTTACATTTAAATTCTTGGATCCTTGAACAAATAGGGCTGAATATTTGGAGCTTATGGAGCCCATTTGAATCAACTTGTCATTCTCTTTGGTAACGGATTCAATGAAGGCATTCAAGGTAGGCATCTTCCAATTTGGGGTAGTTGGCTGTCTAGAATTGAAAGTAGAGACAAATACTGAGAAATCTTTACCAAGATTTGAAAGAATGGAGAGGATCAATTTCTTATCCTCTTTCACAACACCACTGTTCTTCAACTACAATGGCAAGTGCTTGAATCTTTTGAAAAACTCATTGATGGTCTCAAAATTCTTAGGACTAAGAGCAATCAATTCATTTTCCAATTGAAAAGCTCTAAGCTCGTCCTGCTTGCCAAAAAGTTTGTCAAGTTGCTCCCATATTTCTTTTGGAGATTTCAATCCGCTGAGATGGAAATGAAGATCCTTAGAGATGGAGAGGCAAAGAAGACCATAAGCTTCATCAAGCTTATTGAAGTATTTTTATTTTTCAATGAGAGTGTTTGGATCCAATTCGAGGCCCATGGTGACTCTATAGAACCCTTTTGAGCACAATATTATCTCCATGTCATCTTTCCAATCAAAATAATTGAAAGGATTTATCATAGGCTTTGAATAAATGGAATCCATCACTGAAAACGAGTGCAATTGATGAAGGGGAACCTGCAAATCACAAGGTAGCGAATGCACTTGATGGAGAAGATTATCCTGCAAATCACAATCAAAACAAGAACGTTAAGGTTGAACAATCCACCCTTTTAGAGTTGCATCACACTTGAGATTGGAGATCAAGCAAGCTTGAATGGATCCAATGTATCAAATCCAGGGATTATGTGGAAAACTCAAGCTTCTGGAGTGGATTGGAGTGTATTTTCTGCTTTGCATGCACATGAGCGAATGCACATGAGATTTTGCATGCCAAACTTTCAGTAATTTTGAGCAATTTCACTAAATTCTTCATGTAGAACACCTATAGGAGAGAGATATTGTCCCTGCAATGGCTCTAATACCATGTAAAATTAGTCACAGTAGATCTATTGAACAAGACTATCAATCACAAAGATGTAAAACAATTTGGAGTAAAAACTGTGTAAGAGAGATACATCAGTGCTCTATAATCCAGAATGGTAGAATTGCAATACAATACTGTCACAATGAGTGAGAAATTCGAATTATCCAAGGAGGTTATTCGATAATATTGCATGGTGTAGCTTGGCTCTAAATAGGAGTCCTCATCATCAATCAGTGGTGGTCATCAATGCACAATTCATTATCAGACAGGTGTGAAACTGAGTCTAACTAGGTCTAACTGAGTGTAATAAGTGTAATTGATGGTAAGTGGCACTAATGTAGGGATGGAGGCTCAGTGGAGGGTGCACGAGGAGTTAACTGGACTCAGAATAGGTAGTCAAGGCTCATTGGAGGTCAATCGGAGTGGTAACAACAGTTAGGAGTCAGTCTAGCCTCAAATCAAGGAAAGACAACTGACTAACTGAAGTGAAACTGATTGGTAGGTGAGAAAAGGTGCCCTTCTGCAGTGGAAGGTGAGAAGTGGGTGCCTCCCTGACTAGGAGGGATAAATCTGAGTGGAAAGTAGCTCCTGAGTGCTATAATACTAGTGACTAGGTGTTGGAGGCATCAAACTGGTGACTGGGCAGCATGCGGGTGCATGCAGAATGCATGCAAAGTACATAACTGAATGATGTGATATCCTAACAGTTTTGAACCCCCCCTAAAACTCCCTCTTATAAACCTATGGGGGTAGTTCTGAACCCCATCCCCATAAATTATCTCTTACAAACCTATGGGGGAAGTTGTAAGCCACCCTCATAGAAACATACAATGACAATTTGAAACCCCCCTTGTAGTCATTAATATAAATCATCATAAAATATTTTATTAGAAATACCAATATTGCAATATCATTAGACAGAGGAATCGAACCACCAACCTCCTACTTGTAAGGCAAGCACTATTCCATTGAGCTAGCACACTTTAAAAATTGGAGAGAGGAGCAATATTAACACCCATATGACATCATTTGTAATTCTAATAAAATACAATAAGATTTGAATACATATATGCTTAAAATCCAATTTATTTTTCCAAACACACTAAAAAGCAAAAAAATCTACCATGATCAAGCAATAGAATATAATAAACAATTATGCAATCTCTTAAAGTGGTCTACAGAAGGGTCTTAGAGAACATGATAATGTATTGATGCATACCTAATAACCTGAACTTGAGCCTTAATTACACAGATATTATCTTGAGAAACAAACCCATGTGATACTTTTGATAGCTCCATAAAATTTTTCCATCCCCAATATTGTTCCTTGTTTTCAAAAGGGATGGAATGTATCTAAAAAAATAAACTTAATGGGCCTTTCAAACATATAATATAATATAATATAATAAGGACTTCCTCGAACATAAAAATCCTTAGTAAAACAACAAAATCAATATACCAAAAGGATGACAATTTCTTGAGCATTTATATTTGTTTGGATCCTTGATCACTATAGAAATCGTATATTGTGTAAAATGATTCCAAAATATTCCCTCTCTCATCATCAGTTTCGTCTCTCACTTTCTAGACAATCCTTTCACCATCTATTCCCCACCCAAAAGTTACACAAGGAATGCATTAAGGATAAACAAACCTTTGTATTGGTTGCATAAAAGAACATCATCAAACTGGTATCTAAGAGATCCCTCTCTTCAAAGAACAAGATAAAAGTGAACAAAAGAACAAAACTAAACATGCAAGGAGATCCATGCCTCTAGGGTAAACCTGTGCATATATACATTCGTACCACATCCTCGAAAGCACAAATGCATGAATTATGTGAAGATTAGGTATTGAGTGTAACATACATGGAAAATAAGGAAAATGATATTTTATGTCGTTAATAAGTATTCCTTGATTGACTCAACACCCACCCTATAAAATTAAATCCAACATATGTAAAAATATGTTGCTTACCTGTTTTTTCTCATATTATAACATTCTAGTTATTCTTAAAGATGTTCCTATTTAGCTAGTCTTTGAAATCATTTAGTGTAAGTCAAAGGTTGTGTACTCATCCTTAAGAGGGATACAAGTGGGAACAATATGACCATTGTCCTTCTTATCATTGTTTTTGCATCAAAAGTGTTCAACTAGTTGTTATATCCACCACTTTTGAATAACATATCTTGAATAGTATATGGGGACCAAATGATGTCAAGACCTTTTGGTTTAATAGTTGTATCTAAGTTGAAGGCTTCACTGTCACCATCAATGTGATTTTATAGTCCTTTAACCAAAGTAGAATATTCACATACTTCTACGCAATTTCCCAAACAAGGTCCAATATAAGGGACGATAATAACATTCACAATGCTTTCTTTAATCATACTCATCTAACAATATAATAGTGCTTCAATTCACCCAATAGGAGGGTTGCATTATTTTAAAATAGGAGATAAGAAAACATGCCCCATGGAGATAGGTCAATCCCCAAATTTGGGTTGTTGAGTGACCATAAAGAGGCACCCTACTATTCTAACTATCTAGAGGGATCTGAAGGGCTTGGATGGAATCATAACTGTTTAGGAAAATCAATGTTGCGTTTCATGTAAAATTCATTCTTTCCTTTTATTCTATCTAACATTGCATTGGGTTTATATGGATATCAATTATCCACAATCTAGTGTAACATTATAGCTAAGGTTTGGTGTAGCATAGTTGAGATTGCAACTAAAGCCTTACAAAATTCAATGGATAAGAGTGATTACAACAACGATAAGACTTCTGACCGACACAAATCCTTGGTCTTGGAAGCAAACAAAATAGTTGTATCCTATAAAGTTACGAAGGGGTACCAAGTTTCATTAACAAATCAAGGAATGGAGATAAAAAAGCACCACTAAAAGAAAAAAATATATCCATGGCTCATCCTTTGCAATAAAGTGTTCAATTAGGATAATATACAAAGGATAATCTAGATAACATGCATCATCTACACATGGCATGCCACTTTGCCAAGGAATTTTAGTTAGTTGTTAGGAAAACTACCAGATAAAAAGGAAGATGTGAAAGAGAAACGATTGAGGACACCTTAGAATCCTGAGTAGAAGATAATGAAACCTAAAAGGATCATCACTCATTACCTGCTTTTGGATATCAAGGAATGTTACCCTATTTCAAGATAAGATTGTAACACCTGTTACGAATTTCTATAAAATTCAAAGTGCATATGAAAACAAAGGATAGGGAATGATGACAGCTCAAGGATTTTGGAAGTATTTCTTCTACCACCTATAAAATTTCAAAATCAAATTTTATTTTCTATATAAAACCACACTTCATATATGTTGTTTTTGGCATAGATGCACATAAATCACACACTAATTATGCTAGGAAAAATCATGTGATTTACAATTCTGTTTTGGTTGAATTTTAAATTATTTACATCGGTTTTTAAATCACTTTATTTCATAAATATATTGTGGAAATGATCCGCATCATAGTTGGCAAGTCATCGATATCGATACAACTTCGACAAGTTCCGACACGACATGACTTCGACAGGTTCAATTTCGACACAAATCCGACGAGTCTCGACTTCGACATACTGTGACATGTTCTGCACCTTCGACATGTTCAGCAACCTCATAGTTCATGACATCGACATGCAACATCGACATGCGACCAACGAATGTTGAACTTCAATAGTGTAAAATTAGTCACAATAGATCTATTGAACAAGAATATCAATCACAAAGATGTAAAACAATTTGGAGTAAAAACTGTGCAAGAGAGATGCATCAATGCTCTATAATCCAGAATGATAGAATTACAATACAATACTGTCACAATGAGTGAGCAATTCGAATTATCCAAGGCGTTCATTCGAATATATTGCATGGCATAGCTTGGCTCCAACTAGGAGTCCTCATCATCAATCAGTGGTGGTCATCAATGCACAAGTCATTGTCAAACAGGTGTCAAACTGAGTCTAATTGAGTGTAATAAGTGTAACTAATGGTAAGTGGCACTAATGTTAGGATGGAGGCTCAGTGGAGGGCGCATGAGGAGTTAACTACACTCAGAATAGGTAGTCATGTCTCATCGGAGGTCAATCGAAGTGATAACTGCAGTGAGGAGTTAGTCTAGCCTCAAATCAAGGACAAGGAAAGACTAGTGGCTAACTGAAGTAAACTGGTCTGGTAGGTGAGAAAGGCGCCCTTCTGCAGTGGAATGTGATAAATAGGTGCATGACTGGCTAGGAGGGCTAAATCTGAGTGGAAAGTAGCTCCCGAGTGCTGGGAGACTGGGGACTGGGTGCTAGAGGTACCATACTGATGACTAGGCAGCATACAGATGCATGCAGAATGCATGCATGCATGCAAATTACATAGGTGAATGATGAGATATCCTAACACCCCCCCCTCAAGCTATACTATGATGTAAAAAATAAAATGTAGGGCCCTGGTTACTGAGACCAAAGGTCACCCCAATACAATAATCCAAAAAATGCTGAAAATAAGCTAAGTGAGGAAAGAGGGAAAACCCAGTGGGAAGAAAGCCCCCCCTCAAGCTAAACATAAAAATGGATCTAATTTGTCTCCACCATGATGGAACTCACCCCCAACAGTGAACGAAGGTAAGAGAACTTCTTCTCAGTGAAGCTCTTGGTGAAGATGTCTGCAATTTGCTCATCAGTAGGGAAATATTGTAGAATGATGGTGCGATAATGCACCAACTCTCGGATGTAGTGCATATGAATCTCAATGTGTTTGGTTCTCTGCCGCTGAACTGGATCGGTGGGTATCTTAATAGCACTTTGATTGTCACTAAATAGGACAGTCGAATTAGTGCTACCAAAATCAAACTCGAAAAGAATACCTTGCAACCAAATTGCCTGAATGCAGGCATTGACTGCCCCTCGATACTCTACCTCTGCTGCAGAAAGTGCAATGGATGCCTGCTTTTTGCTTGAATAGCAAATATGCCCATTTCCAATCATGAAAACATATCCGTAAGTGGACTTCTGATCTATGCTATCACCTTCCCAATTTGAATCAGTAAAACCAATGAAATCTAGCTTAGAATCTGCAGCATAATGTATGCCAAAATGTTTCGTACCTTGCACATACTGCAAGATCCGCTTGGATGCCCGCCAATGAAGCTCATGGGGCTGCTGCATATACCTTTATACAGCACTCATGACATAAGATATATCAGGCCTTGAGTGTTTCAAGTAGAATAGTGAACCAATCAACTGTCGATACATAGTGCAATCTGCAAGCATTATAGTATTTCCCTCTTCAACACTGATTCCTGAGAGCAATGGAAACGGAGCAGCCTTACATTCTGCCATATTAAACTTTAATAGCAGGTCTTTAGCATAATGCTTTCTGATATAATGTGATCCCATCAAAGTTTTGAGCTATCTCCAAGCCCAAAAATTGCTTAAGCAAGCCCAAATCGCTCATATCAAAAGCTAGATTTAAAGCGGTTTTCAGCTTGTTAATTGTAAGGAGAGTGCTACCAGTAATGACAAGATCATCAACATATAAGACAAAAATCAACAAATTACCTTTAACTTTATCTAAGTACACATTAGGATCATATTTGCATCTTTGGAAATTCTGAGAAAGAAGGAAGGAGTCCATCTTTGCGTACCAAGCTCTTGGGGCCTGTTTCAATCCATACAAAGATTTATTCAATCTGCAAACTAATGATGGATATGATATGTATCCTTCTGGTTGTTTCATATATACCTCTTCATCAAGGTCTCCATGTAGAAAATCACTCTTCACATCCATGTGGTGCACTTCCCAGTGCTTGGATGCGGAAATGGCCAAAACTAGGCGGATGGAATCCATCTTTGCAACCGGTGCAAAGGTCTCAGTGTAGTCCACACCTTGGACTTGGGAGAAAATTTTTGCCACCAGCCTAGATTTGTATTTGCTGATAGAACCATCAGCATCAACCTTTGTGCGGTATATCCACTTGCATTGAACTAAGTTTCTTCCAGGTGGAAGAGAAACTAGCTCCCATGTATTGTTCTTTTGAAGAGAACTGTACTCTTTATCCATGGCAGTTTGCCATCGTGGATACAGGTGGGCATGATAGTATGATTTGGGATCTGAACCAATCATCAAATAACATTTCTCATATAATAATGGATCAGAATATGAAAGAGCCATACCTGCTCTTTGAAAGTCTACTCTTGTTCTCCTTGGATCAGCAGTATTTCCAATGTTTGGAGCAGCAGACTATAGAGTGTTTTGAGCCCACTTTGGTAACTGAGGAGGATCATTATGGTTTGATTCCGAAACTAATATTTCATGGCCATCAAAGTATGATATAATATAAGATATTCAGATTCAATGCTTTCTTCATATTCACTTGAATCTTCTTCTTGTGGAGGGTGCAGATCAGCAGTGTTTTCTTCAACTAGTTTCAGATCTGGCAACAGTTCTTCAAACTTCACACTTCGCTTTATGAATACCTTTTTGGATCTAATATGCATGATTTTATATGATTTTGATTCTTCCCCATATCCTATTAGGATACATTCAAAACTTTGTGGATCCAAAGATTTCCTCTTATCAGAAGGAATTCTAGCCCATGCAGTGGAGCCAAAAACCCTCAAATTGGACACATCCAGTTTGCGACCAAAGAATGCTTCAAAAGGAGTTTTACCTTTCACAGATGAATGCGGAACTCGGTTCTGAATGTATGCATAAAAATTAATGGCTTCAGCCCAAATATCTGCAGCCAAACCTTTTGACTCAAGCATGCAGGTAGCCATCTCTTTTAGTGACCGATTCTTCCTTTCCGCTACACCGTTCTACTGGGGTGTGTAGGGAACTGTATGTGGGATCTGAATTCCGCTTCCGGCACAAAATTGCAGCAAATCTGTCTTGACATATTATGCACCATTATCATATCTAAGATCTTTGATCTTGCTCTTAGTGGCGGTCTCAACAGAAGCCTTAAAATCCTTGAATTTTCCAAGCACTTCTGACTTGGTTTTGAGAAAAAATACCCAAGTAAAGTGGGAGAAGTCATCAATGAATGTCAAAACATACCTTGAACCATTCATGGAAATATTTTGCAATGAGCCACTAATATCAGAATGTATGAGGCCCAAAATGGTAGAAGCTCTGCTAGCTTTGTCGCAGTCGAACTTGTGCTCAGGGTGCTTCCCAACAATGCAACCAGTGCAAATTCCCTTCGAGGAACGGAGCTGCGTAAGACCATCAACCATGGATTTCTGTTGTAACAGCAGAAAATACTTGTAATTAAGGTGTCCAAACCTTTCATGCCAAATCCTACTAACCTCGTTTCCATGATTGAGGAGAGCAATGGGCTTTTCAAGTGGCACAAAGTGAGAAAACTCATAGTATTTTGCAGTGTGGTTTGCCTTTCCGACTGCAATAAGTCTTCCACTTTTGATATCAGAAATTTCAACATTGTTAGGGCTGAATGTAACTTGCTTCGGTTCACCAATGTGTGTCATTTGATACACAGAAAGTAGATTTGAAGCCAAGGAAGGCACATAGAGAACATTCTGGAAGATTTCATGCTCTACATGGATGGTACCTTTACCCTTCGAAGAAAATTTTGAGTCATCTCCCAAAAGGATGGGGATTGAGCTGCTTGGATCGAATGAAGAGAAGGAGTCAATATTTGCAGCCATATGACTCGAGGCACCCGAATCTATCAGTAGAGTAGTGGGTTTCGAAACAGCTGCCATGAGTGCTTGACCTCTTTCATGATCATCATTTCTATCCTTGTTTTGTGCACCGTCGGGAAGACATATGTTGTTATTTTCCAAAAGGAGGGCCATTTGATCTATTGTTTTCTTCATGCATGAAATTTCATGATGAAAGCCACGGTTGCAATAAGAACACTTAGATTTTTCTTTACCCTCTTTACCCTTCTGCTTGTTCCTTGAACCGGATGGTGCATCTGATTGCTTGCCTTTCTCTCTTTGCTTGTTAGGTTTGAATTTGGGCTTTTACTTATTTTGCTTGCCTTTCTCTCTTTGCTTGTTAGGTTCGAATTTGGGCTTCTATTTATTTTTCTTTCCTTTGCCATTCAAATTCTGGGATCCTTGAACAAATAAGGCTAAATATTTGGAGTTTATGGACCCCATTTGAATCAACTTGTCATGCTCTTTGGTAACGGATTCAATAAAGGCATTCAAGGTAGGCATCTTCCAATTTGGGGTAGTTAGCCAACCGGAATTGAAAGTCGAGACAAATACCGAGTAATCTTTCCCAAGCTTTGTGAGAATGGAGAGGATCAATTGCTTATCCTCTTTCACAACACCACTGTTCTTCAACTGTAATGCCAAGTGCTTGAATCTTGTGAAAAACTCATTGATGGTCTCAAAATTCTCAGGACTAAGATTAATCAATTCATTTTCTAATTGAAAGGCTCTAAGCTTGTCTTGCTTGCCAAAACGTTTGTCAAGTTGCTCCGATATTTCTTTTGGAGACTTCAATCCGTTGATATGGAAATGAAGATCTTTGGAGATGGAGAGGCAAAGAAGACCATAAGCTTCATCAAGCTTATTGAACTATTTTGACTTTTCAATGAGAGTGTTTGGCTCCAATTCTAGGCCCATGGTGGCTCTATAGAACCATCTTGAGCACAATATTATCTCCATGTCATCTTTCCAATCAAAATAATTGAAAGGAGTTAGCATAGGCTTTGAATAAGTGGAATCCATCACTGAAAACGAGTGCAATTGATGAAGGAGAACCTACAAATCACAAGGTAGCGAATGCACTTTATGTAGAAGATTATCCTACAAATCAAAATCAAAACAAGAACAGTAAGTTTGAACAATCCACCCTTTTAGAGTTGCATCACACCTGGGATTGGAGATCAAGCAAGCTTGAATGGATCAAATGTATCAAATCTAGGAATTATGGGGAAAGCTCAAGCTTCTGGAGTGGATTGGAGTGTATTTTCTGCTTTGCATGCACATGAGATATTTCATGCCAAAACTTCTGCAATTTTGAGAAAATTCACTCAAATCATCATGTAGAACATCTATAGAAGAGAGATATTTTCCCTACAATGGCTTTGATACCATGTAAAATTAGTCACAACACATCTATTGAACAAGAATATCAATCACAAAGATGTAAAACAATTTGGAGTAAAAACTGTGCAAGAGAGATGCATTAGTGCTCTATAATCCAGAATGATAGAATTACAATACAATACTGTCACAATGAGTGAGCAATTCAAATTAGCCAAGGAGGTCATTCGAATATACTGCATGGCATAGCTTAGCTCCAACTAGGAGTCCTCATCATCAATCAATGGTGGTCATCAATGCACAAGTCACTGTCAAACAAGTGTCAAACTGAGTCTAATTGAGTCTAATAAATGTAACTGATGGTAAGTGGCACTAATGTAGGGATGGAGAATTAGTGGAGGGCGCATGAGGAGTTAACTACACTCAGAATATGTAGTCATGTCTCATCGGAGGTCAATCAGAGTGATAACTGCAGTGAGGAGTCAATCTAGCCTCAAATCAAGGAAAGACTGGTGGCTAACTGAAGTAAACTAGACTGGTAGGTGAGAAAGGTTCCCTTTTGCAATGGAAGGTGAGAACTGGGTGCATGACTGGCTAGGAGGGCTAAATCTGAGTGGAAAGTAGCTCCCGAGTGTTGGGAGACTAGGGACTGGGTACTAGAGGTACCATACTGATGACTGGGCAACATGCGGATGCATGCATGCAAAGTACATAAGTGAATGATGAGATATCCTAACAGACAGACTGTCTCTCTGTCTTCCAGTCGACTGTAACAGTTGAACTATTGGAACCATTCTAAATTCTTCTTTTTAACTTAACGTAATGGGCAGGCACCCAAGCGTCTCAGAATTCTATATAAGCATGTATAACATTGTAACATATATCAGTTTTGATCTATTTGCAAGTAATATAAGAACAGTTCGCATTCCTGCATATTGTCTGTGCGTATTTGTGTTTATCTATATTGCATAATCTTTCTTATGCTCATTTTGTCTATTAAGCTTCTGCCATAAGAGAGTCGAATTATTCAGTCGAACTGTTTTCCCCCTCATGCTTCCTCGACACGACCTAGATCATTGGTATCAGAAATTTCAGTTTTGTTCGTGCTTAAGTTCTGCGTATACACTTCTCTCGAAGTTACTTGACTTATGTCAGTTCAAACTCACTTGTAATATCAACAATCCAAGCAAATGTGATCTCCAGAAATGACAGAAGACACAGACGATAGACATGCAACCAATGAGACAGCACAACTTATTGAGCAAGCTTTGGCTCAACAATAGACTAAAATGTTTGCCCAGTTCAATGAGATTCTCATGCGATTCGCTTCGACATCCAGAGGATCCTTGAAGAGAAATCACTCGGATAAAATCATCCCCTTCAAAGTACAAATGAATCTGGACATATTGAATCTTGAAGGTAAAATTGACGCCGAATCCATCGACAATTGGGTGAAACAATTGGAATCCTATTACGCTGAAAATCAACTCTCTGAAGCTGAAAATGTCACCATTGTGTCCTTAAAGATGTTTACCTCCGTGCACTGTTGGTGGGAGAATATCTCGACAAAGATGGAGAAAAGTGGAGAACACATCAACACATTGGATAAATTCGTCGAACACATCCGAAAGGCATTTTACCCTCCGAAATACCTCGAGCAGCAGTATAAGAAGTGGCAGCAGCTAAGGCAATGGAAAGACCAATCAGTACAGAGTTACACCGATGAGGTCTATCGACTCATGGCAAGACTTGGCATCCAAGAAGAAGAGAAATTGCTTGCTTTGAAGTACATTAGCGGATTGTCCCAGTACATTCAGCAAGAGATGGAATTTATGACTGTCAATACGCTTGTGGATGCTTTCCACTATGCCAGAAAATTTGAAATTAAGCAGAAAGGAAAAGCACGTTTCGTGACAAAGATGACATTAGGACAACCACCCGACAAGAAGGCACCAACCGACTTTGACAAGTTGAAATATTCTCAGCCGACACCGCCAAAGCCAGATCATGGAAAGAAGCCTTTTCACAAGAGGGAACGTAGAAAACAACTGCCGACTAGAAAATGGTGCGATTACCACCACTCATCTTGGCATGATACATCAGAATGCAAAGATCAGAAGAAATTTTTGACAAAAGTGTCGACCTCCGACATGTTCGACAAGACGGTGGAAGAATATGATCCAGACGCGATGACCCTTTTGACATCGACCACTCTAGCAGCCTCAACTATCGTCGACGAGGTGGAACAAGAATGTGTTCCATACATGGATATGGGTCTAGAGTAACCCATTACATTTGATTATGGACAACGGGAGCCAGAAAAATTTGTTTCTGAATAACTTGTGAAGAAACTAGGTCTTGTTACCACTCCACATCCTTAGCCTTACAACATCGGTTGGATGAAGGATGGAAAAGAAATTCGAATCACTCGACAATGCAAACTCGCCTACTTCATAAAGCCTTTTGAAGATGAAGTACTCTGTGACATGGCACCACTCTCCATAGTCAACGCCCTGTTTGGGAAACCTTACCTCTCGGATAGACATGGAAGTTATCAGTCACGGCCTCAGAAGGTGATTGTCAGAATCTGAAATCAATGGTTCAACATACCAGAGCGTCAACCTACACCAACGGTTGCACTGATATCTACCAAACAGACAAAGAAGCTCATCAATCATGCTCAAAAGTTCGCACTGATCATGATCAAGCCGCAAAATTATAAGAAGACTACAACAACAAATCGAGTCGCCGACCAATGTAGATCTCGACAGAAGCAGCAAGTCGATCATCTTCTTGATGAGTACCAGAACCTCTTTCAAACTCCAGATTGAGTACTGCAACATTGTCAGGTAAAGCACTCCATTGAACTTGTTCCTGGTTCTTCTTTGCCTAACGCATATGTTTACAGAAGATACATTCTCAAAAAAGAAGAGATTCACAGACAAATCCAAGAATTAATCGACAAAGGTCACATCCGACCCAGCTCCTCTCCTTTTGGAAGTCTAGTCGTCCTAGTTCTGAAGAAAGATGGGACTTGGCGCATGTGTATCGACTACAGATCTCTCAACAAAATATCGGTGAAGAATCTGTACCCTCTGCCGTGGATAGACAAGCTCATCAACTGTTTGAAAGGTGCTAAATTCTTTACTAAGCTCGACCTCAAGTCGGGATACCATCAAATTCCAATTGAGCCCTCAGATGTGTGGAAAACTACTTTCAAGACCAAGGAAGGATTGTTTGAATGGTTAGTCATGCCTTTCGACTTAACCAACGCACCTACAACCTTCATGCAACATATGGATAACCTTCATCGACCTTTCATCAGCAAATGGGTTATTGTCTATCTCGATGACATATTGATTTCCAGTCGATCGTGGGAAGAACATGTCGGACATATTCAACAAGTCCTTGACACTATCCAGCAACATCGACTCTACTTGAACATGGACAAGTGCTCTTTTGCGATGACCAGCATCAAATATTTGGGGTATGTAATTGACTGTGCAGGCATTCACGTCGACTCGAAAAAGGTACAGATCCTCAAAGATTGGTCCATTCCTAGAAGCATTCAAGAACTAAGAATTTTTCTTCTTTTGGTGAATTTCTATCAACGGTTCATATTCGGCTTTAGTCACATAGCCTAGCCCTTGAATCAGTTGACAAAGGGAAATGGGAAAACTATCTTCCAATGGACGGAAACACAACAAACAACTTTTGAACAACTCAAACACAGGCTCTGCACTGCACCAGTACTTTTGTTACTTGATTTGCGTCAGCCCTTTGAGATTGAGACAGACTGATCGGACTATGCCTTGGGCGTAGTGATCACTCAGTCTGGTCACCCAGTCACTTTTCATTCTGAGACTTTTAACAACATAGTTAGAAGATACTAGACGTATGAAAAATAACTATGTGCCATTATGCAAGCTCTCAAGCAATGGAGGCATTATATCCTTGGCAAGGAAACGGTCATTCTTACTGATCACAAGCCTCTACAGTTCGCTCCGACACAATTGTCATGTACCCACCTGCTGACCCAATGCAAGGCAGGAAACATGATGCCAAACTCAGGATTTTTACATGATCTCAGCCCAATACTAGATTCACATAACTAATAAATGGGTGTGCAGATGTAAACAATCAATTATGCACAGCGGAGACAACATCCACACAATCTTCATGTGCGTTCAACATGTCAATTTCAGTCATTAATAAAAACATTTCAGAAATAAATACATAGACAGAAATACTTATCTTCATTTCAATTGTCCCAAACAACTAGCTATGTCACTGCAACGTTCCACCCAGCCATAGGCTCTTTGACAGCTTATACTGAGTCCGTCCGAAGGCCACCCCCGAGCTAGGCATGATTCTCACAAGGACAAAGGGGACATTCACGCTCACATTCATTCCATTAACCATTTTATTTTAGCCAAGCCAGCCTAACTGGGTTTATCAAGCTACACTTGCACAATGGATGCTCACTCTCAAGCTCAAGCCAGAACAAGGGATTTACCCATCACCCATACCCATCCTACTCTTCTTCCTCACAGCAAAATGATTATTGACAGGGTTACACATTTACAACAGAGGTGTTCACAAAACAGGGTCCACATTGGTTCTCCCAACTCGTGGTTCACCCAAACGAACTGTGGAATTCCGATTTCAACCCCAAGGAGCAAAACTGATTTCTCTCCACTGGTTAGGATCATTTCCAATGGCCTAAACGACCTCCAAGAAGACCCAAAACGTTCTGCTCTCTTTCCCCACTGGTAACCCACACAAAAACGCCCCTTCCCAGCTAAAAGATGAAGGGAAACACAGAAAAACGAGGGAGGAAAACGCCCAGGCAGCTAGAGCTGCGTGAGAGAGCAAGGCCATGGTGAATAATAATGCCTAGGGAGCAATTTCGTGGCTCTATTTCTGCCCAAGGAGACCCACACGTTTTTCCATGAAGGGTGGCTTGCCCATACCCGATTTTGGACAGCCATACCTCTCCATTCCCAAGGCATTAACTCCCTCAAACCACTCTTGGGAGAAATCAATGGTTGGGCACAAAAGTCAACATGGGTAGTTGAGGGTTTGATGGGTTCTCTCATTGACACTTGGCTTGACTCTATTGGCTCAAGGGTTTGAATGTTTTCCCTCCCAATTCCTTGTGAAATCATGCCCCCATCTCTTTGTTGCATTGCATAGCTAGTTGTGGGTATTTTTATTAAAATGCATATTACATGATATTTGAATCTCCATTGTGCATTGCTAGCACGCAAACCATATGCATCACGAAATCGATGGCGGGGCCTTGGCCTTGAGCTCCTCACCATGATTTCATAACAATATTACATCATTTATAATGTTAATGCCATGGGTTCAAACTGGGGACATTACAACAATCAAAGTTGCAGACAAACTGATAACTCAAGTGGATTAATTACCTACAATAATTCCAGTTGGTGATTAAGTATCGGAAAGATAAATCTAAATCCGCCACCGATTTCCTTAGTTGACCACCTATTACTCTCCTTTTGACAATGATGAGTATGCATGGATACAACACGACCACTTGGCCACAGTTGTATGAGGACAACAAAAAATTCTTAGCATTCTACCGATAGTTACAGACTAATAAGTTGTTGACCTCAAACTCTGACTATTTCCTGAAAGACACCTTGCTATACAAGCTTGGGAAACTTTGTGTACCGACCGGTGAGCAACGAAAGCAGCTCATTTGGGATGCACACTACAGCAAGACTACGAGACACTTTGGAGTAGCAAAGACACTTGCTATTCTACAGAACTATTTCTTCTAGCCTACGCTTAAATATGATGTCATCAAGTACATTCAATCATGCGTGGTTTGCGTCATTGCTAAGCCACCTAATGGATGACAGGGATTGTACACACCTCTGCTAGTTCCTAGTCGACCATGGGAATCTATTTCTATGGACTACTTGACAGGTTATCCTACTACCAAAAATCAGCATGACGCAATCTTAGTAGTAGTCAACTGATTTTCCAAGATGGCCATTCTCATACCATGTAAGAAGACCACGACAGTACAACAGACCGCTCAGCTCTTCTTTACACATGTTTGGAAACACTTTGGTTTACCCACAACCATCATTTCCGACCGAGATGCCAGATTCATCATCATCTTTTGGAAGACCCTTTGGAAATAGCCGGACACACAAATCTCATTGTTGACAACTTTCCATCCTCAAACTGATGGACAGATGAAATTTGTGAATCGCTTGGTATTGCAACTGCTTCGCATGTACAATCACCAACATCGATGCACATGAAAGTCTTGCATATATTCAGCACAACTATAATCGTGCTCAGCACAGCTCTACAAGCAAGAGTCCATTTGAATTCTGTTATGGATTTAAACCCTCAGGGCCTATTGACTTGATCAGCTTCTCGACATAGCCAAACTCCAAGACAGACCGCAGCTAGCGAGAAGTTGATAAAGCATTCAAGTTTCGAGAACAGATTTGTGACATCCAGAAGCAAGAACATGATATGTTGCACAGAGCAAACAAGAAATCTAAGGCCCAACAGGACCAGCATCATATTCCTCATACATTCCAAATTGGGGATAAGGTTTGGCTACATCTTAAGAAGGAGCGATTCACTGGTCCTTTCAAAAAGCTCAAACCTTTGCGATATGGTCCATATTGTATTCTTCGACAGATTGGCGAAAATGCTTTCCATCTCGACATTCCTGCATGCCTGGGTCTGCATCCAGTGTTCAATGTGGATCTACTTCGACCATACCATGCACCTTTGTTGGAACATAATGACTTCTAAACAGCAACATCCGAAGACATCCATCCAAATGTTCAGGAGCCTCTCCCTTGTGACACCATTATGGGACGATGAGTATGCCTTACAAGGACGAACACAATTCCCTTGTTTCAGGTTGCCAAAGCTGGCCAAATCCCATCTCAAGGCAAGTGGTACTCTGCTGCTGAAGTAACCAACAAGTTTCCTCACCTTCACAAGCAAACAATAGGGTCCATTGTTTCTTAAGGAAGGAGGTCCGATCTGCATCATAGGTGGCAAGTCATCGATGTCGATACAACTTCGACAAGTTTCGACACGACATGACTTCGACAACTTCGATAGGTTCAATTTTGACACAACTCTGATGAGTCTCAACTTCGACATACTATGACACGTTCCGCACCTTCAACGTGTTCAACAACCTCACAGTTTGTGACATCGACATGCAACCAGCGACTGTCGAACTTTGACAGACTGTCTCTCTGTCTTCTAGTCGACTGTAATGGTTGAATTGTTGGAACCATTCTAACTTCTTCTTTGTAACTGAACGTAATGGGCAAGCACCCAAGCATCTCGAAATTCTATATAAGCATGTATAACATTGTAACATATATCAGTTTTGATATGTTAGCAAGTAATAAAAGAACAGTTCGCATTCCTGCATATTGTCTGTGCATATTTGTGTTTATCTATATTTCGTAATCCTGCTTATGTTCATTACATCTATTAAGCTTCCTCCATAACAGAGCTGACTCATTCAGTCGAGCTATTGTCCCCCTCGTGCTTCCTAGACACAACCCGGACCAGGAAAACTGCTATGAAATTTTCTATTTTATCTTGTATCTAAATGTTGTTATAGATGTGCATCATATGGTCATTTCTATAATTTTGTTACAAATTTCCTTTGCTGTCCTAGTAATAAGAAAACAATTCTAGCAAGTGAAAACCCAATCTTGTACTCACCTATAACCAGCAATTCACTAATCATTGAAAACTTAGTGAATTTAGGGAATCCCCCCAGGAGACTTATAATGCATGGTCCTGAAATGAGAAAAGAGAATACCTAGGTGATAGTTGTAACTCTTCCGAGTTCCACTTTGAGCTTCGCTGTGGTGAAGAATTTGCACCTGGAGTGTAAGTTTTAGTGGTAACAATAAGAATATGAAGGCACATGCCAAAATATTCCAAGTTCCCATCCCTAGAACACTACAATTCTTTTTAACTACTTAAGGAATGCACCCCACATGAGCTAACAATAGGTAAGCGATGTTAATATTTGGTTGAGCTTTGATCTTTAATTATTTAAGATGCAGAGACTTGAATCAATGAGCCAATTCAATCCATGAAATTCATACAACCATAACACAATATAAATGCTCGGGAAAATACTCAAAATTATGACGACAAAAACCCCAACAATTCTTCTCAGTATAATAAAATGGATAGCAGAGAATGCTTTCTTTTACAACATAACAGATTGTTTTCGGAAGATAAGAGATCACCAAACACTCTTGAAGAAGATACGGAATCAATAGATAACATAGATTAAACAGATGTGTTCCTAGCACAACAATAACAAGCACGAACAATACCCTCACCAAAGAGAAATGCATTTGCTTCAATGGAGAAGAGAATTCACTTCACATTGGATTCATCAATCCTGTATAACATATTTATACATTCTTCTCTTCTATTTTTAACTTCTAACTTCAAGATGAACTCGCCCTCAAAATGGATGTATTAATATTGCATGCATAGGTGCGCCCCACTTCTCATGTAGTGCTTTATCTCACTGAGTTGTCACTTAGAATGAACTTGCCTCTTAACTGAAAGCTTGCCCACTTAGTTAGGTGGCTAACTGAAGTGTCGACATGCAAGTGTCACAACTCACATGTCATCTTTTAGTTTAACATAAGTGTCGTCATGCAATAACACGTAGTTAACTAGATATTCTTTGTTGTCACTTAATTAACTCTCTTTACTTGAAGTTTCGTCTTTTAGTTTAACTAAAGTGAAAACACTTTAGTTAACTAAACCTTCGTATTTAACACTTAGTTAACTGAAGTCATGATGATTGATTTACTTGAAGTGACCATTTTGAGTTCTTTAGTTAACTGAGGCATATCTTTAACGGATGCTTTAACTGAAGAATTGATACTTAACTGAAGCTTTATAACTAAATCTTTAACAATTCGAGTTCTCTTTAATTATTTGAAGTGTTTGCATGGGAAATTTTGAATTCTCTTGATCTCTATGCTTTATCTTTACTGCATGGTCAATATGTGCTAACTTTAATTATCCATCACATTACATTATACTAGGAATAATTATCAGATGCTATGATCATATTATATTATTCCAGACCAAATGATCATGTGCTAAAGTACTTCACTTTAGAGGTGATCAATCTCTAAAGGAGACTTAATAGCAATATGGTGATCATGGTTAACAATACATCACACAACATTAAATGTTTTTAACAAGTAAAGAATGACCTTTATATGGAAGATCAATCTCTATACGGGAGGTCCATCTCATGGATACCTTTATACAAAAGGATCACATGAGAATCATGACTTGACACACAATTCTAGAGTCTTGTCCAACAAGACTTTACAACATCATTACTTTTATCAATTACCTCTATACGAGATGAATAAACTTTACATGGAAGGCAATCAAAGTGCTCACCTTTATATGGGAGGATCAATCTTGGCTACACAAGATTGATTTGGAGAATGTCTCCTGATCTGTATATTTAACAAGCAGATGCCAACATGTTCCGAACACACTCCTCCATGTGGCCTAACACACGCCTCTATGTAAAAAATCAAGTAAATATTCCCTCCAAGCAATATAAAATATTTATTGTTATAGTGTGCTCCCTCTAGGCCAAGCATTCAACTTCTGACGATGAATAGATAACTCCTCAACATATACTAACTGCTCATACAACTTAATGAAAATCAAAAATAGGTTTTGAGCAAGCAGCCAAACTAACAACCATCAAGTGGTGCTAAAAGTTCTAAAACCAAAGGTATTAATCTAGTTTCAAGCAACATAGTTGTCTAATAGATGGCATCCCAATTACTTAAGGAAACTAGGCAATGGTGGAATATAGGGAGAAATGATACATCATAATAAATAATAAATAAACAAATTATTTATTATTTATTATTTATCAAATTGGTGCCCCTGTGTTCATCATTCGGGAAGTGATTACATGCTATCATTTGAAACCTGGTCACCTTGAACCACTCTTCCCCCTTCCTAGGTATCTCAGTCGCGGACACTATAGAGTCTGTTATAAATTCAATCTCGAGGGGTCCGACCTTGGTTCTCCTACCTTCATAATTCATCACAAATTCCCAGGCCACTTTTCTATGATATCCTTTCATCTTTTCGCAAAACATTAAAAAACCTACATTTCGGAAGAAGTGTCGAGCTGTAGGGTGTGTGTCTAGCCATTATGCACCATGGGGTTCGAAACGCACCAAGGTCCCACCCTTATTACATTTCTTCTTTTCGGTTGTTGGCTTCATACCACCATTCGGCTCTGTGTTGGCTAGCTTTGACACCTGGTCTACTTCCCTATTTATCTGAACTTTCAAATGTTTTCTTCTTCCTTTAACCAAATTCTATCACATTTCTTTACTCTTCTGAACTGCTTCTTTTTCTAACACATGCTTTAACTGGTAGAGTCAAGACAACTGAAACTAGGAAAGTGGAGGTGAAAATTGAATGATTATAGAGGGTATGGCGAGGTCCCATTGCATTCTTTTATTTTTGGGAAATTAAACTGTCAGTATGACCTAGAATCATCACGTTGGGGGAGATGTAGACTGGCAGATATGATTGAGTATCAACATGATTTTCGGTTGGTAATGAGGGTTGAATGGTGTGATACAAATTAATTGCGGCTGACGTGTTTACAAACTAAATATCTGTGCTTTATGAACTCCTGCAGCGACCATCATTTGAACGTCCTTTCACTGTGAAACTTTCAGTACTTTTGCAGTGGACCTAGTTCAAAAATGCACTTTGGCACTACAACAATTTGAATACTTTTGTATAGGCCCTAGTTCAAAAATACACCCTAGCAATACAAAATTTTGATAACTTTTGCAGCATCTTTAATATTAGCTTTTTTTAATCCCGGAGTTGTGGTGGTAGTAAAATGCATCATGGGAAGCATTGAGACTCATTCTAGACTCTCAATTGAAGGATTATAAAGGATTTTGACTATCGGCTGATATTCTCTTTATGTGATTTGAGTATGTATGGAATTTAACCATCATACGAAGCGACAAAAAATCTAACCACCTGTGCAGTCTCAAGTGATAACAAAACTCATCCATCAACTCATAAATCCTTAGGATGGGGTATTGGTTCTTTACGGTCTTCTTGTTCAAAGCTCGGTAATATATGCACATCCTCAGAGTTCCATATTTCTTCTTTACCAATACTATTAAGGAAGCAAAAGGATTAGTACTTGGACTAATCAGTCCTAACTCATGAAGCTCCTTTATGGCCCTCTCAATTTCATCTTTGAGCCTTTTGGGAAGCTTATAGGTCTGATTCATGATAGGAACTATTCCTACATCTATCTCTATCACATGCTCTACTCCTCTATCTAGTGGCCTTCCAAGAGGAATATCTCCAAATATTTTCTCATACTTCTTGAGTAATTTCCTTATGTCATATGGATGTTGTGAAATGTCTATGGATGATCCTTGTGCAGAAATAAAACATTTAACAACCCACTCTATGTCCCCATGCCTCAGTATAGATATCATGCTATGGGAAGACACCACTTGATTTGGGTAGGTGTTCATACCTTTCAAAACTACTTGTTTTCCATCAACACTTTTGAATCTCATTTTTGGAATTTTTTAGTTCATTGTATGTTCACCAATTGAAAATAAACATTGAACCCCCAACACTATGTTTTTGTCAGCAACATTCACAACATATAAATTTTCTGTCATTGTATAATCCCCAATAGTCACTTGCATCTTGGGAATCCACTTTGTGCAATCCATGGAATTGTTCCCGAGCATCATGGCAGTGAATCCATCAAACGATTCGGTGGGAATATTTATTCTTTCCACCGTTGCAGCATTAATAAAATTATTTGTGGCTCCTCCATCCACCAAAATGGTATCCTTTTGGTGTTGGAATACTCCCTTGAATCAAAGAGTATGAAACATTGGTACTCTGGACAAAATCGCAATCTTTCCGGAATCCGGTTGTGGCTTCTCTTATTATGTTGATTCATAATATTCTTCTTGAATTATTGGTTTCCCTTCATTTTCATATTCTTCTTCACTTTCAAATAAGACCTCTATATAGTGTGATTTCCCCTTAGCACATTTATGGCCTGGAACCCATGGCTCTGTTGTAGCCACAATAGATCCCATGCTTAGCTAAGCACGGGAGACCCCAATTTTAATAAACGCAAAGGTGTTTGGGTGAGTCATCTTGAAAATTTTAGATTTTGATTTTACCTCTAAAATTCTTCACCCATGCTTTTGGTCTGCTTGTTTGTAAGGGTTTGATTATTTCTTCCAAAGTGTTTCGGTCTGAAAAGAGCCAAAATTTTGAGTATTTGGTTGACTGTTATCATCATCCCGAAACCCGACATTTGGATAACCCGAAACCCGCAACCTGATAGGTGCAGGTTGCGGGACTGTTCTTTTTAAGTTTTGGTTTTGCTAATTCCAAAACCTGCAACCTGACGGCTGTGGGTTGTAGAATCATTCTTTAATAAGATTGAGAAATAATTACCCCGAAACCCGAACCCCGCAATGGCAGCATTCGACTTTCAGGATTGTGGTTTTTCGTTTATTTGGTGTGTACTCCCAAAACCCGCAACCCATAATTTTGGGATGGTTATTTCTCTTCATGGTTTAACGTTCCAAAGCCCACCACCCGCATAGTCGGTTTTCGGCTTTTGGATATCCCTTTTTTTTACTTCCATTTTGCATACCCACAACCCGCAAATCCGTACTTTCGGGTTTCGGCTTGCGGAATCTTTGAATAAGAACTTCATGAAAATGATTGAACCCGATTCTGCATTCTGCCCCAGTTAATCTCTGTCGTCTGTCTATAGTGATCTCGCGGTCATGTTGATTTTGGGTAATCAGTTAAGTCAGGCTTTGCCATCTTGTCTTTTGAAACCTGGTTCTACCAAATTATCATTTTTCTATGTAATTCATGACAGCGAACACTATTACAAGTCTATCAGTTACTTCATGTTAAATGGACGCCATCTCTCCGCCTTAAGTTTGCAATGTCTGGACTCGAGCTTTGACATCTTGTCATTTTTGTTCCACCTCTTAATGATTGGATTTGTTATGTGCGAAGAATCGATAGCCCATGTACTGGAACTCCTAGTCGAGACCTTTTTGCACATCAACTCTATCACCATAACCTTCGTCTACATTATTAATCACCAGTCATAATTATTGATGGAAGATTGCGTTTAATGATGTGATCGTAAAGGCAAGTCAAAATCATGTGAGTAGTAATTAAACTTGTACTTCGCACAAGCTTTGATCCGATTGGCACATACCTCGACTCTTTTCTTTACAATTGAGGTAATTACAATGAATTGACTGGATAAGTTTAATCATTGCAGATTTTCCCCACCCGATTATCATTGACCTGCTTGTTGGCCTTTAAATAGCAATTAACATGAAATCCCTAGTTCATCCCTTGCCTTCTGGAAGATGTAAGACTCTGTGTGGTATTTTTTGCGTCCTACTATCCAAGAGTCATTCAGAATGAGTAATATTCATGTAGATGGTGAATTTTCTAATGTTCAGGTTGAAAATGAAGAACTATACCCCTTGTTGTATCAAGAAATGTTGTCACCACCGTTTGATGCAAGTGTTCTTGATCTTAGCAGTGGTAGCAGTGAAGAAGACTTCGAAACTTTGTCTGCCAACATGCAAAACCCCGAAGAGCAAAGGAAGGAAATTCTGGAGGAATCAACTGATCTCGATACTGATGTTATACAGGACTTTATAATCAATGAAGAACCTATCATGCTGGCTACTATTCCTAAAGTAAATCCTCTAATGGATTTCTCTGTTTTTGACAGTTGGTTCCCCGACCCCGAATTTCCTATAGCGGATGCTCTACAAGCCACACCACCTGTCGATGATAGTGAACAATCTGTGATTTAATTTTTATGGTGCCACGAGACTTTATCTGATTAAATAACAAGTCTTTCTTTTGTGAAAGGTGGCGGAAAATCTTTTAAGTTAAAAAATAGCAAGATTTCTTGGATCGATGGTTAGATCCAATTTTGTAATCCCTATTTTGTAGAATTTCTCCTTTTGGAACTCTTATGTAAATTCAGTATATAAGGAGGAATGCTTCCCTTAGTAATGGGTTGGAATATTTGGAATGGTAATTCGACAGGAGATAAGACTGAAGATACTCTGTGGTCAGAGTCATTGTAATTTTGGTACAAGGCATCTTAATACAATAATGTTATCTTCGAATTCATCTTCTGATTATCACTTAAATTTCTTTAAGGATTTCTGATTTTATGTTCCAGATTATCATCCGTTATGCATATGATCTCTTGTTGAATATATAATGAATACATAGATATGTTGTATTGGTTTTTCTATGTAACTGATGTGTGTATGAAAATATTTGATTAAATACTTTCTTTGTCGATTTCTGCAATTGATCACATATATGTATATTTTATCATTGTTGATTTTTCAATCAACAAAAGGATAACAGGTTATATCTTGATGGTCTTTAAGCTTAGATTATTTTGTTTGATTTTCATTAAATAAATCATAATCTAAGTTAGCAAATATCTCATCTAGAGGCATTTCTGTTAAGGGTGATAGACTGTTTGTTCTCTTACACCTCAAGGTTGATCTGCATAAATACCAAGCTTTTCATTTTAGGATAGATCTAACTTAAGATTAGGTTATTTTCCCAAATAGGATAAGTTAGAATTGCTAATAGCTTTTCCATACCTTTGTTTCCCTAAATTGGGAAACTGATCTTAATTGATCAAATATTTTACTCATAGAGTGCCAGTGGAAGCCAAATATCCGTGGATGATTACCACACCAAACAACTCGAGGATAGAATTGCCCTTGCGTAGGGTCTTTCGAAGCCTTTGGATGGGTTTTCATCCCCTATTGTGTGCCTTGGAACCCATTCTAGTAATTTGCACTTACCTTGCACCCCCGAGGCATCAACAGGCTCCTGGCATAAAAAACACAAGTTCTTTCTCCTTAGCTCATCTTGGTATTTGGAAAGATTGTCCTTCTTGAAATTTCGACTTGGATCCTTTTGAAAGGATCTGTTCTCCTTGAAATTAGGATAAAATTACTCTTAGGAGGGAATCTAGTCCTTGGGATAGCATCTTGCATATCTCTAGTCTTGTCCATGGCATCCTGCAATGTTGTAGGTTGATGAGATTTAACCAATCCTTTGAGTGGATCTGCTAGTACTTTTGTAAACAAAAGAACTAAGCAAGCTTCTGATATGTCATTCACCATGGCTACAACGTTTTGAAATTATAAAATATAATCCTCAAGAGTTCTAGATGGTTTCAATTGGTAAATATCTCTAAAGGACAATTCACGATCTCTCCTATCAAACCTATTCACCAAACTTCTTGTGAACTCCTCATAGGTGGTCATAGTATCATGCCCCAAGGTTATCAGTCCATGAAATCACCAATCATTAGCTTTGCCTTCCAAGTGAAAGGTTTCCATCCTAATGGCATTGATTTCATCCATATGATTTAACTGAAAATAAGTATCTAGCTTCTGCACCCATGAGCTAGCAGTGCATTTAGATGATCCATCAAAGTAGGGGAGGCAGATCTTACCAATGGTTCTATCCAACTCAAAATTTTGAGTGGACTGATTGGAGGGTCTGTAACCTCCTCTTGATTTAGCTATGTCTTGGTAGTCATAGTACTCCTTGAATATCAAATTCCTCTTGCACTCTGTTATCACACAAACTCTAGCTGCTAGTGGAAGGTGTCCCAACAGGGATGGTAGAGGGAGTGCAACTAGGAAGGTGTAACCAGCAATAGCCAAGTCCTCCGCTCAAAGAACAGAAGTCACACCAGACAAGGATATTGTCACTTCAGACGAGGCACGTAGCCAAGTCAGGGGGGGAGACCCCGCTCAACCGGTGATGGTTGAGATACAAAAATACACCCAAATCCTACACAAGATAAAGAGATAAAACAAGAGGTTGAGTGTAGATGAACTCCTAAGTCTAGTTTCAGCCAACCGGTAGACACAAATGATAGAATGAGAGTGATGCATTTAACTGAAAATAAGTATCTAGCTTCTGCACCCATGAGCTAGCAGTGCATTTAGATGATCCATCAAAGTAGGGGAGGCAGATCTTACCAATGGTTCTATCCAACTCAAAATTTTGAGTGGACTGATTGGAGGGTCTGTAACCTCCTCTTGATTTAGCTATGTCTTGGTAGTCATAGTACTCCTTGAATATCAAATTCCTCTTGCACTCTGTTATCACACAAACTCTAGCTGCTAGTGGAAGGTGTCCCAACAGGGATGGTAGAGGGAGTGCAACTAGGAAGGTGTAACTAGCAATAGCCAAGTCCTCTGCTCAAAGAACAGAAGTCACACCAGACAAGGATATTGTCACTTCAGACGAGGCACGTAGCCAAGTCAGGGGGGGAGACCCCGCTCAACCGATGATGGTTGACATACAAAAATACACCCAAATCCCACACAAGATAAAGAGATAAAACAAGAGGTTGAGTGTAGATGAACTCCTAAGTCTAGTTTCAGCCAACCGGTAGACACAAATGATAGAATGAGAGTGATGCAAAAGGTTGACGAGCAATCAAATGTAATTAAATAACAAGATTAGATTAGTGATTATATGGCTGAAAATAGTCTAAGGAGATACAGTAAATTGGAAGTGAAATGTTGAAGCAAATTGCCCAAGGAATGGGGTTAAGCAGTGGATTGATGGACCTAGGGCAGCTTAAAATTAACATTTGTAATCACTTCCAGCGGAAAATAACTTGATTTCTTGTGATAAAATGATAATTTAATCCCAAATCAAGAGTACCCACAACCCCAAAATGACCCAATCAAGCAGACAGAGAAAAATGCCCAAATGGGGCGTTTTTGGCAAAAAGACCAATGCTAGATCTATGGGAAAATGGAGTCGGAATTAACTGAAATTTTATATATAAAGTTTTAAGAACATTTCAGAAGCGGGTTTACAATTAAAACAAGGTTTTAGCGGTGGAATTTTAAGATTTTAATTTTTGGGGTTTTTAATGTAAATTTCTCTCTAAGATCATTCAGAAATTGAAATGTAAGAGGAAGAACTGGAACACTTACTTGGACCGGGTGATAGCTTTGATTTGCTGAGGTTAAAACGTCCCGAAGATCAAATAGAATGGATTGCAAAAGTCCCCAAGTGAGTTCGATTTGCTCAGTCCCACCAATTCGCCCTCCTTGCCTGCCAACAACAAAATGGACATAAGTCAAATTTGCACAACAAGTAATGAAAGCTACAGCAACACAAATAAAAATGAGAGAAATGCTTGGCTGAAATGGCAAAAACACTTCCCTTTGATGACCGATCCCGAAGAGAGGAGCAACAGTGGTAGGCAAATGGTGCGCCCTCCTCCAAAACTTGTATTTGCTACAAACAATGGTGAGAAATAATGTTGAACACAACCACAACCTATTCTAGTGCATCAAGATAGCTTGGCAATCAACAATGTCAAAGAACATCACCACAAGACACAAGCAAGAGCTACAACAACGTTTTCTCTTCTATTCCAAGTCTCAAAATGCCAAGAGAGAGGATACAATGGGTGAGTGTCTTCTCTTATAGAGAAAGACCACTCTCAAAACCCTATTCCCTCCAAAATGGAAGGTTGGGATTGACTCTCTCCCAACCCAAACGAATGGTGGAGATGAGCTCATGAATGGGGTGCGAATTCCCATCTATAGAGCACATGTGGAGAGAGGGGCCCCTTGTGGGGCCCATACAATAATCAAATAACAATTTAGGGGGTGTATATATGATGTTTTATCCCCCTAACCAATACATCAAGGTCCCACATACAATACAACATCCAAATCGAATTTGCCAAGGTGGAGAAAAACACCTCCATGGGAAAATTCGACCTCCATAGTGAGTTGGGAAAGAGAGGACCCCACAATACAAAATACAATGTCCAGACATTACCAAAATTACCTTATAAGTCACCTTTATATTAGCCAGCGTTTGATTTTTCCATTTGCCACAGTTGCCTTTGCCAAATTTTGATTTTTTCTTTAATTAACTGCTGGTTTTTATTGCTGAAGGTGTAAATTGGGCTTTTGACCCACTTATAGTGCTCGGATTGTCGAATCATCTATTGCAATGCGATCGTGAACCCCAAAAATAGTAGACATGGTCACTTGAACGACCACGATCCATCACTTAGTCATTGTTTGCCAAAAATCCATGATTTTTAATTAAAACGGGTCAATAATGACCCATAATAATTAAAAATCTCATCGCTGCCTTAAACTTTTCAAATTCAGATGCTTGGAGGCTCATATGGTACCCCAAAAGATAATAATTGACCAAAATCAAAATCTTGATCGCAACATTTATTCGAGCCCATTTTTGGCCTGGTCAACCTAATTTAACCGAGTCAAATCTGGTCAACATGGTGCTGGCTGAATACCTGTATGCAATATGAAGTGATAGGCATCCTTATACATGTTAGTACATTACTAAACAATATGATGCCAACATGGTGATAAAAAATACATAATATCTCAAAAATATGAGGCCCCTGGTGAGGTGGGCCCACCGCATCCAAAAGACTCAAACTGCTATGCACAACCTATAGAATTGACCACCTAGATGACTTTGGGTGATTTGGAAAATAAGGTGAAGGATGAGAGATGATAAGGACAAAGATCATGCGACCCTTTGGATGAATCAGAAAAGCGGGGCCCACTGAGATAAGCATACCATGATAAAACACAGGGAAGGGCGGTGCCTCACAAATGGGTATAGTGCAGGGAAACTGTCATTGGTCATCTAACAAATATCTCACAACTCACATCCGTGCCTTAAGAAGAATCCATGAGGATCTTTTCTAGAGCCACCAAACTAGGTGTCCGGCAAACCGTAACTTGAGACTCTAGGGGGACAATCTTGAGCTTGTCCCTTGCTCCCTCTCACCTCCTTACCCCGCAGGACTAGGTGAGGAAATAACCACTACAAAGGTGATATGTATAGCTAACCTATGTCCATGTGTGTTTACAAACACATTGCATGGATTTCACATTACATTTCATACTTAGCCTTTTTGGCTAGATTTTACATTTACAATAGCCTTTTTGGGCTTGCTTTACATTTCTTCATTTCATTTATTCATTTATTCTTACATCAAGGCCCTTTTGGGATACATACATATCTCAATAGATATAATCAAGGTGCTCATACTGTAGAGTAATGGGGGTGAGCATACATGCTTCAATGACCAATGGGGAACACCCGATGAGGCTACACAATCCTATACTGCATTGCAACATTGGAGGCAACCGATAGGAGCAAATCCCAGGTTTGAGAGTGCATCTCACACACTAAAGAGCCGAGCCACGAAAGACAGGGGATCATGGCATACTCAGAGGTCAGTGGGGAAGGGGATCCTCAAGGTCACAAATCAGAATCCAAGTCAGGAAAGACCAATCATGAATGAGTCGGATGGGTGGAGAAAGTGAAGGTGGATCCAAAGTCAGCTGCCTAGGGGGACTAAGTGACCAAGTCTATACCAATAGTGGGGATATGATCCAGTGTGCATAGACAAGAGCCTACTGAAGGGGGCTAGATTGACATCACCAAATGCCAAACACATCATAATGACAACTAGATCACCACATCAACATCATATGCAAAGTTAGTGTACTATCATGTATAAACAAGTCTAATAAACAACATGAGCAATAGAACATCAAATTCTATACTTGCCACACCATATACCTGCTATTGAAGCTGACTCTGAAACTAGATCTCTACTGGATCCGGGCAATAAAAATGGGTCTTGCATCTTACACATTTTCACACATCAAGCACATGGACCAAGGTAGTTATTGAGTGTAAAATGCAAATGCATTTTGGCATAGTTTGTAGTGTGTATAAAATCATTCTCTCATATACTTATTACATTGCATTAAAGTGTAAAATGAAAACCTATATATCAATAGTTTGCAATGTGCATGTTCTAAGAATAAGAAAGTAAAAAAGGAACAATAAAATTCCCTAAACAATGAGATCAATGTCTCACTCATATCCACACTATAATGTATTTTATTAGCTTAGAAATGTCACAATGAATTATTATGGTTCCAGGAATGAACTCAAGAACAACTCATTCATTCATTATTTCAAAAAAGAAGAGTTTTTCCAAACAAACAAATTATCTCTACACATTTCAAATTTTTTCTTTTCCGAATAATTAATGAAGATGCCATCCACATTCTCATATGTATTATAGTAGGCCAAATACTAGATTTCCTTTCATTATATCTTCTCCTTATGAAAATGATGTAGCATTTCAATAATCTTGGACTTGCCATGATAAGCTGGATTATTTGTTAATTTGATGGAACTTTGGCTATCGCATTTGATGGTTGTTGGTTCTCCTTAGCCATAAACTCACTATCTGGTCCAGTTGATGTAACATAATTTAGACTTCCCACCAACTCTCGATACAAAGTGTCATTCATCTTTTTTGTTTCATCTTCACTATTAAGCTTCACATTTTGTTCCAATACACTAGCTTGCATTTATTCATATTGAAACTCATGATGATCTCATTTGTATAGTTGCTTTGTGTGATCAACTACACACCATCATCTCTCCATACTTATTCAAGGCCTAAATAATAATATGTTAAGTTTAGCCTAAATTCACAAGCAAGATCACTGAAAGAAACACAATCACAAGATAGACACAGATTTAACCTGGGAAACCCTCATGGGGTAGAAAACCTAGTAAAGCTTTCCTCAATATAGATAATCAACCAATGCAAAGATGTAGTCTCCAAACAAGAGCTCCTTCTCCTCCTATGTAGATCTCTCTCTCTCCTATGCGCAGTACACAAGTGAGTGAATGAGTGATAAGTGAGGAACACACCTCCTCTACTTATACTCATCTTCTAACTGACTTTTCACCCTAACTGGGCCGACCTCTCCTAAGAGAGTCTAATAAACCCTAAACAACTAACTCAGGGCTGACCCCACATGGGAGATCTAAAACCCTAGTTACCACATTCTCTCTAAGGAATGAACGTTTCTGTATATACAATAGGGTCTCCACAGAGGAATGAAACATCTATGGAATAATAAAGTACAAATATAATATTCTTAGAAGTTAAAATATCTCAACACTCCCCCTTAATGAGAAGGATATTATAACAACATCTGTAGGAGCAAGGAGTCATCAACTAAATGATACATCTATAAATCATCGGAAGCTTTCTTCATACATCATCAGTAACTCAAATAGTTACTGGAACATCTTCAAGATCTTTAATACTGGAACATCAACATCTTCAGTACTGATTCTTCATCTTCTGCAGCACTTGAACAGCTACAGTAACATCCTCATCTGGATCTCTTGATCAAAAGCATCAACATCTTGATCCTTTCGATCAACAACATCATTATCTAGATCCTCTCGATCAACAACATCAACATCTGGATCTCTTGATCAATAGCATCAACATCTGGATCTCCCGATCAACAACATCATCATAACAACATATTCTGCAATACACATGATCCAATTATAGGATGATCAATCCCGCTCACTTTAGGACATAAGTCTAAGGATGATACCATCATGATCCACTTACGTGATGATCAATCCCTCTCAATTTAAGACACCTCTCATGTCTAGGGATGATGCAATCTCAACCACAGTACCAATCCTTTTTCATACTTGATGTGACCTAGATTAAATCTAGGATTTATCACCACAGAGCTAGTCCTTTTTCATACTAGATGTGACCTAGATCAAATCTATGATTTACCACCACAGAGCCAATCATTTTTCATACTAGATGTGACCTAGATCAGATCTAGGATTTACCACCATAGAGCCAGTCCTTTTTCATACTAGATGTGACCTCGATCAAATGTGGATCAAATCTAGGATTTACCACCATAGAGCTAGTCCTTTTTCATACTGGATGTGACCTAGATCAAATCTAGGATTTACCACCATAGAGCCAGTCATTTTTCATACTGGATGTGACCTAGATCAGATCTAGGATTTACCAACATCTTTCTTGGAGATCAGAGTCTACGGATCTCTTTAGGACATGTGTCCAGGGATGATACAATACACTCGTCAACTTAGACCAAGTCTAAGGACCACTCATCAACCTCATCGTCGGTATCATTGACTTCATCGTCAATATCATTAACCTCATTGTTAATATCATTAACCTCATCGTCAATATCATCGATACAGGTATCCACATCATCGACCTTACCATCGATGCAAGAAATCTCATCATCATTGACCATATCACTCCCCCTTTCGAGGAGGGTCCTTCTGAACTACACCAAGCTTGTCTCGAAAACATTCAAACTTTACTCGAGACAGAGGTTTGGTCAATATATCAGCAACTTCTTCATTGCTCACATATTTGAGCTTGATAGCTCCTTTCTGTACCATATCCTGTATATAAAAATATCGGATCTCTATGTGCTCTGACTTATCATGGAACACTGGATTCTCTGTCATCTTGATACAACTCTGGTTGTCACACAGGATCATAGTGGGGTCCATCTCTAAGTCAAATAATCCTGATAAAAACTTCCGAATCCATATTGCTTCATAGCTAGCAGTGCAAGCAACAATATATTCTGCTTCAGCTGTGCTAAGAGCCATACTAGATTGCTTCATGCTAAACCACAAGATCATGGCAGATCCTAGACAATAACATTCTCCCAATGTGCTCTTCCTGTCTGATACACTTCTTGCCCAATCAACATATGTGTAGCCATAAAATATGAAATCATGATCTCCAAGATAACATAGACCAAAGTCTATCATTCCCTTTAGGTACCTCATCACATGCTTTGCAGCTATTAGGTGAACATGTCTAGGTTCCACTAGATACTGACTCAAAGTGTTCACAGCAAAGCATATATCTGGCTTGGTATTCGTCAGATACATCAGTGACCCAATAATCTGTCTGTACAGAGTCACATCCACTAACTATGATGAGTCATCAACTAATAGCTTCAAGTTGGAATCCATGGGAGTGGCCATGGCTTTGCATTCCAACATATCAAATCTTTTCAATATTTCCACTGCATACTTTCCCTAGTTGAGAAAGATCCCTTATGGGCATTTCCATACTTCCAAACCTAGGAAGTAGTGCATCAATCCGAGATCTTTCATCTCAAATTATGTAGAGAGCTTCTTCTTACACTCGACAATCTGTTTCTCATTTCCAGACAGAAATAGATCATCCACATATAGCAACAATATGATAGGTTCATCATCCATAACTTTGAGATAAAGATTAGGCTCAGCTTTACTTTTGGTAAAGCCCAAGCTTGTCAAGAAACTGTCAATTCTTCCATTACCAAGCTCTAGGGGCTTGTTTCAACCCATACAAGACCTTCTTCAGTTTGCATACGTGAGTTCTTCTATCTTCAACCTCAAATCCTTGTGGTTGTTCTATGTACACTTCCTCCTCAATCACACCATTTAGGAAATCCGTCTTCACATCCATCTGGTGTAATTCCCACTTCATCATGGATGCAAGTGCCATGATGGTTCTGATGGAAGTGTACCTTGCAACTGGTGCAAATGTCTCTTCAAAGTCAATTCCCTCTTTCTGAGAGAATCCTCTGGCCACAAACCTTGCCTTATACTTTTCAATGCTACCATCCGCAACATGCTTTATCTTGTATATCCATTTGGAGGATACCACACTCTTGTACTTTGGCTTAGGAACTATATCCCAAACATCAATCTTCATTATTGACTGGTATTCCTTAGTCATTGCCCCCACCCACTATTTCTTATGAGATGCTTCTTCATAACTAGTGGGTTCTTGATCTACAAGATCATACATCAAAGCCATATAGCTGGAGAATGTCTTTGGTTTCTTGCTCACTCTAGTGGAGCCTTCAGGAGCTCCATATTTTTCTACTCCTAGTATAATGTCTCTTGCCCATACTGGTTTTCTCTTTCTTGATACGTTTATGGCAGGGGGTTCTTGTGGTTCCATCATATCATGGTCTTCAGGTGTTGTCTCTTCAGGGGTGGGTGCAGCTTCTGTAATTCTGGAAGGTGTATCTTCCTCATAGACTTCTTCATACTGGCACTTCCTAGATCTCTTGAGAGTTGCCTCTTCTTCAAATGTCACATCCCTACTTATTTCCATATGATGGAATCCTGGGATGTATATTCTGAGGTGACTTACCTCAGGCTTCCTACCACATTTCCTAGTTACCACAGTCTCTCGGAGGAATAAACATTTTCGGATATACAATAGGGTCTCCACGGAGGAATGAAACATATCCAGAATAATAAAGTACAAATATAATATTCTTAGAAGTTATAATATCTCAACATAATACAACTCCCCGAGGTCCTTAATCTCAAATTCTTGTGAAAAGCTTATTTTTATTTTTTCAATGAACATAGTAGCACTTCATTTTATGATTAGATCATCAACATATGACGAAATCAAAGAAATAGGCCCATATTCATCCTTATTGATATACCAATGACGGTCACTTTTACTTCTTATCAAACCTTGCTCAAAGAATAATGTATCAATCTTCACATATCATGACCTAGGTGTTTTTCTTAGCCCATATAATGCAGTCTTAAACATGCAAACACGATTTTTATGTCCTGCTTTAGGAAAAGAGGATGTTCATGTTCTTGCTTCACAAAGAGGATGTTCATGTTGTTGCTTCGTAAAACCTTCTTGTTGAACAACATAAATTTATTCCTTTATTTCTCCATTCAAAAACACATAATGAACATTTAACTAATGCAACTTCCAATCATACTTAATAGGAAATGCAATCATGATTCTAATAATGTTCATTTTTACTACAGGTGCAAAAGTATCTTCATAATCTATCATTTTTTTCTTGAATAACTCTTGGTTACCAATTTAGCTTTATATTTGTCTATTCTACCATCACCATTGAATCTAGAATTGAATGGATACAATGATTTATACTATATGTTCTATGGGGGTACACTAAGAATGTAATAATAGTATTTGTTATAGTAAATTGTGTTCACATATAACATACACACATCGAACAAATTCACATACACACATACACACAACACACAACATCCAACATACACATCAATATGTCACTTCAAATCAGCCTTCTAAACTTATTTATTAATGCATGCCTATTAATTTGTCAATGACAAGAAAAAAAACAAGGAAAAGTCAAAAGTCATTAATATATCAGTACAACAATGCAACACATAGTATTCACAAGCAAATTCAATAGGATGAAAAGAAAATGTAATGCATCTATCTTAGTTTTTGCAAAAGATACAAGAAAAATATGATTAAGTTCTATTTATCCATTGTGTCAATGAATGACAGTGTAAAGGAAACTGCATAATTTGATAACAAAAACAACAACTTGTCAAATTAGTGCAAAAATCACCCAAGTTTCAGATCTATGCCTTTTAGTTTTTCAATGGAAAAGACAAAAAAGTAAGCAAAGTCAAATATGGTTAATATATCATTACGGCAAAGCAACACAAAGTATGCACAAGGGAACTGAATACATTGAAAAGCAAATCTAATTTAGCTATCTTAGTTTTTGCAAATAATAGTAGAAAAAAAAAAAATTTAACTTCCATGTATCCATTATATCAATGAACAAAAGTTTGAAGGAAATTTCATAGTTTAATAGCAAAGAAATCAACTTCTCAAATCAAGTAAGAACACTAAGACTGAATTATTATAGGTCCAGATCCTTTGACATCCTTAAAGTGTCCTTGAATGGCCCTGGGGTGCCTGGAAAAAATACCCATAGAACCAAAATTGTGACTTTGGTAGAGAATCCGACGATCCCAATCGATTCTGGAATCCGGGTTTCAGCTAGGGGACTACCCACCCCATGCCTCCAATGCTCGGAAATGGTGCCAATGTGCCATCTCCGGAGCTAGGGTTTTGCTCAGTGAAGGCCATTCCAAATTCGCTCAAGGGGGCCATTTCTCATCCGAAGGATCCCGGGCGTGCGTGGCCACCACGGACACATCCACAATGGAAATACGTACATGTGGGAGCCGACAGAATCCAAGTCTGCTCGCTGGTTTGGGTTCCGTGGCCCCGGAGCAAATCCTCAAAGTGTCCCTGAATGGCCACAGGGTGCCTCGAAAAAATGCCCGTAGCACCAAAACCATGACTTCGGTAGCAAATCCATCAATTCCGATGGATTCCAGACGCCAGGTTTCAGCTAGGGGACCCCCCACACCATGCCTCCAACACTCGGAAATAATGCCAATGTGCCATCTCCGGATCTAGGGTTTTGCTTAGTGAAGGCCATTCCAATTTCACTCAAGAGGTCCATTTCTCATCTGAAGGATCCTGGGCGTGCGTGGCCATCGTGAACACATCCACAATCAAAATACACATGTGTGGGAGCCGATGGAATCCAAGTATGCTCTCTGGTTTGGGTTTCGTGGCCCCGGAGCTAATCCTCAAAGTGTCCCTTAATGGCCACGGGGTTCCTGGAAAAAATGCCCGTAGCACCAAAACCGTGACTCCGGTAGCGAATCTGTCGATTCCAATGGATTCCAAACGCCGGGTTTCAGCTAGCCCCCCCCCCCCCACACCATGCCTCCAATGCCCGAAAACGGTGCCAATGTGCCATCTCCAGAGCTAGGGTTTTTCTCAATGAAGGCCATTCCAAATTTGCTCAAGGGGGCCATTTCTCACTATTAACCCTATTAACCCTTCCTGGTGTAGCTGAAGCATACCACCTGCTAATATGTTATTCCAATCAATGCCCAAAGTTGCATCACTGTTCATCCTTCATACAATAGGTGTACCATCCCACCTGCTAATCCAATGAGTGGCATCGGGGGCATCCCAGTCAAACGAAGCCTATGCCTTCTTCGCAGCATTGTCCTAAGCCTAAGCTTGGTCCCATCAATTCCTTTGCTTCTAGGAAAGCTGCACCACCGGAGCCTGAGTGACCCCATCTTTATCCTTCACCTTATGTTGATATTCTTCTTGGTGCTTCTTCGCAACTAGCCTTAGGGTATCTTCCTTTTCCCTCTTGAGGGCCTCTACTGCATGATATCAACATACGTTCAGATAGTGGCATTGGTGATCTTGTCACCTATGGAGAAGGCATCATTATGTTAGTGAAATTAGCTCCATTAAGCCTTTGTTTCCTGTCTTTGTCTTCTCTATCGATAATCCACTAAAGTTTCTCGAAGGCCAAGTCATCCTCCTCCTCCCTACGCTTCTCAGTAAATCCTTGAGCATTGGTTTAGGGGCAGTATAAAAGGCCAATTTGTGAGGAACCTCCACTACAAGGTCTTTCCCTTGTAATGAGAGAGAGAGAGAGGAATATTAATGAGAGATAAAGAGAGAGAGAGAGAGACATAAGGGGGAGAAGAGGGGGAGGAGGGCTAAGTAGATAGAGAGAGATAACTGTTATAGAGAGAGAGTGAGAAGATGAGGGTTAGGGGGAGAGGGGAGCATGGTTAAGGAGATAGTGATAGAGGGGGGAGGGGGAGGGGCATGAGGGGGCTTAAGAAGAGATGGGATGAGTAAGAGAGAGATGACAATAGTTATGGTTAGAGCGATGGATATAGGAGGGAGAGCGAGAAGGAGAAGAAGTTTAGGTAGAGGGGAGGGAGAGGGAGAAGAAGAGGAATCTCAGGTAGGTAAGGAGATAGAGGAGGATTGAAGGGGGGAGCGAGAGAAAGAGAGAGAGATAGAGGGGTTGAAATGGGGTGGAGGGGAGGAGGGTTAGGGAGGGACAGGAACAAACAAATGAGAGGAGGAGGATTAGAGTTAGTGAGAGGGGTGGTAGGGGGGGTTTGAGATAGATCAAGATGAAAACAAAACTACATTTCAGATTGGTAAAAAATGTGCACACGCATTACTAGCACGTACGCATTATTTATGCGTACACACTCTTAGTGCATACACGTGTATTTAAAATAACGCGTGTATGCACCATTTAAATTTATAAATTTTGGCGGGCAATTACTTTCCCACCAACATGGTGGATAACTTGGCCGCTTTGGTTTTAGGTTCGGGTTTCCAAACCAAGTGGCTTGGACTGTGTTATAACAAAATACATCTTATTCTATAACTTCTTCTATTTCGAGCATGATTATGCGTATGCTACACTTGTCCACTGCTAATGAAATTGCACACACTTGTATAACTGTGTGCGAATTCTGAATATGTAATTTTTTATTAAATCTATTATTTGTTTCTATTTTTTATTTAATTTTAATTGCACTAATGTCAATCTTACACAAAAAGTAGGTTATTTCTTTCGGCTATAACTTTTGATTGACTCACCTATTTTGAAAACGGAAAAGAATCCGCACAAGTACACACAAAGACCTACATCTTAAAATAAAACAAAGTTCATTGATTATGTTAAGACATGATGTCGAGACCCAACGCTCGACCTAGTCATTTTAGGGCTTGGTTGACTTCCTTAATTTCAAAATAAAATAAAATTAACATAAATAAATATGGAAAAATAGTGCTGCACTAGAACATCCTGTCATCTACGACTGTATATGATTTTTTTCACAAAATCCCACCATTTGCATACCAAACCCAGGGCCCAACGCAAACATATTCATTATGTTTTCTTAAAAAAATAACATACCAACCTTAGGAGAACCCCATTTTTTGGGAGTTATACTTAATTTCCATAAATAATAGTTATATGTTCCGGAAGGTAATCCGCTTGTCTACGTTTCATCTTCTTACACCATATTCCAAAAAGTTGTGTAGGTAGCTCTAATATTGCTTTTTGACGTTCATATTTCTGTTTTTCCATAAGTCCATTGCGACTAACACATCATGAGTGGCAAACATTAGCTTGCACCAACCCTTAATTATAATAAATTTTAACATGTGACATTAGTCTTTAAAATATTCTAATCATATTTATTATTATTTTTAAAAAAAATTTAATTAGGTTAATTTTTTTAATAATTTTTTTTAATTAAGTGGAATTTACATTTAGATAGAAATTGTAAAATTGTTTGTTTCTTTAATAATATGTTATTTTATTAAATTGTTATGGTTTTTTTTTAAGTCTTTCCATGCAAAAACAAATTACACATATTAAAATAATTTTCTATTAATATAAATATTAAAATATAATTTGTATTATATGTTAAAAAAAAATTTTATATGTAAACTTTAACGAGTCATATATTAAAAAATTGTACTTATTAAAATGTTAAATAGTTTTATAATATTGATTTATCTAAGAATTTTGCACATCTACTTTGAACTATAAAAGTATTCTTATGTTATATACAATTACAATTGTATTGATAAAGTAGAAATCCAAATTATTTCAAAATGGAGTATCCATAATGGAAAACTATATTCATTATAGAAAGCTTGAAGAATTCTTATGTTATATCATCTTCAATCCCTTCTAAATTCAGAAATGACACATTAGTAATATCCAATGCATATTTCACCTGGATGTGGGTGCTCCAATTTCCGCCACCGTGCACAATGCTAACTGGGAGTAGCTGCCATCTCACGCTGCTGCACGTGGCGACGATGGGACAACCGTTCGCATGCACGAACCGGTTGACGAGATGATCGTTGCCGCACATCTTTCCACCAGAAATTACAATCACTCCACCACCCTGAGCACCGACGCGTATTTAAGACTGCAGGACGAGAGTAATGGTGACAATCCCCTCCTGTGTGTTTAGAATGACATTTTCCCTTGGCAATTGTGTCCTGCATTCAATTCTGCCACCTTCCATGAGGACAACAAACTATAACATTAATGGTCTCGGCTCTTTAAAACATCCTGCCAACCGATATTCTGCTTCTACCGTCGATTTTTGGCTTTTCTCTGAGGATTATTTCACAAAGCTAGAGATCTTAGGGGTGGCTTACTCTGCGATTCTTAGAGCCATGACAATTAGCAATAGGGGGGTCTCTCATCGAGGCAGTGGCAGGAAAAGCTCCAGCCGCAGGCCCAAGGTCGCCATGGACTAGACTGTCATGGATGGTTATGCTCCAAGAATCTCTGCAAGGACTCAAAGCCTTATTGATGGGTGGGAGGCTCGTAGGGTGGCGGATCTCCTTGCCTCTGGTAGCAATGGAGGCGCCATTAATCATTACTGGTTGCTCAAGAACATGATGAGCAACCTCATAGAGGAAATGGAGGATAGTTGGCAAGCCAACACTAGTATTGTAAGGAATATCAATGCCAGTCTGAAAGAGGTGGTAGACCACTCTAACATGTTGGACGCCAATATGACCTGGGATATATTCACCCTGGGAAACAACTCTGAACTCGCCAAGCAAAAAAACAAGGAGGTTGAGGCTCCTGAAGCTCCAGCCACCGGGTTTGCAAAAAAACATTCCAAGGTCAAGAAGAACAAGGGCTCGACCTTTGCAAACCCTGCTCGTGACGCTGTTCATGGTGTTGCTCGTGATGTTGTTCGTGATGCTGCTCGTGATGCTTCTTGTGATGCTATTCGTGACGCTATGCATGGTGCCGCTTCTAATGACCTGTACTCTCCAGGGTCACCCTCTCCAGCTCTGCCCCCTCCGGGCACCTTTGAGGATTTCTATGTTTCCTGCCCCATCCTTGAGGAAAAACCAGAGAACTCACCTACAAATCGCTAATTGGAAGGCCATTTCCCTTGGTCATGTCTGTGACTATCATCTTCTCTGTTTTTATTTTTGGTATGGCTTAGTTTATAGCACTATCAGACATTATGAATATTTATTTTTCTAGCATGTCCCAGCCTTTTTATGGGCAGACCATACTCACAGGGTCTCTATTTTGTACTATGTCAGTCATTTCAGTCTTTTTGAGCAATTGGGATGGTGGCTTCATTATCTGAGGCCTCCCTAATCTGCAACAAACTTTACTATTCACAATGTATATTCTGTTTATGTTAATTAAATTTCTGCCTGCAACTTACAAAAAATAAAATATCCAATGCATATTTCTTGTTAGAGTTGAAGGTTCTAAAATACTAGCTTTCCAAGAAGGGTAATACAATAGCCTCAAGTTTGTTTCCCTCACACATTGTTTCCCAAAGGAGAATAGCACTAGGTTGAATTTCATAAAACATCTTTTGAGTGATGGTGTTTTGTGGGTGACCTATTCCCCTCACATTTAGTGATTAGAATAATCACCTACTTAGGACTCCATGGAGTTTCCTTTCTCTAAGCACCCCTTTAATTGTCATTTGTTTCCCTTCCTTAACCTCTTTTGTCATTTTATTTTTTTTGCTAGGAAGAGGAAGAGGAAGGACCTTCTACCACTAAATGGTTTTATCACTCTCTTTAGCCAAGCCTTCACTAACACCTTTGAGACTTCTTTTTGGGAGTTTTGTCTTCTGAGTCTAAGGTTATATCGAGTTTTTTTTAATCCCATCAACATCCATTTTTAAACCTTCATAATTTTGAGATAAGGAGGCAATAGGAAGATTGGAGGTGAAATTAGGACCTTCACTAATATAGACTGGAAAGGGGATATTAAATCAATCTAGAAGAATGGGAGATTTTGTACTAATGATGGATACAATATAAGTGAATAATCAATATTTGTAGGGTTACTATTTGGCTATCTTTCCTTTTTATGAATCTAAGTCCAATCACATTGGCTAATGTTTGAAATAACATTTGACTTATAGGAAATTGAAAATGGTAGAGGGGCAAGGTCAGAAATTCATATATGTTCATACATTTGATCACTTGCTCATATTTACTCAACTTTGGCAGAGTTGCTTCGAGCATCTTTCTATCCTCCAATGAATTTACATCTTCATCAATATGGTTATGCTTCTCTCCTTTAGCTTCTAGGGAAAAGGAAGTGACCTAATTTTCTAGAGGCACCCCTATTGCATCCTTTGACATTGCATACTTTGTTATTTCTTCATAATCTTAGTGATTGGTTGTTGTTTCACCTTCAACACGTTTTTTTTATATTTTTAATAATTACAATATTCATTCGAGATGTGGATGATTCAATGGATGTGGCTGATTCAATGGATCCATAAGCATATGAAGGGAACATTCCAATAATTAATATAAGTTTGCACAAAATGCTAGTTCCCCCATTTCATTTCTAGCTTCTCAAGTAGTTCTTATGTAAAATCCATTTCCATTAGGGTGCTTATTCTTCTATCAATTTTTGAGTTGTACCCTTCTTCCAACTATGAATTCCCCTATACCAGACTATGTAGCTATCATAATGGCCTCACTCCACATTCTCATTGGTAAACCTAGAAGTTTGACCCATAGAGGTCCTGTGTGCATTGGTCCCTTTCTAGATTGAACCTGGTTTTTCAAAGATCCATAAATGAGGGATCCCAAGAATATTTTTTGGATAAAATATTTTGTAAATTAAATCCCAAGTGAATTTAAAGCTCTAACAACCCCTCATTAAGGTATGGTATTTCAAGATGTATCCTAAAAGATCAAGCCAATTTTGTTCCATCCATCTCTTTGGCCCTCATGTTGAAACAAATTTCCCCATAAAATGACCAATTAGGCCCAAATTCACTAAATTCAATGTCTTTGAGTCCTACCTATTCCTTTGCCATTGAATTGAATTTGTCTTTTCATTTCTTAACACACTTGTTTTTGTAGGTACATAGTTTCCACAGATATATGTTTGTTTTTTCCCATTAGAACAATTAGCCATAGAATCTCCTCTGGCATGTTCTTTCGATGTCAACTTGGTAAACCCTAGGCTTGTTATTTCATCTCCCTCTAGAGGCTTACATATCTCTGTTGGTTCATGGTTCTATGTGTATCATTGAATTGGAACAAAATATTTTGATGGGATGGACTTAGTTTCAAGCTCAAATTTATCATTATTGATATTATGGTGACATTCAATGACCTCAAACAAGCATTGATCCATTGTGCTACAAGTTCTTCCAAAGTTAATACTCATACCTTTGTTTTTGAAAAACTAGTCCCCTCAAACATTGGCTTATCTTGCTGCAAATATAGATGATTATTTAACACAGACTTCACTATAATCTTTGGATCCTCTCCAAGCCTCAATGAGCTCTTCCCTAGTCACAAATATAGACCTCTGTAGAGCATGGTCTTTCTCTTCTATGCAATCAACCAAGTCTTTCGCATTCTTACCAGCCCAACTCATTTGCACTTCCCTAATAACAAATATAGACCTATGAAGAACATGGCCTTACTCTTCTATATAATCAACCAAGTCTTTCCCATTCTTACCAACCCAACTCAACCCCAATATGAATCAATTCTATCATTGTTTTTTCTTCATAATATGCCCATAATTTTCTTTAAACTTACAACATTATCTTTTTCGCATTGCCAAAAAAATATCAATCCACATAGAAAGATCATTTCCAAAAATGAATAACATAGCTTCAAAGGTAGCATTGCCTACAACAATAACTCATTGTCTTTCCATTCATATTTTACATACCAGAAAGGATACTATCGTACCAAAAAAACATCCATATTCTTATTAAGATAATGAAAGAAAGGAAGCATTTAATTCATACAAAATAAACTCTTATATTCCATTCACTAAATGATCATGAGATCAATTGCTTAAAAGCATGGACATGGCCCCCTTTGCCCTTTACACCAATCAGTTGACTTAAATCCAAAACAAGTAAAATTACGTTGCTACTAGATCAAAAGTATAGTTTACCAACCATTGAAAGATAGCTGATGTGCCCTAGAGTTTACATAAATGACCTTGGTCATATGGCGTGCCTAAGAGTTCAACCTGAACCTTCATACCCGGGGGATGTGCAGTCACAAATGGCATATACTTCTAATTTGTATTTGTATTATGGCATCCTTCTAATTTTTATTTATTTGTATTATGACATAATTCTAATTTTTATTTGTATTTGGGAGGGTTAGAAAGGCACAGGTTCAAGGACAGTTTTCATCACCAAATTCTTTGTTTCATTGTTGGCAATGCTGAAGCCATCTCGGTATTTGTAGAGGTGATAGAAAGCTCTCAGAATGTCAAAAGCATGTTTCTTGGAAGAGATGGGAACATTGTTGTCTGGTTTCAGAAGCTCCCAATTTAATTCTTTGATGTTGTCCTCGATCATGGCGTTGATGTGATTGAGAGCATCTTCCTCTGTTGCTTCAGGATTGTCTTTCATATAACACGATATGGACGAAGCTTCTTCTCCGCGGCTCCTCTCGGCCTTCATTCACCATGCCATGCCATATTGTATTCAATATCGTGCAACTCAAATTCAAATTTATAACGAAAACCACTTTTAAGATCATTGAAATAAGATGTCTTTAGAAGGATGGAAGATTGCAATTCACCTTGTAGCCGCAAATGTCACCTCTTAGTCGAAGGATGGAAGATGCTAGGTCATTGAACCTCGATGGAAAATCAATCTCCTGCAGGATGTGAAGAGGAAGGGGAACATCCAACGTGAGAATGGGTTGCAGTGTGGCTGCTCGAAACCCAAAACTCACCTTCCCGTTCTCCAAATACTCCTCAAATGTTGGGAGATAACCACTGGAGATCCACTTGGCTTCTACCAAAAACGCATCAAATACGGCTTCCCACTGAACAGCACATACAAGAAAATTAAGTGAGCCCATATATTTTGGAAGGCACTCTGTGGCGGACGGATCCCACCTGATCATTATACGCACACAGTTAGTTGTTGCCTTGATCATTATGCGTTATTATTTTTACTCGATTAAATGATCTAAGCAAGCAAATCATCACCACCTCTTAATTGCGGCGGTGAAGAGTTCGAGCTCGTCCATAGTTCCGTAGGTGTCATAGATGTCGTCGAGAACAATTCCAAGATAACATAATTTGGCAAAACCCAATCTGAATGCAGAATGTTTGGGTTCAATGGCAATGCAAGAGGCCAAAGTGTAGAATTCCACATGACGATGCCGAGTGAATGTCAGTTGAGAGAAACCCGAATCTTTCCACCATCTGCGTACAAATTCGAATATATTAGACCACTCAAATCCATTTTTTTTTCTTTAAAGAAGATAGAATCCAATGACACGGCACAGGTCATGATCACCTGGAGATATGTTTCAACTCTCTCAGTTGTAAGGAGTGAAAGATATTGAACTCCAATTTTGCAAGTTCTAAGAGTTTCTCAGTCCTGAAAAGGAAAATGCAAAGTAGATTCAACATTTAAATTTCGGTAACGCAGATGACTTGATAAAATAATGGGCCTACTCGAATATATACTATACTTACTCGAGGCATGGACTAGCGTTCTTTCCAATTACGTCGATGTAATACCTTGCTTCCAGTCTCGGAAAATTTGTGAGCCAACCATATTCCATAACGTATTCTATCTGCCAGCCACGATATTGTCGCTATAAAACGTTAAATAACATACAATAAAATCTGATATTATGTGAAATTATATTGGTAGCGTTATCTCACCTCTCCTGAAAGACTCCCACTGGAGATGGAAACCGTTTTCAGGGCTTCTTTTAAATATATTGTGGAAAAGATTTCAGCCTCTTCCATAACTTTCTCCCCCGGAAAGGCAATGAGGGATGCCCGATATAAATTGAGAATGCCTTTCATTTCTCCCTCTGTCTTAATATGTGCAGAGCAGCCAAATTGTTCATTTTCGTCTTTGAAAACTTTCAGAGAATCTGTAATTTTTACAGAGATAGGTATTTATATATTAGAATTTGGGGTGGACTATTATCTATGCTTCTCCTAGATTTAAGGTGATTGATTTTATGTTGTGTTTTAAAATTCAAAAAAACAATTTAAAAAAAATATATAAAAAAATAATTGATAGTTGATGCATGGATGACTAGTAGCTCATGCATGGATAACAAGTAACTCATACATGGGTAAGAGGTAGTGAGAGATAATCCATTTAACTAAAGAAGGTGATTACAACTAAACATGCAGAACACATAACAGTTAACTTGTTTATGACACTTAACTTGTAACATGTCAAGGTCAAGGTGTTACTGACCAAAACAAAAATTAAGTGACTATGCTAATTAATTTATAAGAAGCCAGAAAATTACATATATTTGAATTCAACTTTATTAAAATGAGCATTTTACTAATAAAATTCGGATATATCTACCCAAAGACACCAGGTATCCGTGTAGTCGAAGAGTTCTAAACCCCAACGCAGTTGAGTTGAGATCAGTGATAACACTCTCTCTGCCACATCCAATGCCTTTTTCATTGTTCCAATAACTGCAGGCCAGAATAGTTTCTGGTTATAATCATCGTGCATTCCATATATAAAGCATAAATAAATAATGATGATAAGAGTACGAATAATAATGATTATAAGGCTGTAATGACTGGCCTGTAAACATAATCCAGGGCTGATTTTATCTCATTTCTGAAATGCCTATCGATTCCCAAACGTTCAATGCTATCGACCATCCAAAGGCGTTGAAGGAGATCATTGAGGGGAGTCATTGAAATTGAATTGAACAACTCCTTTACTTCCTCAACAAGTCTGTCAGCACGTTCGCAGTAAGAAGGTGCCTGAAGTAAATTGGATCGGAAGAAAATTATTGGATTAATTAAATCTAAAGGAGGAATATATTGGTGAAGAATAAATTCAAATGAATTTGAAGGTAATTACCCACCCCATAAGGCGTTGAGAGGATCTGTACGAAATCATCATCCCAGAGATTGGAATGATAATCGCCTATACGTCTTTGTACACCATCTTCATCATCCCTCATCGAATCCGGTGTCATAGATTTCCTGCACAGTTGGGATTGCTGTCCAGAAGCCATGGGTACAAGAGACCAGATAGAAAGGAGGGCCAATTATTTCTGCTCTCTAAGATAAAATAAGTGTGGTGTGGTAAAACCCTGTTGCTGCCTTTCCGTTTAAATAGAGCTGCTTAGACACCAATTTCAAACTATGCGTCCCCAATGGCATGAGCTTAAAAAACATGTACATTCAAGCCATCTAATGGACAAGCAGCGAAGTCAACCGTTGACTTCGCTGTTAGTCCGTTGGATGGCTTGAACGTACATACGTCGCAATGCTCAACAGACTACAACCACAAGATTGAGTCAAATCCCCTCTGTTAATTACAATATTAACAATGTCAAGTACTTTTTGAACGCTCAAATCAATTCAGTCAAGTCTCCTGTGTGGAAATGAAAGTGGGCCACTCGCAGACAAGTTTGAATCGTGAATTCACTTGAGAGTTAAGACCCAATTATTTCATAAAGGTCCCCAACTAGAGTTGCTTTTCTTATCATTATTGTTATAACGATGGTGCTGTGAAGGCATCTTTTAGGTTTTAGGTGACGACATCCCTCTACCCGGCTCCGCGAAATTTTTTATTCAAACCTCGCTGGTTTTTCAAACTCATCGTGTCCTCTAAGAGTTGAGATTTTCCACTTATTTAAGCAACTATCTAAGATGTGACCTATTCCACTTATTTGAGCTCCTTTTTCCGCTAACTCCTTTCATCCGTTGAGGCAACCAGCTGAGATTTTATCAGTCAGTCGCGCATATCCCACACAACTATTTGGATGGTGGAACGGGGTAGTGGTTGATTGGAGTAGTTGAGGATCGTTATACGTAAGTGTGTAATTTGGAATGGGGGTAGTTAAGGGTCGTTATATATGAGTAATTTGGAATGGTTGATCTTTCGTATGATGGCATGTGTAAAGTGTGTAATTTGGGATTGTTGATCTTTCTTACGAGAGCATGTGTCATGTTATCTAAAAGTTTTTGTTGTTTTTTTTCAATGTGTTATGTATCCATCCCCAATGTTGGAATTAGAATAATTTGTCTATAAGTAGCCCCAATGTTGGAATTAGAATAATAATTTGTTGACAAGTAGAATGCTTTGCTTCCACCATGTTTGTACAAGGGACTTTTTTTTGTAGGGGGAAATGAAATTATTTTTTACAAGTGACTTTCATTTTCAATGTTTTTATATAGATTTGAACATAAAATTTGATAGGGATAAACCCCACACAAACCAATTGAGCTAGACCTCATGGGTAAAGGAAATGTATAAGTATTTGTATACATCTCTCTATGATCTATTGTTGCATCTTTATTTCATTGTCATGGTATTAGAGCTACACTAGGATTAGCTTCGTCAAATGAGTGTCCATGAAGATGAGAGCATGTGAGGGATGAAATTCATAGGTATTAAACACCATAGAGGATATATGAGGAGAATCTCTTAGGCATGTGTAATTTTTGCATAGTCCTTAGTGTTGAAAACTATGTTTAAAGAGGTTCCTTTGTTATGAGTGTAATTGTATGAAAGATTGATACCCATGTTGTCCAACACTAGTTGATGCAAGCCAACAAAGTAAAAATTGTTGTCAAAAGTTCGTGAAATCAAATGTTGCTAGAATGAGACACATACCCTCTTGCAATCTAAAGTAAGTGTAGTCACCTCCATTGAAAGAAGATAAGATACCACCACTTTTGTGAAGACTTCATTGAAGAAGTTGCAACCATTTTGATAGTCACCCAATCATCG